>LPNX010585658.1:602671-671342 GCA_001517045.1 Pseudotsuga menziesii
TATAGGATATTGGTCAACAAGTGAAGCCCATGTGGATTAAAATGAGGAAATATTCCGCAATGCCAGAATTATGATAGCCCTAAGGAAGCGATTCAAGAAAAAGATAACAACCATGGGCGACAAGGGAAAAGATGCTGAGAAGCAAAATAAGCAAGAAGAAGAAGCTGTGAAGAAAAGAGAGGAGGAGGCACTAAAACTATCTCAAGAAGAAGAACAATGGTTAGCAGAAGAAGAAGCTGAGAAAATGAGGGCCAAAGAAGAAGCTGAGAAAAATAATCAAGAATAAGAGTCCCAGAAAAGGAAAGAAGGGGATGAAAGGTTAAGACTAGAAGAAGCTGACAGAGAAAGAGACTAGGTAGAGAGAGCAGCTAAAGAGCTACAGAAAAAAGAGCAAGAGGAACATGATCGTGCAACTCAGGAGCAGACTCAATCTCATGATGACCTGATAGAATCATTCGTTCCATCTAGTAGAACACAGCCATAGGAGATCCAGCTCTGACATTGGCGATTGAACTAATCCCTTTCATCCCATCTAAAGAGCAGGAGGTAGCTGATTTAAATACTATTTTTTATGACAAAAATAAGGAGAGAATTGTCATGAGAATTGAGAAGAAGGTGGACACCGGAAAAAAGAAAGGAATCATGGTCACTAAGAAAATAATCGTTCATGGGACTGACAAGGACCCAAGACTTTTTGCAAGGGTAGGTGTAGCTTCAGCCCTTGCAAATGAAGACAATGTGGATAAGATAATGACTGATTTGGAACAATACAAGAAGAAGGTTGTTCAAATAAAGGAAACTTAAAAAACAGAAAGAGGTGAGGGTAAAAGCCTAAAGAGGAAGCATGAATATATTCTCAGTAAGATTGAGAAGTCAAGAGAGGGATGCCAAATTTTACAATATGACAAGGAGGCTCTGGTGTTATCAGTAAATATCATTGAAGGAGAGAAGAAAGACCTCAAGAAACAGATTGTATAATGAGAAAAGAAAGGAGATGCAGCGAGCAAGAGAATAGAGGAGCTAGAACCTCAGAATGTTTTACTGAGAGAACAAATTCAAGTGGCAAAGGAGAAACATATGGATATCACTTATTTCTGGAATAAAGCCTCGATGTTGCAAAAGGAGATAAATCAAGTTTTGCTAAGTCTTGCAGGGGATATGTATATAATTAAACAAATTGTTGTTAGATTGAAGGAACTAGCACTCAGCTCATCAGAATTCCAGAAAAGATTATCATAAGTGGTCGAACTTGTAAAAAACCATTTAACATGGATAGGTACCCATCTTAAATTTCCAGCAAACATGCCTTAGAATTCTATAGGAAGTCTTCATATGGAGATAGCCATATTGAATTTTGGGTGTAGAACAACAGTCATATTAAGCACAACCATTGAGAAAACTATTGAAAAGTGTGCTGAATTCTACAAAGGCATACATTTTGTTCACAATCATTGCATGATTCTCATAGGCGCCCCAGATCAAGATTTCCTAGTCAAGGAGGAACATCTAAAGAACTTGCAAGAGAGGCTTCTAAAAGGAGAAGAAATTATATCCAAGCTCGAAGCTATTAGTGAGGAAGACATCAGGATCTAGATTATCCAAGGTATAGGCCAAAAACTCCTGTTAGAGGAATATTTGAGGTAGAATGTACATAAAGTGAAGGAAATCGAGTCTCAGCTGTCAAAGCATGAAGTGGCAGTGCGTGTATTGGAGCCTACAGAATATCGGGTCATCAATGAAGAAGCACAAGCATGGGGTGTTTTTATTAAGACACTAGATGGTGCCATTTGAATTTTGTCTTATTCACCAGCTAAAGATTATACAATTTTGTATTTATTCTTTTTTAGTAATGCAAGAAAAGGCAAAATGTTTGTATAAAAAGAGTCGAGGAAGCCCGAAAGGTTTGGGAAACTCAAGAGTCATTTTTGAATTTGTATAAGTATAGGTAAAGTAGATGTAGAATGGGATTTTCACTGGCATAGTTGCTGAATCTTATTGTAAGAAGAACTATTTCCTTTTATAATTAAGAAGATGGAATTTTGTAGGAGAGGGTGTTGCATAAGTCTCAAACAATATTGTGTAAAGCTAAATGGAGAACTATTTATTGTTTAGCAGTATATACAATTTGTGAGATCGTTCCTAACCTTCTGAACTACTTCTGAGTTATGACTGATTTTGTAGTATGTGATGAATCTTATGTAACAATGAATGGTGAATGTTTTAATGTCATGGAGCTATCTCTGTGTTAATTTTCTGCTGTGTGTATGTGTTTTGGATGTATCAACTATCTGTACACTAGTACAAAATGAGGAATTAGATACTAGGTGACTAAAAATTCTAGTCACCACAGGTTTTCCAAGTGTTTTACTACTAAATATGAGCAATTTTGATTGACCCAACTATAAACGACTAAAATTAATGACTAATTTAGTCTCCAGTTAACAAATATGACTAGATAATAAGTGTCAAAGTTAAAAATGACTAACATAAATGAATAATTTAGTCACGACATAAAAAATGACTAGCTAGAAGAATATGAATTAGTAATTTTTAATTGTGTCATGGAAAATTGCAAATTTGACAATGAAGTGTAAATTTTGTAAATTGTATACCTTTTATTAGTAATATCGGTGCCATGCACCTCGATCTTCAGATATCCAACAAAGCAATTGCACGAATTTTCTCTTGACCATCTTTATCCCTGTTGCGCCATTGAATCAAACCTGGTTAAGTGCGTGCCAAAGGAAAATTAGGTTCTTAAGTCAATTACGAATTAGTTACTAGAACCCGTACCATATCGATACCTAGCTAGAAGCATCATGGCTAGTTGTTGATACTTCGACAATGTAAGAGTCCTTGCAAGTCCCATATGCCTGAGATGCTTTTCTAACTTCAATATAACTATATCCATGATCTCATGTGACCGTCGAACGTCTAGCTGCACCAATTGACATAGCTTTAGCAGGCTAAGTTCCTTTAAACGTCGTAGCAGTTGATCCAATATATAATAATTGAACCGATGGAAGCACCAAGAACAATATTTTAACCAATAAAATACTCAATTATAATTAAACTGGGGTGCTGACCCAGAAACAATCTCATATCCATATGCAATATAAAGGTAGAGACCCAAACCCATCTAATAATTTCAGGTAAATATTTTGATTCCTCGACCTCTTAATACAGGCCTCATGACCTCGCAAAATATGATACATATAATAATGCAATGATGACCTCTCACTACAACGAAACCCTGTGGTTAGCGTTTGTTTTTTCTTCCTTTTTTGCATCTAGACCATATTTTAATGTATGTTTCTTCATTTTTTGGACAAAATGGTGCAATTTCATGGGTTGGTGCCATTTTAGGCATTTTTTGCATCTTTTTTCTAAATATGGTGCAAAATATGGCGTAATTTGCATCGGCTTTTTCACCTTGTTATGCCGCACCAGGTTTTGCATCAGGTTTTGTGCTAGCTTTCGCGCCTAGTTTGTACATCTATTCTTGGTGTGCCCCCTTTTACGTCCATCTTGTTCTCCACTTTTACACCCATATTTTCATTCACTTGTGCATCCTTTTTTACATCCTCTTTTACATCCACTTCTGCTTCTTTTTTTGTATCGCATCGTGTGCCAAGTTTTGCATCAAAGTTTACATCATGTTTTGTGTCTAGTTTTCAATCTAGTTTTTTTTCACCCACTTTAGCATCCACTTTCACATCCTTTTTTCATCCACTTTTGCACTCACATTTGCATCCCATTTTGCATCCATGTTTACGTCTTTTTTTGCATCTACTATTGCATCCACTTTTGCATCCAATTTTGTCGTTTCCTATGGGAAGGTTTATATTGCTAAAACAGGTCTCCCAATCCAACTAATACTTAAAGAGAACCATGCGGCATTATCCATGAATGCACTAAAAAATATGCACTAGCTAAGCACTCTATTACTTCCAAACACACCATCTGCATTGAAGATGCAAAGGTCATTGCTAGGATTGATCATTACATGAAACGACTAGAAGCCATCGAGATCGAGAAGCACCCTAAAAACATCAATAGGGATTATGGGTGGAAATTGAGTAAATCTTGGACACCTATCATCACCTTAATTAAAAACTCCCAACCATAACCCTCTACTTAGAATTTTTTTTTTCAACACTTGTCATGAAAGAATACATGTATGGGATGGAGGTGAAATGGAATCAAGCCTAAGTCAATTGAATCCTTGCAACTCACTGCATGTCTGAGTATCAACAATCCACCTTTTAAATTGAACCAAAATACCAAAATAAGTTTATTAATGGCTATATTTGAGAAAGTTATAGGTGTGAGTAATTAAGGGCTTGGGGCTCTAAAATTCGGTCTGTTTTGTACCAGTCCACGATTCAGTGAGTCGACAATCACGGGTAGAAATTTAATTTATTTAATGTAAAAAATTAAAGTGTATAACCTCTATGTCGTTATTTAATGTAAACAATTAATGTGTATAACCTCTATGCCAAAACCGTTTTCCGTGTTGATGTAGGCCACTGCCTTCTTTATTGTCTTACCAAAAGGCATGATAATGAAGAAGAAGCCCTAAAATTATGGACTTCACCATCAAAAAATGCCTTGCAATCACATTGGTAAGGAGTGATAAGAAGATCACGACAATCCAACGTTTCAAATCTCAGTTGATATCTTTAATTAAAGACTTATATGGTAAATTTAATATAAGACTTACTTATAATTGTCTCTTACTCTTTGCGTCTTGACACATTTAATACTTTATGTTGTCTTTGTGCCTTGACCCAATTCATATTATAAGGTGATTATGTGCATGCATATTAATCCTTAGTTATGACTATGCGATTAGGTCCGAGGATTTAAAGAGAAGAGGATGTTAAGAAAAGTAATTTTTATATGTATTTTGGTGGTGCTAAGGACAAATGTTGTGAGAAACCACAAATGTTTGGAAGGATGGAGGGAGATTACATCACAATCATGCCACCCATAAAATTGAAGACTATTCTTGAGCCACGATTGTTTTTTTAATTTTATTAATAACCCTTGTTTAATCATATCATGTGCCGAATGGAACCTCTCTATAGGAATGCATAAATCGACCTTTGCACAGTTTGTGATCCTAGAGCTGCATGCCATTATTTGTATTTGAATGGCATCCACTGTTTTTTATCATTGTTGCAAGTCCATGATATTCAAGCAAGAAATGAAGTCTTGTAGAGGAGGACTTGTCAAACTGGCCTTTTGAATTTCATGTTGACGGAAAAGAGTGGACATTGGTAGCGAGCTTCACATAGGTAGTAGGCACAAAGTTTTAATCTCCTTTTGAGCCTAGTAGTAGACTATTAGTTGTTGTTCTTTTATAGCCATAGTTGTTGACACATTTTTACACTTTAGATTGCAGCCCCAAGTGACTCGAGAGTCAGAGTCACATCTCGATGGCTAGTGACTCGTAGTTATCAATGATTACTCACCATCTTGTACAACTAAGAACTGAGTGCATGCCATGAGTGAGTGAGTAATTATAACTAATCATATTTCCAATATTTTGAATAATGAATTCAACTTTATAGCATAGGAATTTCAACATCTTGAGAAATTTATATAGATGGGTAATTTCAAATGTTTCCCTTCTTTTTAAATAAATTATGCCCTTCATAATTGGAAGGTAAAAATTCAGATTTTAATTATTTTTTTTAAGGGCGATTTTAACTTTACACTTGGGAAGGGCTAGAACCTTTGGAAGGGTTGGGACGGGTTCAATTTTGAATGCTGCTTGCCAATGAGATTTTTCCCAGTGTCCTCTTCATATTATGGGCATTGCCCATTGGTTTTTACTTTGTCTGCTTTGGTGTCTATAGGTTTCCATTATCCTGCTCGCATTGATTTGCACTCCATTGCATACCTTAACATCCAATGAATACCGGTCAATTAACAGTAGGTCAACGTGTTCAGCAAGAACATCAGGTCACTGTGTTCCGTAAGTAATTTTGATTTCCATGAGAAATGACAGGTTTTGAGAAGCGTAAGAACCTTGTTTATGGGTAAGAGATTTGATGGGCGTCGATGCATTCCTGGGATTTCCAAGGTATTGAGAGAGGAGCTTTACTAAGAAATCTGGTTCAGCTTGTTTAAATAAATGGTGGCTTTGTAAGGGGGTTGAGTTACCCAATCTCTCATGGCTCCATTGGGAAAACTGTTCCATGATTCCCTGCCTTTCTTGGGTTTTGATGAAGAATTTAGGGGTTCTACGAGTATTCAACGATAAATAAAAATTTGTTGTGTTAATGCATGTATGTTTACTGTCTCACAACATTTATGTTTCTTAGGATATGTCACGTTGAACAATGAATACCATACAAGGGTTGGCGCAGGTTCCAAAGTTTAGGTGCTCTGAATTAGAAGCGCTGCCAGGTATGGAAATATTGGTATCTTTGAAGGGGTTGTGGGAACATGGATGTGTGAAACTGAAGTGTATATGGGTTTTGGTGTAGGTGAGAAATATTAGAGAGCTAGATGTTTCTTGGTTCTCTGAGTGAGAAGAGTTTCTAAGTATGGAAACATTGGTATATTTGGAGAGGTTGTGGGTGGAGGGATGTGTGAAATTGTAGAGCATACAGGGGTTGGCGACTTCCTGCAGATACCAAATTTGATGTTTCTTGAGTTTTCCTAGTTAAAAGAGCTGCAAAGTATGGAAACATTGCTATATTTGGAGGGGTTGTAGGAAAAGGGGTGTGTGAAGATGCATAGTATACGGGGATTGGAAAAGCTTAGATAACTACATGTTTCTAGGTGCTCTGAGTTACAGGGGTTGGTGAAGCTTAGATTCCTATATGTTTATTCTATCATATATCATATGTATTATGTATTTCATTTTTCTCTGAAACTTTCACATCTAGAGTTAATCCTTTTCTTTGAAACTTCCACATCTAGAGTTAATCCTTCAGTCAAATTCTTTCTCTAAAGTTTTCTGTTACCAAACAATCTGCAATTTGCAGATTGGATAAAATATTTAATTAGAGTGAAGGTATGGAGATGTGAATGTGTCCTACTAAAATTTATCCAATAAGAATCTAGTTGGAAATATATCTCCTTCACTTGTCCATTTGGCATCACTTAAAGTTATCATGCTGAGCGACAATATGATCTCTGGTACAATTCCATCCAATCTAACCCAATTGAAGTCTTTGACTACTTCAATAATAACTTGAGTCCTCCTATTTCAAAATTATCTACAAAATTAAAAATGCTTAGATCGGGAATCCTCTGATGGTCAAGTCATCATCACCTCCTCCTGTGAACCCTTCTGTGTCACCACCTTCCGGTAGTCCTCCGTCACCATCTCCAAAGAGATACAACCCTTATGCGGCCTATCCAAATGTTTCTACACTAAGAAATTGGGTCTCCCCAGTACCACCTACTGGGATCAGTTCAGGACCCAATGCAAATGGTACTAAGTCAAATGCTCCCACAAATCCAATTGATGCGAATAAAGGTAAATCTGAAATCTTCGTGAATCTCTGTTGGAACCATTGTTGGATCCATTGTTGTAGCTGTTCTATTATTTTTTCTTGTGCCTACTGCATTCTGCATATACAAGAAAGAGGCACGCCGACCTATACAAGTTGAAGCAACTAGCACTCTTGTCACTGACAAAAGAGACCCATCAAATAGATCAAATCACTGGTGAAAATTCAAGTGGACAATAATAATAATAGTGACGGAGGAAACATTTTGAGTGATACATGAAATACAAGCAGTGGACCTAGTGAGTTTCATGTGATGGAAGTTGTAAATTTGACTATCAGTGCAAGTTCTCATGCATGTAACCAGGAATTTCATCTCTAAAAATAAGCTTGGAAGAGGTGGTTTTGGGGCTGTATACAATGGGAAACTAGATGATGGCACCATAATTGTAGTTAAAAGAATGGAAGCGCCAATTGTAAGTAACAAGAGATTGGAGGAATTTCAGTCACAAATAACAGTTTTATCTAAAGTTAGGCATAGACACCTGGTTTCCTTATTGGGTTACTGTATTGAAGGCAATGAAATGATTTTGGTATATGAGTACATGCCAAAGGGTGCTGCTCTTAGCAAGCATATATTTGATTGTGCCAATAATGGGCTTGAACCAATTTCCTGAAAGATATGCCTCAGTAGCTTTGGATGTTGCTCGAGGATTGAAGTATCTGCATGGCCTAGCCCACAGAAGCTTTACTTATAGACACCTTAAACCATCTAATATACTTCTTAGATATGATTTTTAGGTAAAGGTTTCAGATTTTGGATTGGTGAAGTTGGCACCAGAGGGAAAATACTCCATGGAGACCAGATTAGCTGGTACTTTTGGATATCTAGAACTTGATCATGCAGGTAATTAAGCAACTTTTCCTTTTCCACCAGTATATTTATCTGTGATATTGTGTACATTCTTAGTTGAGTATTTAAAGAGACTAGAATGGCACATCTATGAGGATGTCGCATGGATTGCATTCAAAACATTGTTACAGTGTATTTAGAACATCAAATAGAAATGAATTCCTTTCAGGGTAGTGGTATCTGGGAGATATGGTTATTTGAGAACGTTTTTTAGTTTTCAGAGAAGGATCATCTGTTGAGAAATTGACTTGGGAAATACTTGATTTTAGGATTTGGGAATAGGTATAGAATGTTACAGTAATCAAGATAAAAATTGACTTTTGATGTTTGCTGAATATTAATTTGCATTGTGTCAGTTACTTGACGAATCACCACAAAAGCATATGTGTATATCTTTGGTGATGTGTTAATGGAGCTCATGCGTCATTACTAGAAGGAGGGCACTCGATGAGAATGAACTTGAGGAGACCATGCATTTAGCATCATGGTTTTGCTGAATGAACTCAGACAAAGAATCATTAATGACGGCAATAGATCGAATTCTGGAAGTTACAGGAAACTCTTGAAAGTATTTTCACTATTGTTGAACTAGTAGTTCATTTCACTGCATGTGAACCATATCAACGTCCTAATATGTGCCATTCTATCAATGTTTTGGCACCTTTAGTTGAGAAATGGAAGCCCAAATATATAAATCATGATGATTCTCGTGGAATTGATTTTGAGACGAGTCTTCCTCAGGATCTGAAGAAATGGAAAGCATTCAAGAAAAAAAGTACAAATGTATTGGATGATAGCCAAGGAAGTGAGCATATATTGAGAGTGCTTTTTGAATACATGATGTGTTTGATATGATTAATGAAAAGGCTCTCTCCTCCATTTATATATATGATATATGAGGGTGGTGAACAATTGGAATGTTTAAATATCATCCACAAACAAGCAACCTTATTAAACATTAGATAGGTCCACATGTCAAGCTCCAACGTAAGCACCCATATCAAGCAAGATCCCAAGCCGAGCACTCCAAAATAAAGTTCCAACACTACCATCCAAAGGTCTCTATTAATTCCTCCTAAGCCATGTGGTCCTTTCAGTCCACCACACCTCTATGAAACACTCCTCTACTTAAGAATCCTCAAGTCAAGTACAAGCCTCCATGTAATAAACCAACTGTCCCCATGCTACACAGGGATCAATACCCTCCTCCTAAATGTTCAATACTCCTCCAAGTAGGTCCTCCTCCCAAGCAAGTAACCAAGCCCTCCATGTGTGCAATGTAACCATGCCACATGTCTCCAAATTCATAAGGATAAGTGCATGGGATAAGCATCAAGTCAAAGTAGGGAAATCCATGATTAATCTATCTCCATTGTGTATAAAGTATGCTTGCTAAGGTACAACCAAGTGTAGGAAACATTCCATACATTCCACTTTGCATGAAGCACCACTAAGCATGGTGTAAACACTTTGGAAGTAACCCCAAAAGCTAACACATGAAACTCTTTAGCAGGATTTAGAAGCAAGAGGGGGGGGATGAGTGTGGAGTTGGGTGATGATGCCATTTAGTTTGTGAAATGATTGGGTTCCATTTCCATCTTGTCGTCATCAAATGATGTTCTTGAAATGAATGATGTTTTGTTTGTTCTTGGTTTGAAGAAAAATATTTACTTAGTCTTTTATATCATAGATTTTCAGTTTAGAGTTGCATTTGAAGGACAACAATGCACTATTATTGATTTTAATTTATCAAGTCCATGAACTTTTGTTAGAGATATGTGAGATGGTGGCCTTTACAGGTTGCTTTCTAATCCTCTGGAACTTGTATATTCCATAGAGAAGTAAGGTGAGCCTTCTAGTTTTGAGGAGGGAGATGCAGAGCATGCATGATGGGATTCCATGGAGATAGGTTCAAAACCTATCATCGAATCAATAATTGATTCTAGGATTTCAATTGATGGGAGTGTTGAAAGGCACCATGAAGGGGTTGTTGGATTCTTCTAGAAAGAGGGAGATGACATTGATGATATTCTTAATGGACAATAATTTGGGCACTGAGTTGTGAGAATGTTGTTGAACAAAGAAGAGGCCCACTGAAATTTCATTTGTTGCTATCTCTTTCAAGATCTTAAGGAACCAGGTTATCCCCTATTTATAATGCTCTTTGAACTGAAGGAAATGGAAATATTCACATGTTTATTGTTTTATGATTAGTTATTAGCAAAAGACACACCAATCTGCTATGAATAAACCTGATGAATATCTTGCATACCCAACAAAACCACAGATGACCCAGATCAGATGTTGAAAAGACCAAACCTATTGAATTCTCGAGCTGTTGTTGACAAATTTCAGGGTTGTTGTTGTAGATGCATTTCCAGAACCATGAGCATGGAATCCACCATCAATTTGATGACAACTGTTTTTAGTGTTGCGAATTTGCAATATGTTAGGCATGATCGTTGATCACTGTTCATGGAAATGTTGCAGGGGTTGAAGTTACGTAGTAAGTGTAGCTCAGATAGAGGACTGCTGCCAAAGGCAGGATTTCCACATAAATTGCAATTGGTTTACAAGTTCAAAGGTAAAATGTTACTTTAAATCCAAAAAAATTTGGGTATGTTGTCTATCTGATTTTCTTGGCACAGATTTTTGTTTTTTTTCTATGGTTAAGCTATTCATTTTGGGTGCAATTTCAGGAAAATCTCATAGTAGAGGATGGTAGCTATAGATGTTCTACTCTAGACAAACAAAACAAGAGGACTCCAGGGTATCAGACAAGAGAATAACCTTTTCACCTAACTTGAATGCATTATATTGGTGACTAGATGGCATTGAATTTTTGATATATGTTTCTATTTGCAATTTTATCACATTGTACTGGATAAATACATTAGTGCAATCCATTGATCTTGGATTTTAGCTATTGCATGTTGTTGCTGGAAGTCTTACTGATTTCATGAGTAAAGTATTCTCATTGCATCGGATCACTAGCTATAGATGTTTTTAAGCATGTAAAATGTATGCTAGGAGATTTACTCCTTTGAATGTACCGAATGCAACATCATAATTCTGAATGATCACAACAAACTCATAGTAAATATACAGACTGCATAAACAATGAGATAATAAATACAAATTATTATTTCTTATTGGACAAATTATATATCTTATTGGACATATGTCTAGTGCTGCATAGTTTTTCTTTTGATCCCTTTTGTTGTTTTTTCAAATGTTTGATTGCATTTGGAGACTATTGTACTAACTCTTCATTTTCTATTTGAGATACTAAGTTGCACTAAAAGAAATTTCATGTAGAGGATTAAGGAAGCTAGGCCAACTCGAGGCTATGCAAGAGTTCATATTTAATATATGTCATTTTTCTTTGTTAGAACCCTATGGAAGACAACATGATAACATAGAAAAAGAGTCATGCCGTAAATCTGATAATTATGAAGGTGTAAATGGTGATGCACCAGAAGAGAGAAACTTGAATCCAATGATAATTGAAAAAATACCAAACCTGTTGACTTCTCGGTCTACTGTTGACAAATTGTAGGGTTGTTGCTGTAGATGCATTGCCAGAACCATGAGAATGGAATCCACCATCAATTAGATGACAAATGTTTTCAGTGTTGCAAATTTGCAATATGTTAGGCATGATCATCGATCCCTTTTCATGGAAATGTTGCAGGGGTTGAAGTTACGTAGTAAGTGGAGCTCAGATAGAGGGCTGTTGCCAAAGGCAGCATTTCCACATAATTTGCAGTTGGTTTATAGGTTCAAAGATAAGACATTATTTTAAATCCACAAACATTTGGGTATGCTGTCTATCTGATTTTCTTGGCACAGATTTTTGTTTTTTTGTTGTGGTTAAGCTATTCATTTTGGGTCCAATTTCAAGAAAATCTCATAGTAGAGGATGGTAGCTATAGATGTTCTGCTCTAGACAAACAGAACAAGAGGACTCCAGGGTATCAGGCAATAGAATAACCTTTTCATTTGACTTGATTGCATTATATTGGTGACTAGATGGCATTAAATTTTATCATATTGTACTGGATAAATACATTAGTGCAATCCATTGATCTTGGATTTTAGCTATTCCATGTTGTTGCTGGAAGTCTTACTGATTTCATGATTAAAGTATTCTCATTGCATCGGATCACTAGCTATAGATGTTTTTAAGCATGTAAAATGTATTCTAGGGGATTTACTCATTTGAATGTACCGAATGCAACATCATAATTCTGAATGATCTCCACAAACTCATAGTAAATATTTCGCTGAAAGACTGCATAAACAATGAGATAAGAAATACAAATTATTATTTCTATTTGGGGAAATTATATATCTTATTGGACATTGAACTTTGAAGAACATGTCTAGTGTTGCATAGTATTACTTTTGATCCCTTTTGTTGTTTTTTCAAATGTTTGAATGCATTTGGAGACTACTATACTAACTCTTCCTTTTCTATTTGAGATACTAAGTTGCACTAAAAGAAATTACATGTAGAGGATTCAGGACACTGGGCCAGCTCGAGGCTATGCAAGAGTTCATATTTAATATCTGTCATTTTTCTTTGTCAAAACCCTATGGAAGACAACATGGTAACATGGAAAAAGAGTCATGCAGTAAATCTGATAATTATGAAGGTGCAAATGGTGATGCACCAGAAGAGGGAAACATGAATCCAATGATAATTGAAAAGGTCGGTAAAATTGTTGAAGGTGCTCTAGACATAGTTTAATCTGTTGCTGAACTCAAGGGCTCACCAACTTCTGAACAGTCTATGCAAGAACATGCAACAGCTGTGAAAACAGTTGTCTTCTGGGTGAGTGCCCTTTTGAAACAGCAAGAAGTGAAAGAACATATTAGAGTTTATTAGAAGTTGGGAGCTATTTCCCTTTGTTTCCTCCAATATCTAATGGGATTGTCTTGAGCTATAAGTAAACTATCCTTCCTAACCTCTAATTTTCTAAAAGTGACATATGAACTTTGAAATTAATAACTGTTGTTGAAGTACCCTGCTATATTCAACAATGAAGATATCTGAAATGGAACTGCCTGAGCCCACTTGTGACTCACACACATTATTTTTCATTTAGTGCATATGTTGCTATGTGCTAACCCTCTATTGGAGGTGTTGGTGGCTTTACTGAGTGTAGATATAGGTAATTAAACCATCTTATTGTATTGATCTATTTTTTATTAGGTTGGTGTAGTCACTCTCCTGAAGCTAGTGCCCTAAACCCTAATAGAGGTCTAGGTGTTACAATTCTCCTGATTTGCAAATCATTCGCTCCAAAGACTAAGGGAAATCTTACCTATAGCATTCATCTCTTGAGTACTTGTGTTTGGACAACGATCTTCTCTCTTTTGAGTAGGACTTCACTTTCAAGCTATGTTGCATGAGTTTCTGGAACGCAGAAATGTTGGGAACGTGGGTACGAGTGTCTGATACGACTAAACGTTTATGTTAAATTTATAGGAAACAACAATAATATATTAAAAATATAAAGATTAATATAATTAAAAATTAAAAAACAAAATTAATCTTGAAATCTGTTTGAGAAATGGCAATAAAAAGTTTAATGATTCCTTTCTAATGTACTTTTTCATAATTTACACCTTCAGAGATTTAATTTTTAATCTCTGTGCTTGACTTTGAGAGATCTGAATTTATGCTGGTCTCTCTATATAGTATTGACAAGAATAGGAAGAATAAGAAATTGAACTCAAAGCCTTCCTCTTTTCCTCATGCTGCTGCTCTACTATTGATCTGCATGTCATCAGTCAATCGATATTTTATTGTCGAACAACAGAGCAAAGATATCGTGTGCAGCCTCCACGCAAATGCAATAACAACCCTGGGATCAAAATAAGGCTATAGGGTCTGCACATAAAGAAACACTAGTATAGTAAGTTAAAAACTAATTATTTAACCCAACACAACATACTCGAGCGAGCGTATTCTAACAGAAATTGAATTGTTAGAAATTGTAGTATTATTTTAGAATGTTGTGCTGCGAGAAATTGAATTGTGTTTATTGTATGTTGCTATAGTGATTTCCAGCAGTATGTGTAGTAGCATTATTTTTATTTAAGTTCTAGCATTATGTGTATCAGTATTTGTATTTAAGTCCCAACACTATGTGTAGCAATATTTGTATCTAGGTTAGGTTAAATATTTAATGTCCCCCCACCCCAAAGAGTAGTTTAGAAGAGTAAATAATGGAAAATTAAAATAGAGGACATCGGCATGTAGAGGTAACTAATGGTTTGGTTTAAAATTTGTCAAATTCTATGTTTAATTTCCTCATTTTCCTTAATATTTTCCAAACTATGTCGATCATAGTGTTCTTATATTTTCTATATTGTTGCAGCAGCCAAACATCTAAATGAATGGCTGCATTCTTGATACTCATATTAAATGGTGGGAACATGATCAAAATTAGGATAGGAACTTCAAGAAAGATTCAACAAATGTTAATTTTGATAAATCTTAACAGAAAACAATTGTGGTGGGGATTATTCTAGTAAAGGCATTCCTAATAGTTGATCATAATTGGTATGTTGTATCTATTGGGTATTCCTTGAAAAGGAACCATTCTTGGACTTGACTGAATGAGCCAATTTGTGTTCTTGTTGCAAGTTTCTTCTTAGTATGCAACATTTTTAAAATATTGCTCCCACTCTTATACATGAACGGGATTGTACATTCGACAAGGAACCTATTTTTGCATGAAACCTATCTGAGATCAAATCTCATTCTTTATCGATCTAGCAGCCAAGCGGCTGATATCCCGAAATTGTGTTGATGGGTCAACATCCCACCATCATTAGGACCCTGGAAGTTTGCAAAAATTATGCAATGTGATCTCTAAGTAATTTGGAAAGAAATCATACATAGTAATGAATTCAATAAGGAAAAGGCCTTTCCGCAAGAGGAAAGTACTAAACTCAGTTCAGGGCAAGGCTTTGCTTACCTTGGAAAAATGAAAATAAAACCAACAAGTTAAGGAGGTGAGGCACTCTTGTTGTACATGTAGATCCTGATGGTTGTGGATTCCTAGCGTTAATATCAGTGCCCACACTTACATAGTGGAATGCATATGGATATCCAAGCATTTACATGCATATCTGGCATTTTTCTCATGAGTTAGGGTTTGGGATCCTTGATTGTGCATACCATAAAATGAAGTGATTTTACATTTTTGATGGCTAAAGTGTGACCAGGCTTATGAGTATACCAATGTCAAGAGAGAAATCACCCCATGCACAACTAATAAATGGATGGTCAGACCCATTAATTCGATACTTGACAAAAGAAAATCTTATTGGTTCGGTTAGCTCGGAACGACCCTGAGTTGTTATAGGTCCAAAACGAGATAGGGGATGTAAGACACAATTCTTGTATATATATTTTACACTACCAAAGATGAAATCCACAGATCCCTTACTGGTGCAATTGTAAAAATAATAACGGCCTGCATTGGCAAAGAGAGTATCTTGGTGACCAAAAACCCCATAGCTTATGAACATAGGCTTGTCTCATGTTACTGTCAGTGCTACAACTTGTCTATCTTTAAAAAAAACAATTGGGAGAATATCAAAGTGGAAGGCATAAACATTCCATAGGGCCTGAAGGGAATTGGAACTTAAAACTAATTCATAATCAGATAATCAGGGCAAGGAACTTTCACATTCCACTCGAGCAAGATGGAGACATGCTTTATTACCCTTATGAAGAAATATTTTCTTGTAGGCAGTTCAAATGGGGAATATGAACCTTAGCATGATTTTATCTATCCTTTGCTTCATCATAAATGTGCATTTCATGGTCAAGTAAATTCCTTCATTTTGAAATTCATAAATCTTGATAAGAATATGCCTTTATGAAACTGTGCATTATAAGAACACTGTAGAATACCGGTCTCTCCAACCTTTTCGATAGGTTTAGTCAATCTCAAAAGCTTACTAGAATCTAAATTTTAGTGTAGTCTTATTTTAGGTGACCATACATTCTAAGGAAAGTTCAATTCTTATCAATGGTTATTTCTCTCTATGAACTGTTGTCCAATCATCATGGAAGTTGTTTCAGATCTTGTACATCTCAACATAGAGCTGATATATATATTTTTTATACCTAATAGTTTGCAAGTTTTTCAAGTTTAATTCATGCTTAACCAGTTGTCCTGCCTTTCAAATAACTAGTATCATCACCTAGAATCCAAATATACAACCCTTTAAAGGTTTCTCTAAATATGCAATGTTGTAGGAGCAGGGTATTTCTCTTTATATTTGCAACATGACTCTTTAATTATTGAATCCACTATTAGGTGCCCTTGTAGCCAAAAAATAATGATTCACAAAGCATAACTCCTCCATACAAAATGGTACCTTTGAAACAGTAAATGGTTCAATGCTAAATACTTGCAATACTTGCAATTACCTAAGTCAAAATACTTGCAATTCTTTGAATTCTAGGTTTAGATATCATTTTTGTAAGACATTACGGTGCATAGAAATTCAAGTCTCTAATTTTTCAAATGACAATCATCGAGTCTCCATTAGCAATAAGTTTTTGAATCTGCCTGGCTCTTAGAATGTTTATCACTTGATTTAAAGCCAAAATAGGCTTCACAATAAGAGAAGAAACCTTTTGCAATTTGATCACAACCATAGACCTGCTTATTATGGAACCTTCTCAAAGAAAAGGTGAATATACTTTGCATAATTTTAAGTTTATTAATTATCAAAGCAATAGGTTGTGTTTTAATTTTGATAGCCCATGATGAGGAACATCTAAAACATCTTGAAGCTCATGGATTCTTAATATTGCAGTAGACGAGAGGGAAAGTTTTGTTTCTAACTCTTTGTTTTTGATGCAGTGATGGCATTAGGCTTCGAAATCCTTTCAGAAAGGACTCTTCTTTGGACTATGAGAATGATAGTGATGAAGAATGGGAAGAGGTACTCATCACTAAATCTCTTTGGTAAGAGTATTTGTAGTATTTTTATTAGCTTTAGTTATAGGAAAAATTGTACATAGCTCTTAGGAATTAGTTTATCATAAATACTAGTTACTGGTAAGTTGTAATAGTAATAATTATGTAGTTTGTATATTGATATCTATCATAAATTTGTTTGAATATCATCATTGTCAAGAAATAACAGCTTCTTAAAGGGTGCTAGCTCAATAGTATAG
Source organism: Pseudotsuga menziesii (assembly GCA_001517045.1). Lineage (NCBI taxonomy): Eukaryota > Viridiplantae > Streptophyta > Pinopsida > Pinales > Pinaceae > Pseudotsuga > Pseudotsuga menziesii. Next base: position 620,268 of record LPNX010585658.1, read on the forward strand.
CGCCTGCCTAATTATAGGCAGGAGGTTGGTGGTTCGATTCATCCGTGCCCTATCATAAATTTGTGACTACAAAAACAAATAAATTTGCATATATACGACTATTAGTAGCTAATTTCCTGTATCTTAGTCGTATTTAGCTTAGTCATTAATATGTTAACATCTAGTATTTTATTTAGTCGTATATTTGGTCATTAATGGTTGCAATCAGTGACTAAATTAGCGACTAAATCAATGACTAACTCAGTGACTAAATCAATGACTAAATCCGTGACTAAATCAATGACTAAATCATTAACTATCAATGACTAAAACAATGACTAAATCATTGACTATCAATTACTAAAGCATTGTCTATCAATGACTAAATCATTGTTTATCAATGACTTAATCAATGACTACTAAGTCAAGCTATTAATGACTAGTGAAATACGACTAGCTATAAGATAGTGGAAATTTGCTACTATTAGTCACCGACTCAAAAATAGTCGTTTATAGCCTGATTTTAGTCATTTTTTTAGTCATTAATTTCTCATTTTCTACTAGTGGTAGAATACTTTATACAGACCACACAGTACATTGTTCATTTCTATTTTTTATCAATCTTGCTCCTCGGGGATAGTTTAGAATAGATTAGTTGTTCTTTCTGTTACTTGCATTTAATATTAGGCACTTGCATTCCATACCTAAAATATAAAATATATAAATGGTGGACCGGGACGCAATCGGTAAAAGAGATTTAAAATTTTCACCTTAACTCTACGGTAACCGAACTGCAAACAATACGGGTTCCCTATACCAAACAGTAAACGATCTATTTGGGAACGGTTATTGGGGAGAACCCCTACTCTCGGTACCTGGGATTTTTCCAGGCATCAACACAATCCTAGGAAAAGGTTATTTATTCTTCACAGTGACCTTGTTCAGTTGTCTGTAATCAATACACAATCTGAGTGTACCATCTTTCTTTTTCACAAACAGAACTAGAGCTCCCCAAGGAGACACACTTGGTCTGATATACTTATTCTCCAACAACACTTGCAGTTACATCTTCAACTCAAGCATTTCTGGTGTGCTCATCTTGTAGGGTGTCTTGGACATTGGTGCTTCTCTTGGCACAAGTTCAATTATGAAATCATTGTCCCTCTTTGGAGGAAGCCTTGAAATCTCATCAGGAATAACATCCTTGAATTCCCACAACACATGGAAGTCCTCCAACCTAGGAGTTTCATTCTCTATTTCCTCCAATACATGGGATGCATACACTCTGCAATCATTCCTACAAAACTTCTTCAGTTGCATGGCTAAAATATGCCTAACAGAAATCAGCTTTGGAATGCCTCTTACAACCCTTAAGTTTCCTTCTTCATCTATGCACTCAAACGTCTTGTTGAAACAATCAATCTTTACTCTATGTGCTTCCAAACAATCCATTCCAATGAGTGTTGATGTATTTGTAACTTCGGAATGTATTCACCTATGTATCTTATGTCTTGTACCCTGATGTTTATTTCGGGATGTGTCTGTAATGTAATTGAGTCATGTCATGCCCCGATGTTCTGATTGGGAGGATCTTTAATGTAAACAAGTCATGTCAAGTCATTGTGGGTAACCCTCCTATTGTTCAAGGGTTAAAGTCCATGCAATTCTGGGGCGCTAGGGTTATTAGACTCACCTAGTGAAGTTGTCCCTAGTTAGGTTTAGTCAAGTCGGGAATTAGTATAAATAGAGAGTGAGCCTCTCTATTTATCACACACTCAGTTGTAGCACATAGTTGAGGAAGAAGAAGACATTAGGGCTAGGAAGAAAGAGGTTGCTACTATCGGGAGATCATCTTACTGTTTTGGGGTTTTACTTTTGGTGTTGATTCTATCTTTGAGGAAGTTACGAGGTTTTCTCCATTTATGGTTTCCCCGAGAAAAAAACATTGTGTTCATTGTTTCTTGTGTTTGATTGCTATGCTTGTTATTCTCTCAGTTAAAGATCCTAATAATGTTATATTAATGTTAAAATATAACAGGGATTAAGGGAAAAAATAGGGGTTAAGGATCTCATCACATGATGGTGACAGGATTTAGGTAAAAAAGAATGCCCCCAAAAGCATGAGGCTTAGAGGGATATGATAAGTGAGAGATTTGAGACAACAAGTTGTCACTTCGAGGTGAAAATATCAGCTCAATCGTAGAATGTCATCAATTAGGCATCTGTAGTACATCAATACTTTTGACTCATAGACAAATGTAACCAACTCATGGCTGCAAACCAATACAAGACAGATTCATGAGAGGAATAAACAAGCATGGCTACTAGAATACAGTGTAGATCCATGTGATAGAGGACTCAAACTTGGACATAGCTACTGGACATACAATGTAGATCTATGTCATACAGACATAAATTTGAGCATATCCACGACCATACAAATGTGGATCCATGCTAGATATACAAAACTCCATCGCAACCTAGGGAAAGCAATGAGTGCTAAACAAATACCCAGGGTATTCATCTAGTCTTCCACAAAGTACGATTCTATCCATGTGATTACAATGATCTGAATTCGAACATGGTAGAAACCACTTGATTACTGGTCAATGATGTGAACCGTTAACAGTGCGAGGGAGACCACCATTGATGTCAATGATTCCCAGGGAACCCTAATACAATCTACTGAGCATGAATAGATGTCTTGATGTCAAACACCCAGTTGATTCTATTGGTCAAAGGTCAATGGTGTAAACCTATGTCGAGAGTGAGATAATATTTCATTGAGGCATACAGATCTCAAGGTAGTAAATTTTGTTTCTAAGACTATTTCATGGATGATGAGCTGATGTCTACGGGAATAGTCTCGTCGAAGGAGGGCCATGATGAGTCCCACATTGATGACACGAAACTCAGAACATAGTTCTAGAATGATGTGAATGAAGTAACCATAAGACTAACTCAAAAGTAATGACACAGAGAATGTTTTGACTATAGAGATAAACTTCTTCAACTTCCCTTTGAACATCGGGTGGCACGACAAAAGACTTGGAAGCATGACTAGACTAGATGAAGGCACAGTGTGATGGTGGACAATGCATTCTTTTGAAAGACTCAAAGGAGTGACATGACTCATGAAAGTGGATCGTCATGGAGATCAGCTGAATACCCAATTGACTGAAATGATATGCATACAAGTTCCATGTTCAAAGGTAATGACAAACTACTGCCATTTATTTGCAAAATGATTCACTTCCCATTTTCCCCATCATGGTTGATGAGTGCCTCTTTTTGGTTTTACAAGTTCAAAGAGGGTAACAAACACTCGTTATAGCTCATCCAAACATAATTCCAAACTCATATGTTTTACGAACTTGATAGAGGAGGGGTTCGTTCCCAAAAGAGGGTCTCTCAATGTTTAATTTAACGAGTCCAATGAAAGTTAACTCGGTATCATTCATGTTTAGAGAGTCTGAACGACCACAGAAGAAGAATCCAAAGGGTCCTTTTTCGTATGATTTAGTCCCTAAGGCCCAAAAAAGTATAAAATAATACCTTAGAGAAATCTTCCAGTCATGATTGGATGGAGTGTTCCTTTTTCATAAATAGTCTATTCGAACCGAAAAATATTTAACCCACCGTCAGAGAGATGACTCTTCAAATACTTTTACGAGTATGAAGAAGACAAGTACTCAACTATATTTTCACATTTTAAGAGTCTAAAAAGAGCTTAGAGAAGACTTTATTAGACTTTTTCATGTTTGAATCCAGAGCACAAAAAAGTAATAAACTAAGCTCAAACCAAATTTCATGTTTTAACTAGAGCACGAAAAATGAAAAGTATGCTCAACACCATCTTACTGTTTTTAACGAGCTCAAAGATCAGTTGAAAGAATGCTCGAAGATTCGTTTCATTTTTACACAAGCTCGAAACCAATGGGTAAACTATGCTTGAAAAAATCCCATTAACATGATATATAGAGGTTGGAATATTTCCCCTAGCATGATTTCTAGTGAAGCTTACCCATAGCATGGTTTCTAGTGGCTCGACCTACCCCCAAGCTATGTTTCATTTGACGATTATTTTTCCATACCCAATCTAAAAACCTAGTTACTAATGTGAAAATGTTCACCAGGAGGGTAGGAAGAACAAGAATCGGGCAGGTGAAAAGAAGGTTCAAGTTCTAACACTAAAGTGAAGACTCGACTCAAGGGAAGGGGATCTATTTCATTTTTACACAAGCTTTAAATAGAAGGTAACTATGCTTGGAACATGGTTTCATTTTTATGCAAGATTGAAACCAAAAGGTAAACTATGCTTAAGGAATCCTAGTTCATTTTTTAATGAGCTTGAAATAGAAAATGAACCATGCTTAGGAATGATTTCATTTTTATGCAAGCATGAAACCAAAAGGTAAACTATGCTTGAGGAGATCCATTTGATTTTTTAACGAGCTTGACATAGAATGGAAAATTTGCTCATAAGGATCTGTTTCATTTTTTAACGTGCTTGACATAGAATGGGAACTTTGCTCAAGAATGATTTCATTTTTCTACAAGCTTGAAACCAAAAGGTAAACTATGCTTGAGGAGTGGTTTCATTTTTTAACAAGCTTGAAACCAAAAGTAAACTATGCTCTTGAACCTACTCCTACCAACAAGATATCCAGAGGTTGGTAGGTTTCCCCCATTTCATAAAATCTAGCGGCTTAGCTCCATTACGATGTCCATAGACTAGATCCATGCGCCCCATTTTACCTATGATGGGAAGAAGCTAACTAGAAGAAGGGGAAGGAATCACAAGAACATGTGGCACATTTAGGGCACTTTGATTACTACGAGTCACGTAATGATCACATGTAACAAAGGGAAGCTATTCAATGATCACAATATTCCCATCACAGGGAGAATGCATAACTCTAAAGAGTGTGGACACTATGGCTTTCATGGCATACACATAATCATGCCCAAGGAGTATATTGAAATCTAAAGGACCTTGGACCACCATAACATCAATACATATAGTTTTCCCTCCTAATGTAATAGGAAAATAAGGAAGGGTCCCTAATGGTGCAGTAGGTCTACAATTAAAAGCCATTATCTGATCGGTGGATGGCATAAGCTGAGGTGAACCTAAATCTTTCCAAGCAGTTGAGGATAGAATACTAACAGAAGCCTGTTTGTCAACAATAGTGCGAAGAATTCGCCTAGCAGTAACATTCACAACTATCTGGAAAGGAACACTCGAATGAAGACGAGACTCTATTAGGTTACTCCAGTCAAAGGAAATAACCTCATGAATTGGAGAGGGTTTTGTCGAAACAGACAAAATTTCCTCTTGTCGAGAACAATCAGAATGAAGGATAAAAAATTCAATATGTTTTAGTTCATTCTTTACTGGAAGAGAAGAACAAGATGAAGATTTTTTCAAAGCGACTACTTCAGTCTTAACACTCTCTGATGAAAGAGAGGGATCGGGTGGAGATGATACTGACTCAACCAATTTAACTTAACTCTCCAAAGGAAGAGTGGGATCAATTATATATGAATCCGAATCGACCACTTTGTCAACCAGTGGGGGTTCAAGAGACAACTTAGGATAACCTATTGGAAGTCGTTGATGAGAAGAAATAATATCTTCCAACAACTTAGAAGCTTCATCCATGAGAGGACAAAGGTAATTAAAGTGCATGTCCTTACAAATCAAACAAGGATTTCTAACTTTACCCTTTCAACTCTTAAGAAATGGGTCACTGGTTGAAGGATTATTGTCAACATGATGATAAGAGGTTGATGACACAGACAGTTTGGACCTTTTAGACCACTCTTCTTATACATGAGAGACTGGGACACTCCTTAAGAATGTGGTCCCCCTTGCAAAGCTTACAAGGGAACTTGGGTTTTCTGGGTGTTCTCTTAGAACGGGAACCATCAAGAGTAGATGGTTGCTGCTTTTTCTCTTTCTTATCCTTCTTCTTCTTACCCTTCCCTTTCTTCTTCTTCTTCTTATCCACATGAAAACTAAGCGTAGAGCTTTGGTTAAGCGAATAAGAAGAAAGGGATGAAGCCACAACCGACGAATAAGGAGAGGGATTAGGTTGAGGTTAATCCTCTCTCAGAGGAGAGGTGACATTTGAGACATTAGGTGTAACAGGAATTATTGGATTAAACAGCCAGAACGGTAATCCTATAGTTAACCCAGAAAGATTTAGAGTGGAAATAAAGGGAGGACCAATACCTTCACTTGGAGGGAATACAAAAGGTACACCTTGGAAAGGGACCTCTTGAGTGGTAGTCCCAGGTGAGGATGTCATCTCTAAACTCTCTAATAACACCCTAACTACCACGCACAAGCAAGTACTACCCAAACTAAAATCAACAAGAAAACATGTGAAAGGAGTGGATAAGAGTCAGGAACCTCATAGGATAGGCCAAAAGGATAACTCAAATGGTCTGAGGATTCCTAAAAGGGTCTCCTGATATACGCAAGGTACATGGGAGCTCAAATCGGTAGTAGTGTTGTCTAATGCACAATCATTCACAAGGGGCCTTCCAATATACATTCGAGTACATGAAGTACCTTTCTATATACCTCAAGGGTACATGAAAGGCCGTTCCATATACCGACGATACGTGGAAGAACCACGCGAGTCCTGGGATGTAGTGCGGACAAGTAACGATAGCTCCTACGCTTAACGACGCTCAAACACATCTCTAACTTATCACTAAAATTGCTAAAAGTTTTAACCTAGTACTATCGTTAATTTTATCTTGTGCATTTAGGTGGAACCATGGAGTGAACACTTGAAATTAAAGAAGATGCACACTGATCTATATAATAATGGAATTTTTCCTCTTTAATGAAATTATGCCTAAGAGAGGGAGAGAGATTTACTTTTATTCCCAAAAATGCACACCCAAAAGCAAATGCAATTCTATCTTTTCAAAAGAAAAGGGAAATATCAATGCACCCCAACAATCTTCAAAGCAAATAAAAAAGAGATCTCGAGAACATCAAACATAAATAAACCAAAAATGTTTCCTATCTTTTCATGCTTGAAAAAATCCATAAAAACTTAATGGAAAGATGATTTCACTAATGTTTCCAAACAAAACTAACTCTAATGTACGCGAAGCTGAAAACAAATATTTCTTCTTAATGAAAGTAAGATCTAGAATTTCAAACATTCATGCACAAAACAAGAAGAAAATCGTTCATCAAACTTGCGAATAAAGCCAAAGAGAGAGAAAACTAAAACTTCTCTTTGAAACATACAAGGAAATTAAGAACCAATCTCTCCTACCAAGCACTGAAAAAATAAGCATGTAAAAGGAAACAAGAATCACCCCAAGCAAAGAAAGACTCAAAACAGCATGGATCACTCACACATTCCAAGTCCAAAACAAAACAAATCATACACAAGAAAATGAAATGTATATTTCCAATTTTAATGACTAATATCTACAGAAAAGAGCAACAAGTTTCAAGAAAAGAAAAGAACACAAAATCCAATGCAAGAAACATAAACTCTTTTTGAATGCAGAAAGAATACAACAATCAAAGCAACTACAGAATATACAAAAATACACTTCATTTTCATCAAAAAGTAAGCCAAAAACACACAAAAATAAAAATACAAAGTCTGGAACAGGGCCTACCTGGCACCGCGCAGATGAAGTTGCTGACAGGAGGTTTTGAGGCAGAACCGCTCCTTGCTCACTGGAGTCAGGTGGTGGAACTGCGCATTGCTAACTGGACTCAGGAGGTGGCACCACTTCTTTCCAAAGGCACATGTGCGATTTTCTGAATAGATCCAAAACACAAGTGTAACGTCCCCGACCCTCCGACCGACAAATATGACGCTATGATACATCAAATCATTCGAGCATCTAGCCCAATGAACATGGACATACATATATGTAATGCTGAAGCATGGTACTTAAAACATCAAACATATTACGAGGGATAGTCATTCATATACACAACAGAAGAAAAACATATCAATCAATATGCATGTATATACAGATCAACATCTAACATGTATATCATCATTCATCAATGGTAATTATGATTGCAGACACAAGTTAGGCAAGATTACTTATCTTATAAAGAGCTTGTTTCGCAACGTCGCTGCAATGTTCCACCCAACCATAGGTTCATGTGCTCTTTAATCTCTTAGCAATGCTGCCACCCCCGATCCGGGCATGATTCCCCAAGGAATAAGGAACTAACAAGCTTACACATATCGAAGGATAACAACACCACAAGGGTACACAGTTCAGCAAAGCCAACACGATTGGGTTTATCAGGAGAACAATAGATTAGCCAAGCCAACACATTTGGGTTTATTAGGTTATCCAAGAGCTGGGAAAGGCTAAATGCTAAGCTGGTGAGCTCATTCAAGAGCTACAGACACCAACACAAGAGCTATTTTGGCTTCTAGAACACCCACACACACCCAACACAAGGAAATCAGTCCCTTCTCTGCAACGTAGTCCCTCAGACCTTGATCTCCTTTCCAGTGCTATTCATGGGTTGTGGAGAAGAAAGCCAGCTCAGTAGCTCTATCTGTGTGGTTCTCAACCCACTAGGTTTATCAAGTACCTCAGGCCCTCATTCACCACTCCAATGCAGTATGAGGACAAAACAACTACATGCAAGCAACCAAACAACTATTCAAGCTTTTACAGGGGAAAAACACAATCGACTAGAACGTAGGAAATCTCAGCAATTCTTCAAATGATACCACCACAAAAAGGGAAAACATAGCCAAGTAAAATGTGGGAAAACAACAACCCACAAATGACTATGAACTCACAGCACCCGATCCTCAATGTAATCGTTGGAGAAATTGCACAGAGGGAAGTGGGAAAGGAACGTATCCTCAATTTGTGCATGAGGGGAAAAAGACACAGCCAAAGCACATAACTGTGAATGCCATTACAACCACGATTCCAGGATGGAATAACAAAACATTACGTAGTCTGGTCAATGGTGGAAAAAGACACAAAGCTCTGTGTGAACAGAGGAAAGAATTGATCTTCCAGTCCACAAATTTGTGAGGCAGAGGAGAACCATCTTTCTATGTGAATGGGGAAGAAACTAATAGACTAGAAATTGGCATGAGAGAGGGAAGGTGAACCCCCAACAATGGAATGTGGAACCTTCCAACTCTGCCCAGCATGAGGGAAATGAACAGACTCTTGATCCCTAGTGGACATACCATCTGCTACGCCAAGGCACGTCATGGAGAGAGTGTGAACTTAGTGGTTTTCTGCCAGCCAATCGCTGCCCCCAACTAACAATGGAATAACTAAGGTAGTGGTGAGAGAAACAGAGTGGTGACACATGGATCTTCCTCCATGACTCAATGTCTAACATTCCCCTTCCTTATCCTTTGGAATCATGCCCCTTCTTAATTTAGTTGCAGTGAACCTAGATGGTTGGGTTATTTAATTAAAATTCACATTTACATGATGTCACAATTTAATATATGTTGTATGTCCCGATATACCATCGGCGACCATTCCAATCTGAAACATAACACAACCAAATCAATGGTGGGGCATTTTCCCTTAGCCCCTCACCATGATTGTTTACTATATATGTATCATGTATATTTAATGCAAACAGGGTCAAAATCAGGGTGTTACATTCCCCTCCCCCTTCAATAGCACTGTCCTCAGTGCTTTACAAAATTTGAACAAAATGCTACACTAGTACCGCCTCAGTGTTCCACAGGATTGAACAAAAATGGATGTTCCAATCGCATGGCATCCTCCAACTCCCACGTAGCCTCTTCAGGTCAAGAATGCTCACATTGCACCTTTACCTACCCTATGGCTCAGTTCCGGAGCATTGTGACCTTCTTGTCGAGGATGCGCATTGGCTCAATTTGGAACTCTCCCTCGAGTTCCACTTGAATCACATCCCAATTTATCACATGGTTAGGAGCATGTACATATCTCTTAAGCAAAGAAACATGAAAAACATTATGATCTCTAGTACTAGCAGGAAATGCAAGTCTATATGCAACAAGCCCTATTCTTTCAAGAACTTCAAACGACCCACAGTATCTAGGTGACAGCTTGGCACAACTTCCAAGATTCAAGGAACTTTTTTTTCTTTCACTCTGAGGTAAACATGATCCCCAACACTGAACTCTTTGTTTGTCCTATGCTTATCTGCATAGCTTTTCTGTCTGTCCTGTGCCACTTTCAGATTCTGCCTAATCTTTACAACCTCTTGCTCCATTTCCTAGAGCAATTATGGTACAAGCACAACTTTGTTCATTGGGTTATCCCAAGTCACTGGTGTCCTACACCTTCTTCCATACAAAGCTTCATATAGACTCATCCTGAAGGATGCATGCTGTCCATTGTTGTAAGCAAACTCTACCAAGTGTAAGTAATCTTCCCACTTGGTTGGTTTGTCCATCACATACATGCAAAGCATATCTTCAAGCACCTAATTAACTCTTTTTGTCTACCCATCTGTCTGAGGATGGTATGCAGTGCTGAAGTTTAGCTTTGTACCCAAATATGCAAACAATCCTTTCCAAAAATTGGAAGTGAACTTGAAATCTCTGTCAGAAACTATTGCTTTCGGCAATCCATGCAATTTGAAAATATCCTTCATGAATATCTTTGCAATGTCATCAGTCTTGTGTGTAGACTTCACTGGTATAAAATGTGTTGCTTTTGTCAACTTGTCTACCACAACCATGATGGAATCATGTTGTCTCCAAGTCATTGGCAATCCTGTAATAAAATCCATGGAAATAACTTCCCATTTCCATTCCAGAACTGGCAAAGGCTGCAACAATCCTGTTGGGTTTTGATGCTCAACCTTTACCTGTTGACATTTCATGCACCTTGAAATGTATTTAGACCTGTCCTTTTTCATTCCTGGCCAAAAATACTGCTTTCTAGCTATAGCAATTGTCTTTTGATATCTTGGGTGACCAGAATATAGAGTTTGATGGATTTCATCCATAACAACTCTCCTCAAATTTGCTACATTCGGAATATAAATTCTACCTTTATAATTGAGAAGTCCATATTCTTCCAATTTATATCCCTCGTACTTCTTCTCAAGACTTTGCTGCTACAATTTCTCTTTTATCTACTCATACAATTCATCTCCGGCAACATGATCAACAATCTACTGCCTCAAATTTGATTGGAAAATACTAAGAGATGCCACATGCATTTCCTGTACCTTGCTACTGAGTGCATCAGCTACCTTGTTTTCTTTTCCTTTTATGTGCTTGATTTTGAAATCAAAATCACATAAAAATTCTAGCCATCTTGCTTGCCTATTATTCAGAGTAGGCTGATCAAACAAATACTTCAGTCCACATTGATCTATTCTGAGTTCAAATCTTCTACCCATCAAGTAATGTCTCCACATCCTAAGAGCATGTACAATGGCTGCAAGCTCTAGATCATGAGTGGCATAGTTCTTCTCATGCTCCTTCAACTTTCTTGACTCATAACATATTATGTGGTTGTCATGCATAAGGACTCCTCCAAGCCCTTGTCTGCATGCATCGGTACATACCACAAAATATGTCTCTGGGTCTGCAACCTTCAAAATTGGTGTGCTGGTGAGAAGATTCTTCAACCACTGGAAGCTTTCTTCACACTTCAAAGTCCATTCAAACTTTACTCCCTTCTTTTGCAAAGAAGTGATGGCATGTGCAACCTTGGAAAATCCTTCAATGAATCTCTTGTAGTATCCTGCAAGTCCCATAAAATATCTTATATCCGTCACATTTCTTGGAGTAGGCCAATTCATAATGGCTTCGATCTTCTCAAGGTCTACTGATATACCCTCTTCTGAGATAATATGAACCAAGTACCGAATTCTATCCATGTAGAAGTCACACTTTCTTAGTTTTGCATACAACTAATGTTCTTTGAGCACTTGCAATTTAATCTCAAATGCTCTTCATGTTCTTCCTCATTCTTTGAATAAACAAGAATGTCATCAAGGAAAACAAGAACAAACTTGTCCAAATACTTACTGAAGACGCTGTTCATAAGGAACATAAATGTAGTTGGTGCATTGGTTAGACCAAATGGTGCCACTACAAACTCATAATGTCCATACCTTGTCCTGAAGTCTGTCTTATGAACGTCTTCATCCTTGATTCTCACTTGATAGTAACCAGACCTCAATTCAATCTTGGAAAATAGCTTTGCTCCTCTCATTTGATCAAAGAGGTCATCAATCCTAGGAAAAGGGTATTTATTTTTCACAGTATCCTTGTTCAACTATCTGTAATCAATACATAACCTGAGTGTACCATCTTTCTTCTTCACAAACAGAACCGATTCTCCCGAAGGAGACACACTCGGTCGGATATACTTCTTCTCCAACAACTCTTGCAGTTGCATATTCAACTCTAGCATCTCGGGTGTACTCATCCTGTAGGGTGTCTTGGACACTGGTACTGCTCCTGGAACAAGTTCAATGGTGAAGTCAATGTCCCTCTTTGGAGGAAGTCCTAGAATCTCATCAGGAAACACATCCTTGAATTCCTGTAACACCTGATAGTCCTCCAACCTAGGAGTCTCATCTCCTATTGGTTCCAGAATATGAGCTGCATACAACTGGCAACCTTTCCTACAAAACTTCTTCAACTGCATTCCTGAAACCTTCCTTACTGAAATTACCTTCGGAATACCTTTCACCACTACTAGGTTTCCTTCTTCATCCATGCATTCAAAAGTCTTGTTATAACAATCAATATTCACTCGGTGATCTTCTAACCGATCCATTCCAATGAGAATATCATAGGAACCGAGTGGTAGGACATTCAGATCTACACAAGTGTTCTATCCATTCATGACCAATGGACATTTCTCTACCACTTCACTGACCTTTCTCTTAGTCCCATTGGCTAGCTGAACTAACCAAGATTTTCCATGCTTTACCTTCTTAAAAGCACAAATCTCCACTACTCTAGGAGTAATGTAACTGTCAGTAGAACCCGGGTCAATCAAAATAGAAATAGATTGTTCAACAATCTTACCTACAACTTCAACCACAGTTGACTGGTGATCTACCTGGCAGCCCTCTAGTGATGCATAAATTCTAGGGACTGCTCTTGCCACTTGACCCACTATTTTTTCTCCCTGAATGTTATAAGATGGTCTTGCACTTTCATTCTCAAGTGGACAATATCTATGCAAGTGAGGTCCTTCACATTTCCAACATTTGAGTGGACCTTTATTCTGATGTGGCTCTTTAGGCTTTCCACCTGTCACTCCAACTAGATTACTTGCAGCTTGGGATGGCTGCTTCTGCTGATTCCTAAATCTAGAAGGTTTGAAACCTTTCCTTCTTTGGTTAAATTTCTCATTGTTTTTGTCTTTCCATGCCTTATGGTAATCAGGTTTACCTTTTCTTTGTTCATAGAAATACTTAGCCTTCCTTATTGCTTCTTCAAGGGTCCTAGGTTCATAAAACTCAATTCTATCTTTATAGGTTTGAGGCAATCCACTTAAAAACCGCTGTATCTTCACTTTTTCATCTCTAATGTACCAGACATACCTCAACAATTCCAAAAAAATATTTGCATATTCATCCATGGTCTGCTATCCCAATCTCAGGTCATGGAACTCCTTAATCTTATCATCATAATACTTGTCAGAGAGGTATTTCTGCTTGAAATACTTCTTGAACTGTTTCCACTTTAGTTTCCTTTCACTAATATTATTTACTTGCTTGAAGTGTTCCCACCAAATGGATGCTCTTCTATTCACATTGAATATGGCAACTCTTGCCTTCATGTTTCCTGAATAATCCTACACTTGAAAGTACTTATTTATCCCAAGAAGCCAAGCTTCATCTTCTTGTCCCGTATTTATGTCACCATCAAATGTAGGAGGTTTAGCTTTCCTAAATTCATCTCGAGAGTGATCCCTATAGTGTCTCCTTCTTTTCTTTTTATGAGAAGATGAAATTGTATCCCTACTAGATTCTTCAGAGTCAGATGATCCACTGGAATTCCTTCTTCTTCTCCTAGTGTTGCTCTTACTTCCTTCTGGTCTTGATGTACCCCGTCCAGAATCTATCTTTTTCTGCAAGTCTGTCAAACCTTGCAATATGGAAACATTCAACTGATGCTGCTCGTCCTGGGATTTAACCAAGCTTGTCATGGTGGCTGCAACCTTGGATGTTGTCCCCTGGAATCTCCTTCCATTAGACTCTATGTAATCATTTCCATTACGGAAATTTTCTCCCATGGCATCTTCTGCTCACTCGTAAGAATCCCGAGCATCATACCCATCATGGGTTCTCATGATTGAATCACCTCTTGCTTTACCACACTATTCTTTCTGGAGTACTGCTCTTGGAAGTTGTCTATAATTCTGCAATGTGTTAGTAACAAACTGTTAGATGCATATCATTAATATAAAACCAAAACTACTTACCTTCCTCTTCTGGAAATTCATAAAACATAGTTTTGCTTCAGACACAAAGTTTTTCTCTCTTCCTTTTCAGCCCTCTGACCACTGATAGTCTGCTGAAATCTGCTTGAAAAATCACTGAGAAATTCCCTTGAAAACCCCAATTTCCTAAGGCCCAATTGGACCTCTTCCCAGCTATTTTTCCGATCTGCATCAACAAGAAAATCGACTGTTCATCGGGTGCACAGTCCCTTGAGTAGCCACAATGGCAGAAAGTGATCTTATAATGGTTTTCGCAGACATCTCTCGGTGAGTTGCTCGTCTATTTCCTTCCGACGTGTTGGGCCTGCAGTGGTCTATCATTCCGCAACGGTGGCCAACAATCCCCTTACAATTTCCGTGAACCAAATCTTTATCAGCAGACAGAGCGGCATCCTACTCTAGCATCAGACACTTAGTCCTCTAGGTGTCTGCAACAGTGGTTTCCACAAGCCCTAACTCTTCTGTAGTGTCGACACTCCTGAGCACTACACGCCACCATAGTATGTTATCGGAACTCGGAACCATTATACACTAAACACCTCGACATCGGTGAGTGGAGAGACTAATGCATCAGCGGGATAGTTTTCAAGGCTTCCGCAACGATGACCCATGATCTCCCTATGTCTTCCATGGCCACAAGCCCATCGGTGGTTGGAAGCACTAGATGTTGCGGCGTCAGATGGATAGTTGACTAAGCAGCTGCAACGGCGGGTCACCTTCATTGAAATTTTCCCGATTGGGGATCCGATCCACTAACATTTTCTGATGGCCAATGATCTCATGCCTTAGAGAAAATTTTTAATTTTCTTCTTTCCTTGTCTTCCGCTGCATCGGCTCTTCCATATTCTATTCATCAGCGATGCCAACAACTATTCTCCTCTGATTGCCGATGATCCTGCTCCTAAGAAAACTTTCAGAAATTCTGCGCCATCGACAGTCGGAGGCTCTACCCGTCAGACGCATAGTTGTCTAGCCATCCATAATGGCAGGCACTCAATCAACTATTTTCCGCCAATGTCCATCGGCGGTCTCATCTACTAACTTCCGCCGATGGTTTTGACACTTAAACAAAATTTTGAAACTTTCTTCTTCTGTTGGCAGTAGGAACCACTAAGCCCTACGCGTCGGTGTTTTAGTACACACGGTAGCTGCAATGGCAGACTGATAAACAGCTAAATCCTTTCGCGGTGTCAACGATCCCAACAACTATTTTCCACCAATGGCATCGGCGGTTCCGTCATCTAAATTTCGCTGACGATTTTATGACTTAGAAAAATTTTCAAAACTTTTCTCTTTTCACTTTCTTCCACCGCGTCGGCTGTTGAAACGACTAGAAACTACTGCACCGGACGGTTATTTCCCTAGTCACCCACAATGATGGCAATCCATTCAACTAATTCTTGCTGATGTTCATCAGCGATCAATACCACTAACTTCAACCGATCGTCGATGATTTTCTTGCCTTAGAAATTTTTTGAAAACTTACTCCGTCGTCGCTATCGGCGCTCCCTTCCACCAACATTCGCTAATCGCTGACAGTCAAAACATCAAATTTTATTTCCACTACGTGGAGCCAGCGTTTCAGCGGTCTCCAGCTGATCTCCGCCGAAATTGCGGCTCCCCCATCCTCTATCTTCTGCCGACGGCCAACGGACCTTTAACAAATTATGAAATTTTCTCCTGGATGTCCTCCGTCGGGTGGCCATCAGAATAATACTTCCACCGTGTTAGATGAAATTTTCACTAAGTTCTCCGATGGGCCGACGATTTTGTTACTTAGAAAATTTTGTGAATTTTCTTGTCTTCACCCATTTTTTCTAGTTTCTTCTGGGCAGTAGGAAACTTGCCTTTGTTAACTATTTCTCATTGCCCTCTAAGGCCCAAATGCTGCAACATAAGCTCTATCACTGCATTTTCATGTCCCATTCAGGCCCATGCTACAACTAGAGCTCTGACACCACACTGTAATGTCCCCAAACCTCCGACTGACGAAGAGGACGCTACGATACATCAAATCATCCGAGCATCTAGCCCAACGAACATGGACATACATACATGTAATGCTGAAGCATGGTACTTAAAACATCAAACATATTACGAGGCATAATCATTCATATACACAACAGAAGCAAAACATATCAATCAATACTCATGCATATACAGTTCAGCATCTAACATGTATATCATCATTCATCAATAGTAATTATGATTGCAAACACAAGTTAGGCAAGAATACTTATCTTATAAAGAGCTTGTTCCATAACCATCTACGTCGCTACAACATTCCACCCAACCATAGGCTCGCATGCTCTTTCATCTCTCAGCAACGCTGCCACCCCCGAGCCGGGCATGATTCCCCAAGGAATAAGGAACTAACAGGCTTACACATAGCCAAGGATAACAACACCAGAAGGGTACACAGTTCAACAAAGCCAACATGGTTGGGTTTAGTAGGCGAACAACAGATCATCCAAGCCAACACAGTCAGGTTTATCAGGCCATCTAGGAGCTGGGAAAGGATAAATGCTAAGCTAGTGAGCTCATTGAAGAGCTACAGACACCAACACTAGAACTAGCCTGACTTCTAGAACACCCACACACACCCAACACAAGGAAATCAGTCCCTTCTCTGCAACGTAGTCCCTCGGACCCTGATGTCCCTTCAAGCACTATTCAGGGGTTGTGGAGAAGAAAGCTAGCTCAATAGATCTGTCTGTGTGGTTCTCAACCCACCAGGTTTATCAAGTACCTTAGGCCCTCATTCACCACTCCAATGCAGCCCGAGGACAAAACCACTGCATGCAAGCAGGCAAATAGCTATTCAATCTTTTATAGGCAAAAAAAACAGTCGACCAGAACGTAGGAACTCTCAGCAATTCTTCAAATGATACCACCACAAAAAGGGAAAACACAACCAAGTAAAATGTGGGCAAACAACAGCCCACAAACGACTATGAACTCATAGCACCTGATCCTCAATGCAATCACTGGAGAAATTGCACAGACGGTAGTGGGAAATGAATGAATCCTCAATCTGTGTGTGAGGGGAAAAAGACACAGCCAAAGCACATAACTGTGAATGCCACTACGACCATGATTCCATGATGGAATAATAGAACATTACGCAGTCTAGTCAATGGTGGAAAAAGACACAAAGCTCTGTGTGAACAGAGAAAAGAATTGATCCGCCAGTCCACAAATCCGTGAGGCAGAGGAGAACCATCTTTCTGTGTGAACGGGGAAGAAAATCACAGACTAGCAATCAGCGTGAGAGAGGGAAGGAAAACCCCCAACAATGGAATGTGGAACCTTTTAATTCCGCCCAGCGTGAGGGAAATGAACAGACTCTCGATCCCCAGTGGACAGACCATCTGATACCCCAAGGCACATCGTGGAGAGAGTGTGAGCGTAGTGGTTTTTCTTCCATCCAACCGGTACCCCCAACTAACAATGGAATAACTAAGGTGGTGGTGAGCGAAAGAGAGTGGTGACACATGGCTCTTCCCCCATGACTCAATGTTCAACATTCCCCTTCCTTATCCTTTGGAATCATGTCCCTTCTCAATTTAGTTGCAGTGAACATAGCTGGTTGGGTTATTTAATTAAAATGCACATTTACATGATGTCACAATTTAATATATGCCATATCTCCCGATATACCATCAGCGACCATTCCAATCTGAAACATAGCACAACGAAATCGATGGTGGGGCTTCTGCCTTTAGCTCCTCACCATGATTATTTACAGTTTATGTATCATGTATATTTAATGCAAACGGGGTCAAAACCGGGGTGTTACAACAAGGAGAACGAGAATTCAAGTTAAAAAATTGCTCAAATCAAGGTAAATACTGATGAATTGACAGTAAAAAAGAGCATATTAGTTTAAAATAGTTCAGATCTAAATAGATTTGAAAGTTTTAAACCAAAATTCACTAAGTTAGATTGCAGATCTCACTGAAAAGAGTTAGAAACTGGATCCTGGATTCAGACAAGGGTTCAAGGACTGAGGAAGATCAAATCAACTGAAATTTTCTTTGTTCCCCAGTGAAGTCACCAGATTTGTTATCAGGAATATTGCACCTTCTGCAGACAGAAGTTGTTCCTCTGGTACGAATGGTTCAGATCCGGAAAAAATGAGCGAATGACAAAGGATGAAGACCTTCTGTGAATGCTGTAAACACCTGGAATATTGCTTCAATCATGAACCTGTGTACCTGCAAACATGCCAAACATACAAGCACATCAAAGCTACCAGAAAATCATCTACATATCCATGCTAGTGACTAAGGAATCAAGCAACATATACATGTGAATTTAAAACAACAGATATGTGGGATGGAAATCATCTTTGCATTAAGAATGTATGGAGAAGCTTACAATCGTTGCCTTAGTGTTGACAAGCTCCTCCATGAGACAAACACTTCATCCCCATAAGCTCCAACTTTGCTCTCTACACTCTCCAATGATTTGGACTAGGTAATCAATTCAACAACATAACAATACCTCTATAGTTCTCCCCCTCAACTATGGATATGAGCTTGTATTTATAAGGCTCAATGGATAGGGATAATTGATAGAATGGTGGGTGAGGTGGCTCCAAGATCCTATTAAGGGGGATCTCGAGCTCAAACTAACCCATAATGATAGGGATAAGGGAGGACACGAGGCTCAAGTTCTATAAGCCTCAAGAAAGTCCTCTTTTTCTTATTTTACCAAGGGTTCTGCTTTTGTTCCCTTATGATAGAGCAGTTTAGGTGAGAACCACTTTAATAACAAAGCCTATAAGTGGTGGCACCGCTTCTATATCATAGGATATAGGTGGTGCTGAACAAGGTACCGCTCATCAGCCACAGGGTAAGCGTGGTGCTAGGTTTTTTTAAGTAGAATTGACAAATAGAGCAAGTTTCCACTCCAAGTGTTGGGATTAAGGGAAAACATAGGGGTTGAGGATCTCATCACATGATGGTGATAGGATTTAGCTATAACAGTAGTTGGTGCATTTGTGATATGAAATGGTACCACTACAAACTCATAATGTCCATACCTTGTTCTGAAGGTTGTCTTATGGATGTCTTCATCCTTGATTCTTACCTGATGGTAACTAGACCTCAAGTCAATATTGGAAAATACCTTTACTCCTATGATTTGATCAAAGAGGTCATCAATCTGTTGTTGCTGTAACCACCATCCCAAAAAAAATTTACGTTTTAGGGCCCCCTACTCTTTCTAGTTTTTTAGAAAGCCTTGAATGGTCTATCTTTACCTTGCAAAAGTTTCTTCATGACTTATTTTTTTGCAAAAGAAAACTTATTTTTCCACCCGATGCATCGGATGAACTCGTGAAGTTCATCCGACGTATCGGAAGATTTGTTCGAAGGATTCTGAATCTATGTTTCTTACATTTCCGAAAGTCTCACAAAAGCTTCCCGATACATTGGATGTACCTTGGTCCATGGTATCGAAAAATATTTTTCGATGCTTCCCAGTTGATTATTAGAAGTCCTTCTGCCACATTGGGTTGTCTTGTTGTTTCATTTTTCGATGTTCGCAGAAGAGTTTATTTTTTCCACCCTTTTTTTCGATTGTTTGTTTCTGAATTTTAGCTGACGTTTCGGATGCATAGCCTGATTTATAACCTATATATTCCTGAATAATATTCCAATGCTGGTGTAGGTGTTAGTTGTTTGTCTTACCGATGGATCTTTAAGCCTTTTGACCCTTTTCGACAGCTTATTTTGTAGCCACCCGATTAACATCGGGCCCGTTCCTCTTTTCCATCCGAAGCTTTCATGTTTTCTTATAGGATCAGTCCTGATATGACTATTGGCGCCAACAAGGTTTCCTGCTTGAGGTCCATTTATCATATACTTCCCCTCGTTTTAAGACTATTTAAGCATATAAGGAGATATTTCATGATTATTGTTAGCCATTTAAAGTCTGCGGAGCTGTCAATCGACTGGGCAAGTCTAGCTAGCGGGGATCATGATTTTTCCAGGTCGTATCAACAGCCAAGTAGGATCTTATTAACTGCTTTTCGTGTTACCTAGAAGTTCATGTTGTAGTGACTTGTTAGGGTTTAGTTTTCCCATTTTTGCGGAGGGTATTTAGACTTTGAGGTCATCATTTTTTTGTGAAGTTTTTTTCTTGATTTAACCAGGGCTTCCCATTTTTTTTCCTGCCCTAGCTATTATTTCTGTGCTCCTGCCATGAAATATTCCCTGACAGTCATTTTTAGTAGGAGGACAGTGGGAAGATGAGTGTTTCACCGTCTGCATCACTCCTTCATTTGATCGATTAGAAGGTGGTGAGATTGCGGCCATTGGCCGGTTGGAATAGGCATTTTGTGAAGTGTCGTGGGAGGAAATTTCCATTTAGGGTAAAAACCTTGGTTATCCATGAGGGTTTTTCCTCCCGGGCATCTTCTAGTTTTTCCTTTCTCATTGACGGTGTTGAAGTTGGTATACTCAGAGAGATGCATTGCCGTGGTGAGAGTCTTAGGGCCTGTGCAGTAGAGTACATGCATGTGACCCTTGTCCAGTATGCCTCTAGAAATATTTAAGCCTATTTTTTATTTTTCATTTTCAAGAGAGCGCGTTTTAGGGTGGAAATTTTTTTTTGGTCAATATGCATTATGATAATTCAGTAAAATTTTCTGGTTAAAACTGGCTATGTTTATTGTAGAATTTATCAACTGTAGTTATATGTTTTGGAATAGATTGAATTTAACATGCTGTCATATGATCAAAACAGCCTCATATCTTATATAGCAATATGCCTTGAAAAGGGAAAAAGAAGGTTCAAGCCATAGATGAGGATCCATAGATAGAGATTATAATGCGAGTTGAAGTTATATATGAAGATGCCAAGGTTGTCATAGGAATCAAACCTGAGTACAAGTGGGGGGATATCTACCGAATGATCACCAATCGAAGCATCCCAGATACAAGGTTAGAGGATTTACCGATATATGCCAATATAGAGAGATCAGTGATCATGAAGGTTTCCACATGAACAGAACTGTTTCTGTGTGCAGAAGTAATAGGCTGGATCCTCCCGAAGGCTGATGTAACCAAAATTATTTTATCAAATACTGAAGGACAAGGTTATGCTGCTATAGCCCAACTTATGTAGCTCGGGCCTATAAGCTACCTACCCCTTAGAAGTATCTAACAAAAGAATGGTTAAAAGGTCTTGACCTGGATATTTTGGACAGTGTCGGAAGAATGATGGTTCCGAGAAGCATTTTCGTACAAGGCTGTCCGAGGAATATGAAACTACTCACCTGGGCACTCCTTAGAGTTTGATAGAATTAATGTTAAACAGGATCTTTGGACGAGGAAATGGAAAGAACTACAAATTGAGCTGGGTACCAGTGATTTTCTTTGTATCCACTGAGGGCACCATTTTTAACCAGGCCTATATAATATCCAATAGTTTGTCCTCATGCATAAGCGTAGCACTTGGAGGAGTCTCACAAAAGAAGTCATATTTCTATATAAGCTCTTTTATGATTGATTGTATTATGTGCACACAGTTGTTCCCAGCCATGAAGTGCCAATGGGATAAGACCAAAACTCCGGTTTATGCTACATATCAGTTGTTTTGGGCATATCAATATTTCAACCATTATAAGAGTATTTGTGAAGATTTCATAATGCCACTATATAGATTAATATTTCTTGCTGAGTGTGACTGCATGTCTGAAAAAGCCTTGGAAATTGTATAGGAAAATGATCATTATTACCTGACAGAAGAAGTCCTATGCCTAAGGTTTTTTCGCAGAACAAGGGCCCCTTCTCTTTTACCAATATACACCACAGACTATGTTGTTCACAAGGAAGTAGTAAGGTAGCTTTACATTGATGGGATTGGGAACTTCCTTTTTTACCAGAAGAAGGTTGTATACCCTCCACTCCCAATCTATGTAGGTAGTTATAAGTTCTCCAAGGTGAAGAGTGCACCATATTTTGTAAAGGAGTTGGAGTACTTCCACTTTGGGGAAATGATCTTTCATCGAAATGACTCTGAAGATAAGGTTGCTAAATATTGTGCATCCATAGGGGTACATTTTGAGTACACCAACTACTGGGATTAAAATGAGAAAATATTCCGCAATGCTAGAAATATGACAGCCCTAAAGAAGAGATTCAAGCAAAAGATAGCAACCGTGGGAGGCAGGGAAAAGATGCTGAGTAGCAAAATAAGCAAGAAGAAGAAGCTACGAATAAAAGAGAGGAGGAGGCACCAAAACTATCGCAAAAAGAAGAACGTTGGTTAGAAGAAGAAGAAGTTGAGAAAAGGAGAGCCAAATAAGAAGCTGAGAAGAAGAATCAAGAATAAGAGTCTCAGAAAAGGCAAGAAGAGGATGAAAGGTTAAGACTGGAAGAAGCTGACAGAGAAAGAGACCAGGTAGAGAGAGCAGCTAAAGAGCTATAGAAAAAAAAGTAGGAGGAACATGATTGTGCAACTCAGGAGCAGACTCAATCTCATGATGACCTGACAGAATCATTCGTTCCATCTAGTAGAACACAGCCTTAGGAGATCCAGCTCTGACATTGGGGATTGAACTAATCCCTTTCATCCCATCTAAAGAGCAGGAGGTAGCTGATTTAAATACTATTTTTTATGACAAAAATAAGAAGAGAATTTTCATGAGAACTGAGAAGAAGGTGGAGACCAGAGAAAAGAAAGGAATCATGGTCACTAAAAAAATAATCGTTCATGGGACTAACAAGGACCCAAGACTTCTTGCAAGGGCAGGTGTAGCTTCGGCCCTTGAAAATGAAGACAATATGGATAAGATAATGACGGATTTGGAACAATACAAGAAGAAGGTTGTTCAAATAAAGGAAACTTTAAAAAGAGAAAGAGGTGAGGGTAAAATCCTGAAGAGGAAGCATGAAAATATTCTCAGTGAGATTGAGAAGTCAAGAGAGGCATGCCAAATTTTACAATATGACAAGGAGGCTCTAGTGTTATCCATAAATATCATTGAAGGAGAGAATAAAGACCTCAAGAAACAGATTGTAGAAGGAGAAAAGAAAGGAGATGCAGCGAGCAAGAGAATAGAGGAGCTAGAAGCTCAAAATATTTTACTGAGAGAACAACTTCAAGTGGAAAAGGAGAAACAGATGGATATCACTCCTTTCTGGAATAAAGCCTCGATGTTGCAAAAGGAGATAAATTAGGTTTTACTGAGTGTTGTAGGGGAGATGTATAGAATTAAACAAATTGAGGTTAGATTGAAGGAACTAGCACTCAGCTCATCAGAATTCCAGAAAATATTATCATAAGTGATCTACATTGTAAAAAACCATTTAACATGGATAGGTACCCTTCCAGCATTTACAGCAAACATGCCTCATAAGTCTCTAGGAAGTCTTAATATGGAGATAGCCATATTGATTTTTGGGTGTAGAACAGTAGTCAGATTAAGCACAGCCATTGAGAAAACTATTGAAAAGTGTGTTGAATTCTACAAAGGAATACATTTTGTTCACAATCAGTGCATGATTCTCACAAGCGCCCCGGATCAAAATTTCCTAGTCAGGGAGGAACATCTGAAGAACTTGCAAGAGAGGCTACTAAAAGGAGAAGAAATTATATCCAAGCTCAAAGCTATTAGTGAGGAAGACATCAGGATCTGGATTATCCAAGGTGTAGGCCAAAAAACTCCTGCTAGAGGAATATTTGAGGCAGAATGTACATAAAGTGAAGGAAATCGAGTCTCAGTTGTCAAAGCATGAAGTGGCAGTGCGTGTATTGGAGCATGCATAATATCGGGTCATCAATGAAGAAGCACAAGCATGGGGCATTTTTATTAACACACCAGATGGGCCCATTTGAATTTTGTCTTATTCACCAGTGAAAAATTATACAATTTTGTATTTATTCTTCTTTAGTAATGTACTAAAAGGCAAAATTTTTGTATAAGAAGAGTCGAGGAAGCCCAAAAGGTTGGGGAAACTCAAGAGTCATTTTTGAATTTGTATAAGTATAGGTAAAGTAGATGTAGAACGATATTTTCACTGGCATAGTTGTTGAAGCTTATTGTAAGAAGAACTATTTCCTTTTATAATGAAGAAGATGGAATTTTGTAGGAGATGGTGTTGCATAAGTCTCAAATAATGTTGTGTAAAGATGAATGGAGAACTATTTCTTGTTTAGCAGTATATACAATTTGTGAGATCGTTCCTAACCTTCTGAACTACTTCTGAGTTATGACTGATTTTGCATTATGTGATGAATCTTATGCAACAATGAATGGTGAATGTTTTAATGTCATGGAGCTATCTCTGTGTTAATTTTCTACTATGTGTATGTGTTTTGGATGTATAAGCTATCTGTACACTAGTACAAAATGAGGAATTAGCTACTAGGTGACTAAAAATTCTAGTCACCACAGGTTTTTCAAGTGATTTACTACTAAATATGAGCAATTTTGACTGACCCAACTATAAACGACTAAAATTAATGACTAATTTAGTATCCAGATAACAAATATGACTAGATAATACGTGTCAAAGTTAAAAATGACTAACATAAATGACTAATTTAGTCATGACATAAAAAATGACTAGCTAGAAGAATATGAATTAGTCATTTTTAATTGTGTCATGGAAAATTGCAAATTTGACAATGAAGTGTAAATTTTGTAAATTGTATACCTTTAATTAGTAATATCGGTGCCATGCACCTCGATCTTCAGATATCCAACAAAGCAATTGCATGAATTTTATCTTGACCATCTTTATCCCTATTGCACCATTGAATCAAACCTGGTTAAGTGCGTGCCAAAGGAAAATTAGGTTCCTAAGTCAATTACGAATTAGTTACTAGAACCCGTACCATATCGATACCTAGCTAGAAGCATCATAGCTAGTTGCTGATACTTCGACAATGTAAGAGTCCTCACAAGTCCCATATGTCTGAGATGCTTTTTTAACTTCATTATAACTATATCCATGATTTGATGTGACTGTCGAACGTCTAGCTACACCAGTTGACATAGCTTCAGCAAGTTAAGTTCCTTTAAACGTCGTAGCAATTGATCCAATATATAATAATTGAACCGATGGAAGCACCAAGAACAATATTTGAACCAATCAAAGACTCAATTATAATTAAACTGGGCTGCTGACCCAGAAACAGTCTCATATCCATATGCAATATAAAGGTAGAGGCCCGAACCCATCTCAGAATTTCAGGTAAATATTTTGATTCCTTGAGCTCTTAATATAGGCCTCGTGACTTCACAAAATATGATACATATAATAATGCAGTGATGACCTCTCACTACAACGAAAGCCTGTGGTTAGCGTTTGTTTTTGCTTCCTTTTTTACATCTATACCATATTTTAATGTATGTTTCTTCATTTTTTTGGACAAAATGGTGCAATTTCATGGGTTGGTGCTATTTTAGGTGTTTTTTGCATCTTTTTTCTGAATATGGCGCAAAATATGGCATAATTTGCATCAATTTTTTCACCTTGTTATGCACCAGGTTTTGCATCAGGTTTTGTGCTAGGTTTCATGCCTATTTTTGCGCCTAGTTTGTACATCTACTCTTGGTGTGCCCCCTTTTACATCCATGTTTTCCTCCACTTTTACACCCATATTTTCATCCACTTGTGCATCATTTTTTACATCCTCTTTTGGATCCACTTCTGCTTCTTTTTTTGTATCGCATCGTGTGCCAAGTTTTGCATCAAAGTCTACATCATGTTTTGTGTCTAGTTTTCAATCTAGTTTTGTTTCACCCACTTTAGCATCCACTTTCGCATCCTTTTTTTCATCCACTTTTGCACTCACATTTGCATCCCATTTTGCATCCATGTTTACGTCTTTTTCTGCATCTACTATTGCATCCACTCTTGTCGTGTCCTGTGGGAAGGTTTATATTGCTAAAACAGGTCGCCCAATCCAACTAAGACTTAAAGAGAACCATGTCGACATTATCCATGAATGTACTAAAAAATATGGACTAGCTGAGCACTCTGTTACTTCCAAACACCACATCTGCAATGAAGACGCAAAGGTCATTGCTAGGATTGATCATTACACGAAACGACGCATCATAGAAGCCATCAAGATCAAGAAGCACCCTAAAAACATCAATAGGGATGATGTGTGGAAATTGAGTAAATCTTGGACACCTATCATCACCTTAATTAAAAACTCCCGACCATAACCCTCTACTTGGAATTTTTTTTTCAACACTTGTCATGAAAGAATACATGTATGGGATGGAGGTGAAATGGAATCAAGCCTAAGTCAATTGAGCCCTTGCAACTCATTGCATGTCTAAGTCTCAACAATCCACCTTCTAAATTGAACCAAAATACCAAAAGAAGTTTATTAATGGCTATATTTGAGAAAGTTATAGGTGTGATTAATTAAGGGCTCGGGGCTCTAAAATTCGTTGTGTTTTGTACCAGTCCACGATTCAGTGAGTCGACAATCACGGGTAGGAATTTAAGTTATTTAATGTAAACAATTAAAGTGTATTACCTCTATGTCATTATTTAATGTAAACAATTAATGCGTGTAACCTCTATGTCAAAACCATTTTCCATGTTGATGCAGGCCACTACCCTCTTTATTGTTTTACCAAAAGGCATGATAATGAGGAAGAAACCCTAAAATTATTGACTTCACCTTCAAAAAATGCCTTGCAATCAAATTGGTAAGGAGTGATAATAATATCACGACAATCCAACGTTTCAAATCTCAGTTGATATTTTTAATTAAAGACTTATATGGTAAATTTAATATAAGACTTACTTATAATTGTCTCTTACTCTTTGCGTCTTGACACATTTAATACTTTATGGTTGTGTTTGTGCCTTGACCCAATTCGTATTATAAGCTGAGTATGTGCATGCATAATAATCCTTAGTTATGACTATGTGATTAGGTTTGAGGATTTAAAGAGAAGAGGATGTTAAGACAAGTAATTTTTATATGTATTTTGGTGGCGCTAAGGACAAATGTTGTGAGAAACCACAAATGTTTGGAAGGATGGAGGGAGATTACATCACAATCATGCCACCCATAAAATTGAAGACTATTCTCGAGCCACAATTGTTTTTTTAATTTTATTAATAACCCTTGTTTCTCCATATCGTGTGCCGAATGGCACCTCTCTATAGAAATGCATAAATTGACCTCTGCACAGTTTGTGATCGTAGAGCTACAGGCCATTATTTTTTTTTGAATGGCATCCACTGTTTTTTATCGTTGTTGCAAGTCCATGATATTCATGCAAGAAATGAAGTCTTGTAGAGGAGGACTTGTACAACCAGCCTTTTGAATTTCATGTTGACAAAAAAAGCGTGGACATTGGTAGCGAGGTTCACATAAGTAGTAGGCACAAAGTTTTAATCTCCTTTTGAGCCTAGTAGTAGAATATTAGTTGTTAGTTTTTTATAGCCATAGTTGTTGACACATTTTTACACTTTAGATTGTAGCCCCAAGTGACTCGAGAGTCAGAATCACATCTCGATGGCTAGTGACTCGTAGTTATCAATGATTACTCGCCATCTTGCACAACTAAGCACTGAGTGCATGCCATGAGTGAGTGAGTAATTATAATTTATCATATTTCCAATATTTTGAATAATGAATTCAACTTTATAGCATAGGAATTTCAACATCTTGAGAAATTTATATAGATGGGTAACTTCAAATGTTGCCCTTCTTTTTAAATAAAGTATGCCCTTCGTAATTGGAAGGGTAAAATTCAGATTTTAATTTTTTTTTTAAGGGCGATTTTAACTTTACAGTTGGGAAGGGCTAGAACCTTTGGAAAGGTTGCGAAGGGTTCAATTTTGAACGCTTCTTGCCAATGAGATTTTTCCTGGTGTCCTCTTCATCTTATGGGCATTGTCCATTGGTTTTTACTGTGTCTGCTTTGGTGTCTGCAGGTGTCCATCATACTGCTCGCATTGATTTGCACTGCATTGCATACCTTAACATCCAATGCATACCTATCAGTTAACACCAGGTCAATGTGTTCAGCAACAACATCAGGTCGCTATGTTCCGTAAGTAATTTTGTTTGCCATGAGCAATGACAAGTTTTGAGAAGCGTAAGAACCCTGTTTATGGGTAAGAGATTTGATGGGCGTCGATGCATTCCTGGGCTTTCCAAGGTATTGAGAGAGGAGATTTACTAAGAAATCTAGTTCAACTTGTTTAAAGAAATGGTGGCTTTGTAAGGGGGTGGAGTTACCCAATCTCTCATGGCTCCGTTGGGAAAACTGTCCCATGCTTCCCTACCTTTCCTAGGTTTTGATGAAGAATTTAGGGGTTCTACGAGTATTCAACAGTAAATAATAATTTGTTGTGTTAATGCATGTATGTTTACTATCTCACAACATTTATGTTTCTTAGGATATGTGACGCTGAACAATGAATACCATACGAGGGTTGGCGCAGGTTCCAAAGTTTAGGTGTTCCAAAGTTTAGGTGCTCTGAATTAGAAGCGATGCTAGGTATGGAAATATTTGTATCTTTGAAGGGGTTGTGGGAACATGGATGTGTGAAACTGAAGTGTATACAAGGTTTGGTGTAGGCGAGAAAGATTAGAGAGATAGATGTTTCTTGGTGCTCTGAGTGAGAAGAGCTTCCAAGTATGGAAACATTGGTATCTTTGGAGAGGTTGTGGTTGGAGGGATGTGTGAAACCGTAGAGCATACGGGGGTTGGTGACTTACTGCAGGTACCAAATTTGATGTTTATGGGTTTTCCTAGTTAAAAGAGCTGCAAAGTATGGAAACATTGCTATATTTGGAGGGGTTGTAGGAAAAGGGGTGTGTGAAGCTGCATAGTATACGAGGATTGGCGAAGCTTAGATACCTAGATATTTCTGGGTGCTCTAAGTTACAGGGGTTGGTAAAGCTTATATTCCTAGATTTTTATGCTATCATATATCATATGTATTATGTATTTCATTTTTCTCTGAAACTTCCACATCTAGAGTTAATCCTTCAGTCAAATTCTTTCTCTGAAGTTTTCTGTTACCGAACAATCTGCAATTCGCAGATTGGATAAAATATTTAATTAGAGTGAAGTTATGGAGATGTGAATGTGTGCTACTAAAATTTATCCAATAGGAATCTAGTTGGAAATATATCTCCTTCACTTGTCCATTTGGCATCACTTAAAGTTATCATGCTGAGCAACAATATGCTCTCTGGTACAAGTCCATCCAATCTAACCCAATTGAATTCTTTGACTACTTCAATAATAACTTGAGTCCTCCTATTTAAAAATTATCTACACAAGTCAAAATGCTTAGTTCGAGAATCCTTTGATGGTCAAGTCATCATCACCTCCTCCTGTGAGCCCTTCCATGTCACCACCTTCCAGGAGTCCTCCATCACCATCTCCAAAGAGATACAACCCTTCTGTGGCCTCTCCAAATGTTTCTACACTAAGCAATTTGGTCTCCCTAGTACCACCTACTGTGATTAGTTCAGGAGCCAATGCAAATGGTACTAAGTCAAATGCTCCCACAAATCCAATTGATGCGAATAAAGGCAAATCTGAAATCTTCATGAATCTTTGTTGGAACCATTGTTGGATCCGTTCTTGTATCTTTTATGTTATTTTTTCTTGTGCCTGTTGCATTCTGCATATACAAGAAAGAGGCACGCTGACCTGTACAAGTTGAAGCACCTAGCACTCTTGTCACTGACAGAAGAGACCCATCAAATAGATCAAATCACTGGTGAAAATTCAAGTGGACAATAATAATAATAGTGATGGAGGAAACATTTTGAGTGATACATGAAAGACAAGCAGTGGACCTAGTGAGTTTCATGTGATGGAAGCTGTAAGTTTGACTATCAGTGCAAGTTCTCATGCATGTAACCAAGAATTTCATCTCTGAAAATAAGATTGGAAGAGGTGGGTTTGGGGCTGTATACAACGGGAAACTAGATGATGGCACCATAATTGTAGTTAAAAGAATGGAAGCGTCAGTTGTAAGTAACAAGAGATTGGAGGAATTTTAGTCACAAATAACAGTTTTATCTAATGTTAGGCATAGACACCTAGTTTCCTTGTTGGGTTACTGTATTGAAGGCAATGAAAGGATTTTGGTATATGAGTACATGCCAAAGGGTGCTGCTCTTAGCAGGCATATATTTGATTGTGCCAATAATGGGCTTGAACCAATTTCCTGAAAGATACGCCTCAGTAGCTTTGCATGTTGCTCAAGGATTGAAGTATCTACATGGCCTGGCCCACAAAATATTTATTCATAGAGACCTTAAACCATCTAATATACTTCTTAGATATTATTTTCAGGCAAAGGTTTCAGATTTTGGATTGGTGAAGTTGGCACCAAAGGGAAAATACTCTGTGGTGACCAGATTAGCTGGTACATTTGGATATCTAGAACCCGATCATGTAGGTAATTAAGAAAATTTTCCTTTTTCACTAGAATATTTGTCTGTGATATTGTGTACATTCTTAGTTGAGTATTTAAAGAGACTAGAATGGCACATCTATGAGGATGTCACATGGATTGCATTCAGAACATTGTTACAGTGTATTTAAAACATCAAATAGAAATGAATTCCTTTTAGGTTAGTGGTATCTGGGAGATCTAGTTATTTGGGAACATTTTTTAGTTTTCAGAGAAGGATCATCGGTTGAGAAATTGACTTGGGAAATACTTGATTTTAGGCTTTGGGAATAGGTATAGAATGTTACAGTAATCAAGATAAAAATTGACTTTTGATGTTTGTTGAATATTAATTTGTATTGTGTTAGTTACTGGATGAATCACCACAAAAGAAAATGTGTATATATTTGGTGTTGTGTTAATGGAGCTCATGATTCATTACTGGAAGGAGGGCACTCGATGAGAACGAACCTGAGGAGAGCATGCATTTAGCACCATGGTTTTTCTGAATGAACTCAGACAAAGAGCCATTAATGACGGTAATAAATCGAATTCTGGAATTTACAGGAAACTCTTGAAAGTATTTGCATTGTTGTTGAATTAGTAGGTCATTTCACTACATGTGAACCATATCAACATCCTGATATGTGCAATGTTGTCAATGTTTTGGCACCTTTAGGTGAGAAATGGAAGCCCAAATATATATATAATGATGATTCTCAGGGAATTGATTTTGAGACGAGTCTTCCTCAGGATCTGAAGAAATGGAAAGCATTCAAGGAAAAAAGTGCAAATGTATTGGATGATAGCCAAGGAAGTGAGCATAGATTGAGAGTGCTTTTTGAATACATGATGTGTTTGATATGATTAATGAAAAGGCTCTCTCATCCATTTATATATATGATATATGAGGGTGGTGAACAATTGGAAAGTTTAAATATCATCCACAAGCAAGCAACCTTATTAAACATTAGATAGGTCTACATGTCAAGCTCCAACGTAAGCATGCATATCAAGCAAGTTCCCAGGCCGAGCACTCCAAAAGAAAGTTCCAACACTACCATCCAAAGGTCTCTATTAATTCCTCCTAATCCATGTGGTCCTTTCGGTCCACCACACCTCTATGAAACACTCCTCTATTTAAGCATCCTCAAGTCAAGTACAAGCCTCCATGTAAGAAACCAACTATCCCCATGCTACATAGGGATCAATACCCTCCTCCTAAATGTTCAATACTCCTCCAAGTAGGTCCTCCTCCCAAGCAAGTAACTGCGCCCTCCATGTGTGCAATGTAACCATACCACATGTCTCCAAATTCATAAGGAGAAGTGCATGACATAAGCATCAAGTCAAAGTAGGGAAATCCATGATTAATGTATCTCCTTTGTGTATAAAGTATGCTTGCTAAGGTACAACCAAGTGTAGGAAACATTCCATACATTCCAAATTGCATGAAGCACCACTAAGCATGGTGTAAGCACTTTGGAATTAACCCTAAAAGGTAACATATGAAACTCTTTAGCAGGATTTAGAAGCAAGAGGGGGGGATGAGTGTGGAGTTGGGTGATGATGCCATTTATCTTGTGAAATGATTGGGTTTCATTTCCATCTTGTCTTCATCAAATGATGTTCTTGAAATGAATGATGTTTTGTTTGTTCTTGGTTTGAAGAAAAATATTTATTTAGTCTTTTATATCATAGATTTTCAGTTTAGAGTTGCATTTGAAGGACAACAATGCACTATTATTGATTTTAATTTAGCAAGTCCATGAACTTTGGTTAGAGGTATGTGAGATGTTGGCCTTTACAGGTTTCTTGCTAATCCTCTAGAACTTGTATATTCCATAGAGAAGCAAGATGAACCTTCTAGTTTTGAGGAGAGAGACGCAGAGCATGCTTGATGGGATTCCATGGAGATAGGTTCAAAACCTATCATCGAATCAATAATTGATTCTAGGCTTGCAATTGATGGGAGTGTTGAAAGGTACCATGATGGGGTTGTTGGATTGTTCTAGAAAGAGGGAGATGACATTGATGAGATTCTTAATGGACAATAATCTGGGCACTGAGTTGTGAGCATACTGTTGAACAAAGAAGAGGCCCACTAAAATTTCATTTGTTGCTATCTCTTTCAAGCTCCTCAGGAACCAGGTTATCCCCTATTTATAACGTTCTTTGAATTGAAGGAAGTGGACATATTAACATGTTTATTGTTTTATGATTAGTTATTACCAAAAGACACGCCAAAACCATGGATGACCCAAATCAAATGCTGAAAAGACCAAACCTATTGACTTCTCAGGCTGTTGTTCACAAATTTCAGGGTTGTTGTTGTAGATGCATTGCTAGAACCATGAGAATGGAATCCACCATCAATTATATGACAACTATTTTTAGTGTTGCAAATTTGCAATATATTAGGCATGATCGTCGATCACTGTTTATGGAAATGTTGCAGGGGTTGAAGTTACGTAGTAAGTGGAGCTCAGATAGAGGACTATTACCAAGGGGAGCATTTCCACATAATTTGCAGTTGGTTTACAGGTTCATAGGTAAGATGTTATTTTAAATCCACAAACATTTGGGTATGTTGTCTATCTGATTTTCTTGGCACATATTTTTGTTCTTTTGCTGTGGTTAAGCTATTAATTTTGGGTCCAATTTCAGGAAAATCTCATAGTAGAGGATGGAAGCTACATATGTTCTTCTCTAGAAAAATAGAACAAGAGGACTCCAGGGTATTAGGCAAGAGAATAACCTTTTCACATGACTTGAATGCATTATATTGGTGACTAGATGGCATTAAATTTTTTATATATGTTTCTATTTGCAATTTTATCATATTGTACTAGATAAATACATTACTGCAATCCATTGATATTGGATTTTAGCTATTCCGTGTTGTTGCTGGAAGTCTTACTGATTTCATGATTAAAGTATTCTCATTGCATTGGATCACTAGCTATAGATGTTTTTAAGAATTTAAAATGTATTCTAGGGGATTTACTCCTTTGATGTACCGAATGCAACATCATAATTCTGAATGATCTCAACAAACTCATAGTAAATATACAGACTGCATAAACAATAAGATAAGAAATACAAATTATTATTTCTTATTGGACAAATTATATATCTTATTGGACATATGTCTAGTGCTGCATAGTATTACTTTTGATCCCTTTTGTTGTTGTTTCAAATGTTTGAATGCATTTGGAGGCTATTGTACTAACTCTTCCTTTTCTATTTGAGATACTAAGTTGCACTAAAAGAAATTACATGTAGAGGATTAAGGAAGCTGGGCCAGCTCGAGGTTATGCAAGAGTTCATATTTAATATCTGTCATTTTTCTTTGTCAGAACCCTATGGAAGACAACATGATAACATGCAAAAAGAGTCATGCAGTAAATCTGATCATTATGAAGTTGCAAATGGTGATGTACTAGAAGAGGGAAACATGAATCCAATGATAATTGAAAAAAGACCAAAGTTGTTGACTTCTCAGCCTGCTGTTGACAAATTTTAGGGTTGTTGCTGTAGACGCTATGCCAGAACCATGAGCATGGAATCCACCATCAATTATATGACAACTATTTTCAGTGTTGCAAATTTGCAATATGTTAGGCATGATCGTCGATCACTGTTCATGGAAATGTTGCAGGGGTTGAAGTTACCTAGTAAGTGGAGCTCAGATAGAGGACTGCTACCAAAGGTAGCATTTCCACATAATTTGCAGTTGGTTTACAGATTCAAAGGTAAGATGTTATTTTAAATCCACAAACATTTGGGTATGCTGTCTATCTGATTTTCTTGGCACAGATTTTTGTTTTTTTGCTGTGGTTAAGCTATTCATTTTGGGTCCAATTTCAGGAAAATATCATAGTAGAGGATGGCAGCTATAGATGTTTTTCTCTAGACAAACAGAACAAGAGGACTCCAGGGTATCAGGAAAGAGAATAACCTTTTCATTTGAATTGAATGCATTATATTGGTGACTAGATGGCATTAAATGTTTGATATATGTTTCTATTTGCAATTTTATCATATTGTACTTGATAAATACATTAGTGCAATCCATTGATCTTGGATTTTAGCTATTCCATGTTGTTGCTGGAAGTCTTACTGATTTCATGATTAAATTATTCTCATTGCATTGGATCACTAGCTATAGATGTTTTTAAGCATGTAAAATGTATTCTATGGGGTTTACTCCTTTGAATGTACCGAATGCAACATCATAATTATGAATGATCTCAACAAACTCATAGTAAATATTTCGCTTACAGACTACATAAACAATGAGATAAGAAATACAAATTATTATTTCTATTTGGGGAAATTATATATCTTATTGGACATTGAACTTTGAAGAACATGTCTAGTGCTGCATAGTATTACTTTTGATCCCTTTTGTTGTTTTTTCAAATGTTTGAATGCATTTGGAGACTAATGTACTAACTCTTCCTTTTTTGTTTGAGATACTAAGTTGCACTAAAAGAAATTACATGTAGAGGGTTAAGGAAGCTGGCCCAGCTCGAGGCTATTCAAGAGTTCATATTTAATATCTATCAATTTTCTTTGTTAGAACCCTATGGAAGACAACATGATAACATGGAAAAAGAGTCATGCAGTAAATCTGATAATTATGAAGGTGCAAATGGTGATGCACCAGAAGAGGGAAACATGAATCTAATGATAATTGAAAAGGTTGAGAAAATTGTTGAAGGTGATCTATTCATAGTTTAATCTATTGGTGAACTCAAGGGCTCACCAAATTCTGAACAGTCTACACAAGAACATGCAGCAGCTATGAAAACAATTGTCTTCTGGGTGAGTGCCCTTTTGAAACAACAAGAAGTGAAAGAACAGATTACAATTTATTAGAAGTTGGGAGCTATTTCCCTTTGTTTCCTCCAATATCTAATGGGATTGTCTTGGGCTATAGGTAAACTATACTTCCTAACCTCTAATTTGCTAAAAGTGACATATGATATTTGAAAATAATAACTATTGTTGAAGTACCCTGCTATATTCAACAATGAAGATATCTGAAATGGCACTGCCTGAGCCTACTTGTGACTCACACACATTATTTTTCATTTAGTGCATATGCTGCTATGTGCCAACCCTCTATTGGAGGTATTGGTGGCTTTATTGAGCCTAGATATAGGTAATTAAACCATCTTATTGTATTGATATGTTTTTCACTAGGTTGGTGTAGTCACTCTCCTGAAGATAGTGCCCTAAACCCTAATAGAGGTCTAGGTGTTACAATTCTCCTGATTTTCAAATCATTCACTTGAAATACTAATGACAATATTACCTATAACATTCATCTCTTGAGTACTTGTGTTTGGAAAATGATCTTCTCTCTTTTGAGTAGGACTTCACTTTCAAGCTATGTTGCATGAGTTTCTGGAACGCAGAAACATTGGGAACATGGGTACGAGTGTCTGATACGGCTAAAATTTTATGTTAAATTTATAGGAAACAACAATAATATATTAAAAAATATAAAGATTAATATAATTAAAAATTAAAAAACAAAATTAATCTTGAAAGTTGTTTGAGAAATGGCAATAAAAAGTTTAATGATTCCTTTCTAATGTACTTTTTCATAATTTACACCTTGAGAGATTTAATTTTTAATCTTTCTGCTTGAATTTGAGAGATCTGAATTTGTGTTGGTCTCTCTATATAGTATTGAAAAGAATAGGAAGAATAAGAAATTGAACTCAGAGCCTTCCTCTTTTCCTCATGTTGTTGCTCTACTATTGATATGCATGCCATCAGTTGTCTGTAATAAATACACAATCTGAGTGTACCATATTTCTTTTTCACAAACAGAACTAGTGCTCCCCAAGGAGACACACTTGGTCTGATATAGTTATTCTACAACAACACTTGCAGCTGCATCTTCAACTCAAGCATTTCTGGTGTGCTCATCTTGTAGGGTGTCTTGGGCATTGGTGCTTCTCTTGGCACAAGTTCAATTCTGAAATCAATGTCCCTCTTTGGAGGAATCCTTGGAATCTGATCAGGGATAACATCCCCGAATTCCCGCAACACATGGAAGTCCTCCAACCTAGGATTTTCATTCTATGTTTCCTCCAATAGATGGGATGCATACACTCTGCAACCTTTCCTACAAAACTTGTTCAGTTGCATGGATGAAATACACCTAACAGAAATCACCTTTGGAATGCCACTTACAACCCTTAAGTTTCCTTCTTCATCTATGCACTCAAAAGTCTTGTTGAAACAATCAAGTTTTACTCTATGTTCTTCCAAACAATCGATTCCAATGAGAACATCATAGGAACCAAGTGGTAGAACATTCATATCTACACAAGTGACTAGCCCATTCATAACCAATGAAATTTCTCTACCACTTCACTGGCCTTTCTCTTAGTTCCAATGGCTAGCTGAACTAACCATGATTTGCTATGCGTTAACTTCTTAAAAGCACAAATATAAAAAAATCTAGGAGTAATATAACTGTGAGTAGAAACAGGGTCAATCAAAACAGAAACAGATTGCTTAGCAATATTTCCTGCAACTTCAACCATAGTTGACTGATGGTCTACCTGGTGGTCCTCCATTGCTACATAAATACCAAGGACATTCCTTGCTACTTGATCCATGATTTATGCTTCTTGAATGTTATATGTTTTCCTAACGTACCCTTGCCCATGTGGACAACTCTTGCACAGATGGGGTCCTCCAAATATCCAACATTGGAGAGGTTCTTTTATCTCCTTTGGATCTCTTGGCTTTTCCCCAATCACTCTAGCTATCTTAGTCACAACTTGTGATGGTTTCTTTTGTTCATTCTTGAAGTTAGAAGGTTCGAAACCTTTCTTCCTCTGAGTAGACTTCTCATTCCTCTTATCCTTCCATTCCTTATGGTAACCAGAATTACCTTTGTTTCGATCATAACAATACTTAGCCTTCCTAATAGCCCCTTATAGAGTTCTAGGTTCATCAAATTCAATATTGTCTTTATAAGACTGAGGCAATCCACTCAGAAAACATTGGATATTCACTTTGTCATCTCTGATGTACTTGACATACCTTAACAGCTCCAAGAACTTATTTGCATAATATTCCATGGTATGATGTCCCAATATCATCTCATGGAATTCTTTGATCTTGTCATCATAGTACCTATCAGAGAGGTACTTCTTCCTGAAAAAATTGTGGAACTATTTCCACACAATATTTATTTCCCTGATCTTCTTCACTTTCCTGAAGTGCTCCCACCATATGGATGCTCTTCCAATCAAATTGAACATGGCTACCCTAGCCTTCATATTTCTTGAATAATCATGGACTTGGAAATATTTTCTCATCCCAAGAAGCCAAGGTTCAGCTTCCTGACCATACTTTACCTCACCATTAAAGGTAGGAGGTATTTACTTCCTAAACTCACCACATGAGCTATTGTTATAATGCCTCTTTCTCTTTCTCCTCTAAGAAGAAGAACTTGAATCCCTAGTGGATCCTTCAGAGTCAGATGACCCACTAGAAGGTCTCTTCCTTCTTCTGGAATTGCTTTTACTTCCTTCTAGATTTATTTCCCGATGCTATGAGTTCATATTCCTCTGGATGTCTATCAAATTCTGTAGGATGGCTACATTCAATTGATTCCAATCTTCCTAATATTTGACCAACCTTTCATTATCTTCACTGTAACTTTGCATATCCACCCTTAAGCTTTTGATGGTGGTTGCAATGTCTGGTGGAGTCTCTTGGAATCTCTTGTCATTAGACTCTATATAAGCATTTCCAACTTTGACATTTTCTCCCATAGCATATTCCTCTTTCTCATAGGGCCTATGCGCATCATTCATACCATAGGTTCTCATGGCCACGCCAAAACCACTTTCCAATATGCCTTGTGACTCTACACAATGTGTTAATATACACCATTGTTAGACAACCTTAAAATTCAAAAATCACTTACAGAATATTTACAGCAGGCATGAACGGTCAAGATCGTGGTAGATTCCATATCTACAGTCAAGGTTCATCTCGCTAATCAAATAATGAGGAGGATAAAGGCCTCAAATTTACGAAATTAGAAACTTAATCACCCTGAAGGAGATTACGATCAACGGGTGAGGTTGATTCACAAATAACTCAACAGATGACAACAATTTCCCTAGGTGATCTAGTGCAGTAGAATAAAACCTTCATGTGCGCGATGCTTTATGAAATTATCCTTAGTTTATTTGAAGTCCACCATTGATTTCCATCCAATGGTTGATATTCCATTTCACTGGCTAACTAGCAAGTGCGTTATTGGCAGTTTTTGGGTGAAAAATCCTTTATACAATCGAGTTCACCGTCGATTTGAAGTTTGCCTCTTTATAAGAGTTACCAAGGGAATTTTGTCCGGTTAGCTAGACTTAACAATTCTGCTAAATAAGACCCTGCAAACTTATTCACTTGGCCCTTTTATACCAATGATGCAACCAACAACTTTATTAATTGTTTAACTTGGCCCATTTCAGCCCAAGTGTTGCAACCATTAGCTCTGATACCAAACTGTAACGTCCCCATACCCCAAAATGCAATTAATTAAATTTTTTTATTCAATAACACTAGTTCTCTTTTCAAACAAAGGGCATGGACGTTAGCACACTCTTCCATATTCATTCTCAGGCTTAAGAGCCCCTATACATCACTGTAACAGTCATTTCACCATTAACAGATCCATTATGTGCAAAGAAAACCTTCCTCCGCACTGAACCTGTTATTTCTACACTCTGCCCTCCACACTTTCACTTTTCACCTTCTGTTGCGCAACTCAAAAATTGGAAAACCATGTACGATGGAGATATTTCACCATTCTTCCATCTTCTGCCTTCTGCGCTTCCACTTTCCACCTTTCTGACCTCATAAATTAGGAATTGTAACTTTGACTTGCGACGGAGATGTTCAACCATTATTCCTCCTTTCACAGTCCCACTAACCACCTTCCATTGTGGAACTCAGGAATTGAGAAACCAAATTTTCAGTTAAATCGTTCCATCCACTTTCTGTCTTCTTCCTTTCGCCTTTCTACCTTCTACTATGGAACTCAGGAACCAGAAAACCCAAGGAATTATCTCTTGACATTTCGACTTACCACCTTCCGCATTCTGCCTTTCTGCCTTCCACTGCAGAACTTAGGAATCAAAATATTAACTCTTTACCTTAATCTTTCCTGATTTTCCAGATCCCTCCTTCTTCCTTCTATAGTTAGATCCCAGGGTGCGAAAAACCCACTTTTTACCTTATCGTTTCCCCGGATTTCCACATTTCGCATTCTTCCTTCCGCAGGTGGATCTCGGGGTGCATAAACACTCAACTCAGCTGCAAACTGACTCTTTAACCAGGATTTTCTTTCCTCCAAGGAATTAAGCAAAATGCATTGAACAAACAAGGAAAATATAGAAGTAAAATGCAGGGAAATATACACAAGTAACCTCTCCTTAGTCATCATCAATCATTTAACATGAACATAGTGATTCATAGACAAATACATGGCATAAACAAGTACAACAAAGATACTTTTGCAACAGTAAATCCTACTCCATTCATAGAAAGCATTCTTCCTTATCTATTCATTATATTCATTCATAAGCAACTTCAATGCATATACAAGAATGACAGAGAATACTTATCTTGATGATGAAGTTGTCCCGCAACTAGCTATGTGACTGCAACATTCCACCCAACCATAGGCCAGTGTGTTCATTAATCTCTCAACACCATTTCCACCCCCAAGTTGGGCATGATTTCCACAAGGAACTAGGGAAAAACAGGCTTACACATAGCCATCAAACCTCAAAACATAGTCAAACCCACCTACAGTTGGGTTTTTCAGACTATCCAAGGCAACAAGCCAAGACACAACAAGACACAACCAAACCAACTAACAGTTGGGCTTATCAGGATGCTAAGAAAATGGAAAGGTAGAATTGCTAAGCTAGTGAGCTCAACCATAGAGCTATAGACTCTTACACAAGATCTAGCTTAGCCTCCTCAATATCCACACCACCCAAAACAAGGAAGTATTTCCTTCACTGCTACACAGTTCCCTCAAACCATAACTTTCCTTCTATGCTCTTCTAGGTGTGCAGAAAGGATTTACCAACACTTCTTGATCTGTCTGTGAGTTTTTTCTCTTCACTATGCTTATTAGCTAATTATGGGCCTCTCCCACTCCTTGGTCTTCAAACCAAAACAAGGATCCACATCACAAAAATCCACAAGGAAAACACAGCACATAGGATTCGATCTGTAATACAGAGAAAATCATTGTAGAATCACAGTCCCACGACTCGGGATAGAAAGCAATGCATAATCCTCTATGAATGAACCATGCATGAATCATGAATGATAGAATGAACATAACAAACCACATTGTTTAGGTGAAATCTAGATGATCGACTGGGAACGCATTCACATGGGTTTACTTGCTGCAGACACAAGAATATGGGTTCCCCAAACTACAGACTTGCATGCTTTCTTAGTCAAGCTATCAGAATGCCATGCATTGCTCTTCCTAAGGCATTTACTGTCTCATCCCTCTTCTGGAAGAGTTAAATGATTGAAGACATAGGATAGAAAGGTAGCTGATGGTTTCATGGGTTTGCCAATTTACATTTGGTCACACCGTATTGGCTCAGGGGGTTGACTAACTCCCCACCCTATCCCTTGTGGAATCATGCCCCCGTCTCTTTCATGTTTGCAGTCCCATAGCTAGTTGTGGTATAATATTAATTTGTACATCTACATGATATATCAAAATATACAGTGTCTGACTCAGCACCAAAACCATAGGTATCAACCTTGATCACCTATACACAAAACATTAATCAATGGTAGGGCCTTGGCCTTGAGCTTCTCGCCATGATTTAATCACAATACATACGTCATGTAAAATTAAATACCATGGGGTCAAAACTAGGGTATTACATGATGGAACATCCTTAAGACCATATTTGATACTCTCAATAGTAAAGGAATGATGTGCAATATGTATTTGTGCCCCCACAAGAGGTTAGACAATAGATTCTTCCCTCAACAAATGAATAGGACCTTCTCAAGGGAATACAACTGACGCACATCGAGGATCATGCCTATAACAATGGATCGTTGTCTGCAATCAATGGATTTCTAATCTTATTATCAAATTCTAGCCTTATTTATCATATCGTTTCCTTTATTGGTGATATCATGTCTTATTTATTCATATTTACTTTTTCCAAGAAGTCTTATCCCTTTCTTTCTCCATTTTTGTCCTTAAAGCTACAACTTCCTCCTCATTTGCATTGATGATAATCTTATTGGACTTAGAAAAAGTAGCATGGAATACAAGGCATGATGTGGATTGGAGCTCCTTCAAGGCCTTGGCACTAAGGACATGCCCACATTTTTTTAGTGAAAAAAACCTTATATTTTCCATTGGATTCAAGGCTGATGATGGGGCATTGAAACTTGGTATCAGAAACATCATCGTAAATCTTGACACCTAGAATTGGTTCAGGATGAATGGTAATTATGGCCTTTAGACCCCTGATATCACTAAACTACGCATTTAAAGTCTAGTCCAATAAATACCTAACCAGAGATGCCTTGTTGAAAATGTTTCCCAAGTGATTAATTGCATAGGGGGGTTTTAGGGTTTATTAGGACATATCACATTTGCAAATTTTGGCTTCATTGAGATCAACTTTGTCTAGTTATTTTTCTCATACATCTTTAAATAATAATCCCTGGATTTAGCACCAGTATCTGTTATCACCCAA
The DNA here is from genome assembly GCA_001517045.1 of Pseudotsuga menziesii. Classification (NCBI taxonomy): domain Eukaryota; kingdom Viridiplantae; phylum Streptophyta; class Pinopsida; order Pinales; family Pinaceae; genus Pseudotsuga; species Pseudotsuga menziesii. The sequence continues at coordinate 662,926 of LPNX010585658.1, forward strand.
AAAGGGTTCACTACCTCATCTACCCCATTACATGGCTCATTTGTCCATTTTCCCACCATATTTCCATCAAAAACTCATAAAACCATGCAAAAAGCCTCCAAAAGGCTTAAAATGCCTCCAAAAGGCCACAAAACCTTCTTTTCAGCTAAAAAGATCCAAAATTCCTCCAAAAAAGCAAAAATATCCAAAAAGGAATAAAAATATAAAATAATGAGGAAATGAGGAAAAAACCCTAAATAGCTGAAACCCTAACCCTAAAACCGCATGGTTTTCAATTATAAATAAGGGGTGGAAACCCCTTATTCCATATCCACAATCATAAGCATCCTGCCTCTGCCAAAATTGCTCGTGAAACCATAGCTCACCATTGAAGCTACTTTCACCGTGAAATCATAGCTCACCATTGAAGCTACTTTCACCGTAAGAGCCCCTTTTGGCCCATTTCCACCATTGGAGAAAGAGAAGAAGCAGCTTGAAGCTCGGAGCCACCGACATCGGACCAACGCAACGGACTTCACCAACCTCCACATTGGAGGTAACATCATTAAAGATCATTACTTACTATTTACTGCTTTCTTTTCATGTTAGTTATTTTCTATTGTTTTGTTTAATGCACTTGTTTAGATTTAATTCTCATTATTGTTTAGCATCTTTTTATTTCAAGTTATAGCTTTTAATTCATAAATCATTGAACTGCTACTAAGGAATCCATTGTCCTTAGTAGGTACTCATTCATACAAGCTAGGGCGAAAACCCTAGCTACAGTTTTGGCGACTCCGCTGGCTTTTTTAGTCTTTTTATTTTCCGTTTCTCCCTTTCGGCTGTCACTTTTCGGCCACCGCCGACCGCGACTTTCAGCCCCAAACCTGCGTCCCGACCGTGACTGTTGCCTCCAAACCCGCGGTCCGACCACCACTGTTAGCTCAAAACCTACGTCCCGACCGCGACTGTTGCCTTCGAACCCACGGTCCGACCGCTGCTGTTAGCCAAAAAACCTGCGTCCTGCGTGCGACTTTCGCCTTTAAACCCGCGGTCCGCCCGCGCGATTTCGCCCCATAGCCGCGATCCGCAATTTGATTTTTGCCCTCGTCGCCATGCCGAAACCCAGTCACTTTTCTACCATATTTCCTGCACTAGCACAACAATCTATCCCACCTGCAGCCTTACAGCCTTTCTGTCCCATGTTTAAAGAATTGTTTACAAAATTTTAGCATTGTTTTTTCCAAATTATTTCAGCATTGTTTATTCACATAAATTTTGCATGGTATAAAAAATTTTCATTCAATTATATTGTTATTTCGGAAGTTGCCCCGTCACTTCTCTTATGGGTTCATAACCTCACCAGCACACACTCTGTCATCTAAATCAAGTGAGACCTAAAAAATACTTAACTCAACCAACATTTTAACCCCACTTGGGGAACATAAAAGAACTTTTGTAGTTAGGTAGGATCAAGGGGATAGGCTTCCAATAACACCCCTTGGTTATTTACACTTGAGACATAGTGGTTGTCCTTTAGGGAACCAAAATCCCCTAGTATTTTTTGTCACGGTCACAACCAAATTATCAGAAGGCCTCTCCCTTAGGAGGGTTGAAGTCGTTAGATTGGTTCCGGAAGTCTGAGTGGAATACCGAACTCCATTCAGTAACTGAAGGGCTACCTTTTGCAGTTCTCGGAATATCCCTGTATAGGGAATATTGAGGTTAAAGGACCAAGCGGCAGATTTACCTTTCTGGACGTGTCATGAACGAGGTATCTTAGTTTCCATACTTCTAGGTTTGAGTACCCGGTGTCCCTCCCGGTAGGGGGATACTTTAGCCACTTGACTTTCCTCTTCATATTGTCTGACTTGGATTTCATCACCTTGCAGAGGATATGTCTAGTTGAGTCATAATACCACTAGTTAGGTGTTTGCATGCTCCCTTCCCTCCTTTTGGTTTAGTGAGTCCACCATTTTTTATTTTTGTAGGCAACCTGCTATTTTTTGGTATTCTGACCATTTCCGTTGATACTCCGCCTGTTGTAGCACGCAGTTACAGTGGGTGTTTTGAGTTGTTGTTGGCCTGAGTGCCCCATTTGTTGAGCTCTCCTTCTGCACACTCGGTTGCATTAGAGTTTTTTGAGCTGTTGTGTAGTTAGTTCAACCCACACAGATTTGACCTCTTTTTACCACCATTGCTTCCCCGAGACATTCTCGGTGCCTCCGAGGCGAGCCCCCACAGCACGGATCACTTGATACCACTCATCGTAGATATCGAGCCTTGTCACTTGACTCCACTCGCCAGCGACATAGGACACCGTCACCAGACTCTGACGCCCCTTATTTTACATCCTACTCGGAGCCTAAATCCGAGAACACCCTTTACACCGCCCCTACTAGCCCCATGGCCGGCGTGAATCCCACTCCCTCAATGGCAGGGACCGTTGGTGGCACACCCACCACGACACCCAGTACCTCACCTACTTTGGGTACACCCTCCACGGGGGCCCCCTCTACTGTCCCCCTCACAGTACCGATTCTCGCAGCAGGAATACCGGTCCCCACTCCATTAGTGACTCATACCCTCTTTGGGGGTGCAGGTCCGTCCTCTACCACCATAGTTCCCCCACTTGGGGGCAACCTCCCTCACATGACCCCTCCTCTTGGGGGCATCGGCCCCAACTTGATCCAAACCACAACCGTGTCACACCCTTCGTCGAGTTTTCCATACATGGCTAGCCTCAATCTACCTGACCTAGCCAGATTAACCAACGACCCCATCCGGCACAACCCTGCGTGGCCTCACATGCCCACCAAGCTCCCCTTGGAAATCCCTAAGTTGGAAGGCAAGGCAGGTGAAGACCCACAGAACCATATCATGTCCTTCCATCTATGGTGTTCCTCCAACTCCATAGTAGACGACTCCATTCGCCTCCGTTTATTACAGTGCACTTTCACTGGCTCTGCTGCCAAATGGTATATCGAGCTACCCCATGGAACCCATGCCATCTTCATGTCCCTGGCCTCGACCTTCCTCCAATTCTTCTAGTTACCTGTCCGCTATGACGCAGGCATGGAGATCCTCCTATCTTGCCAGCAGAACACGGCTACCCATATCACAGACCACATTCACGAATGGCGGCGACGCCGTAGCCTATGCAAAATCAAGTTAGATGACCGGATCTTCCTCGATTGGTTCCTCAAATCCCTCCTTCCACTCATTGCTAAGGATGTGGCAGCCGAACGACCCCAGTCGGAGGAAGAGGCTATCCTTAAATCCCAGCAGTTCGATCTTAGTTACGCCCAGCCAGGTTATCTTTATACCATCATACCTGACGCCCCTCGCGGCGATCCCTCCCAGCACGATGCGCCAGGGGCATCCCACGCTGCTGACGGCATCATTGGCCGTCTCTCTTCGCAGCCTCAACCATTTTCGGTAGCTCGTCCGCCCCCTGGCCCAGAACCTTCGCGGGCTACATCCCAGTCTGGAGCAACCAACTCGTATGCTCAAATGCCACATCAACACCATTCCCATGGACCCTCCTGTCCACCTCAGTGTTTCGGCCATATAACTTCTGCTTACACCCCCCCAATCGCACCCCCACCCTACTATCATCAGCAGGCTGCATCAGCTCTTGCGCCACCACAAGCCCAACCTCATTATTATCAGCCACATCCAACCCCTGCGGCAAACCCACAACCCGCTCCACAGCACTATCAACAATCCCCCCAAGTAACTGCACCAGCGCAGCCTCCACGTCCATATTATCCACCGCAGCCTGCTCCAGCACCTGCGCAAACTCAGAATCCACCTACTACCCAAGGGCAGGTTTACGCCCAAGAAAATCCGTAGCCAAACCAGAACAACCAACGTAACCAGGGCCAACAAAACCGCGGCAGGGGCCGGAATTTGCGAACAAACTATCCTTGTTCTATTTGCGGGGTCTATGGCCACTCCACACATGTTTGCCCCCACATGGAGCGAGTCCAACAACTTTTGGCTGCTGATAGACTACGCCAAGGACAGGCGGCTCCTCAAGCACCACCCAATCCCCCACAACCTCAGTAGCCACCTTTGGTGCTACAAAACCCCTTACCAAACCAAGGCTTAGTGAGCACTGAACCATTGGCTCCACCTCCAGTTAATGCGCCCATCCAACAAATCACTTACGCGGCTCCTGATCAACCCATATTTGACTCAGGTACCCACCATCTGTTGATGATGTCCTCCGATGAGGTCAACCTCCAGACTCGGCGGAACCAATACGGCTCCACCCCGGAATCCCCTCCTGCCAATAACCCCGCTAACGCTCATCCCGCTGATCAAGCGTTACGTATACCTCCACCTCCACCCGATGGAGCTCCCAAAATAGCCCGTTTCCCACTTCGTCGTATCAACAACAACCCCAATGCGCGGGCTGCGTCTCACTACAACATTGTCGATGATTTAGCCCAATCCCCCGTAGCCATGTCTGCTTTGGAAGTCTTAAAAAACTGCCCTTCGCAGTGTAAGACTTTACTCTCAGCCATTGGCGCTATCGATCCAACTGATTTGCAGTTAATGGCATTTGATTTGGACCAATCCGAACCCCGCCTGCCTTCCAATATATCATTCCAAGTTTCTGTTTCCATCCAGAATTTTGTCGTCCATAGATGCATTATTGATGAAGGTGCCTCTACATGTGTCATGCCCATCTCCATTTGGCAGAAAATGGGATCCCCCCCTCTCCAGCAGTCCTCTACTGCATTGCGAGCCTATGACGGCCGTTTAGCTCAACCACATGGCCTATTAACCAATGTCCCCCTCCAGCTGGCTGGAAAAACCATCCTAATCAACATCGAGGTTATCAATGCCCAGCTTGATTATAACCTTTTACTTGGCCGCAGCTACATGTATGCCATGCGAGCAGTCGCTTCTACTGTTTTTCGTATCATGATGTTCCCCCATGAGGGACGCGTGGTCACGGTTGACCAACTTACTTACCACGATCCCAATGCCCCTGCAGCGCCCGAAAATGTTCTCCCCATGGTAGAACAACCTATCTCAGGTGCCACCAACATAGTCGTTTCTTCTATAGGGCCCGTACTCCCCATGGTTGAACAACCTATTTCGAATGCCACCACCTCATTCGTGTCTTCAGTGGGTCCTGGAGTTTACTCAGATGCGCCAATGACCTCGACTTTCCCATCTATTCCACCCCCGTCTCCCACCACCAAAGTATTCGATCTGTGTACCCTGTCCCACATCACGCGGACTCCTACTAATCAAACGCCTTTGTTGCCTAAACCCCCTTTGGTACCTAGTCACATTGGTGCTACACCCATTCATACCATTCCTTTCCTCTTCCCTCCCTCAGGAGTGGCTAGAACCTTGGTTATGGCTACCCTCAACCTCCCCGGGTTAACCTTAGGATTACTCGTTTGGTATCTTTCGCCTCCCATTCGTCCCCCGACACCAGATGTCGTCCTGCAACCAGTGCAACCCATTGTCACTACTAATCAACCACCTCCCGGTGTTGCTACCCCGTCATCCTCCGCAAAACCCCCCCCTCTTCTTCCCAAACCCACTGAGGGCAGAGGCCCCCAACCTTACACTGCTGTCCCACCCGCTAAGACAGTAAAAAAAACCCCCTGTGTTTCGTGCTCCTCCCAAATGTGCGCTATGTGATGAGTTGGGCCATGCGACTCACCTATGTCCTCAGTTACCAGCATTAAAGGAGTACATGCGAATGCTCGACGACGACCCCACCATCCCGGTTGTCCATCTAGATCCAACCCCTACACCTCGTGACAAATCCCTGCGCACTAACCACTCCTGTGCCTTATGCGATGTTTACGGGCATTACTCCCATCAATGTCCCGATATCCTCGAGTACAGGCTAGCTCTCTTTGATATGAACAATCCGGAACCTGAGATGGCACCACTCATTATTGAGGAAATCCATTCCCCGGTCTCTTCCCCTTCCGCAGAGGTTAATACCACTCTCTTTGAGATAAAAAATCTGGATCTCGAGATGGCACGCCTCACCATTAAAGAAATCCATTTCCCGGTCTCTCCCCCTTTCGGAAAGGTCAATCCCATTCTTTTCGAGATGAACCATTTAGCTCTTGAAACGACATCACCCACCATTGTGGAGATCCACCCCCCGGACTCTTCCTCTTCCGAAGAGATTAATACCATATATATGATCTCTTCCGTCACTAAACCCCCGTCCATCGATTTGACGAGCCAAACATTCTGTACGGATGAGGAAATTCTCGAAGCTCTCACTGCCTCGGATTATCCTTGGGATGACATGCACCATCGTTCCTACTTCCTCCCAGATGAATCTTCCTCTATCATTGCTACCCAATTTGCAGTCGAGTCCAAAGACTTCCTTCCCCCCAAGGTCGACTGGTTCAAAGACCCTATTCCTGCTCCTGACACCTTCGAAGAGGGTAACATGGCCAACATCTCACCTGTCATCCAAATTGATATCGCTACCCCCGGAGGCACCCCCGAACTCATCGATTTAGGAGCATCTTGCACTGAGCAGGAGGTTGAGGAATACAAAACACTCTTCAAATAATTTCGTGATGTCTTTGCCTGGTCCTATACCGAAATGCCTGGTCTTGACCCTGCCATTATAGCACACCACATTGACACATGGCCTGATGTACCCCCCGTTCGTCAGAAACAGCGTCCCATTCTTCTCTAGCTACAGTTTTGGAATCAGCACGACGAGACCGTCACGATGGTCACCTCGTAGCATTATTTTTTCCACGTCTTTTTTTGCCCATTTTTTTAGACACCACTAGTCGCCTCGGTTTACGCGCCACTTCGGCCGTTCTCTGTTTTTCACACTGTTGATATCACTGGATTCCTTTTTCCGCGCTCGTGATGATGCTTGAGATCATTTCTCGCTCTCACTTGGTACAATTTCAACATTGTGTCCAGACACCACTCGTCGCCTCGATTTGCGCGCCACTTCGGCTGCTCTCCGTTTTTAACACCTTTTATATCGCCGGATTCATTTTTCCGAGCTCGTGATGATGCTTGAGATCATTTCTCTCCCTCACTTGATACAATTACAACAGTACGTCCCTACACCTTGCCGCATTGATTCACGCACCACATCGGTTGTCATCCAATTATTTTGCATAAGCCATCCACTCCTGTCATACTGCAAATGTCTCGTTATTTTGACACCATTCATCCACCCCGCAAGGAGGCCCATCAGTGTTCCCCCCCTAACCTCAGTTCTGGTCATCATACATGTTCCTTCATCGAACACTTCCTCCTTGCCTGACCATTCCCTCAATTCAGAGTCTTCTTATTTGCTTTCAGACTCCTTAAAATTGAAAGCAACCATGAGCATGAACTGTCGTGGGCTCGTAAAATCCACACGACAATACCATTCCATCATTTCAGAGTCTTCTTATTTGCTTTCAGACTCCTTAAAATTGAAAGCAACCACGAGCATGAACTGTCCTGGGCTCGTAAAATCCACATGACAGTATCATTTTGATATCCACACTTGAAAAGGTTCCCCCCCGCACCTCTTGGTGCTATGATCAAATCCTCTCGGCAGCACCCCTAGTCAGGTCGCCTTTGTTCAGAGTATTCTGCAGTCTCCTACCATTTTACCACAGCTTGAGTCTCTCTCAGCCCATTCACCTTTAGATGTTATACCGATATGATCCCTTTACCACTAGTCAGTTTCATATGCTGCCCGATCATCCCCCACCATCATATTCTGAACAAAGGAAGTTTGAGTCCACCCACTCTACTTGCCCAGTTATTTACCTCAGTTTATCAACCCTGCCATCAGTACTATCACATTTCGGTTTTTCACCTCGCACTCCTGTCAAGGACACATCATTGCCTTGATAGTTGTCGGTCTCCCTCTGTCGACGACAACCCCTCTATTCTAGAGGATAGACCTAGAGGCCCCTGCACCTTGGACCCATCACCATCTGTGATGAGTGCCTACGGACCATTTTGGGAGGACTCATCATTGCCTCTCCGAATAGTTGTTTCTCACATGCTCGACTTCAGTACCTTATTCGCATCGTTGAGAATCGCGCATGATGTATATCTTTTCCATTCTGTGTCGAAGACCCCGGATTTCCCCCAAATCTAGCACATTGGTGAGTCACTTCGGAACGCCCAGTTCTATGTTCCTGTGGATGTCCGGGCTGCGTTGGCGATTGTATTCGGAAGCCATTCAGTTCTATGCTTCTTTGAGTACCCAGTTCAGTTCCAGATCAGTGTACCATTACAGCAGCGCATCAGTTCCTTCAGAACCACATTCAGTAGCACTGCTGCCATTCCAGTGTATCAGTTTTTTCAGCTCAGACATGGTCAGCTCAGCAGTATGTTCTAGATTTGTGTCCCTTCCGGACCCTCATGATATGCACAGTGATTATCTACTACAGGTCCTTCATTTTGGGCCT
>LPNX010585658.1:671923-753955 GCA_001517045.1 Pseudotsuga menziesii
AAGAAGCAGATTGAAGCTCGGAGCCACCGACATCGGAACAACGCAACGGACTTCACCAACCTCCACATTGGAGGTAACATCAATAAAGATCATTATTTACTATTTACTGCTTTCTTTTCATGTTAGTTATTTTCTATTGTTTTGTTTAATGCACTTGTTTAGATTTAATTCTCATTATTGTTTAGCATCTTTTTATTTCAAGTTATAGCTTTTAATTCATAAATCATTGAACTGCTACTAAGGAATCCATTGTCCTTAGTAGGTACTCATTCGTACAAGCTAGGGCAAAAACCCTAGCTACAGTATCTCTTCGGTCTCTACCAGCCCCACAAACCCCAGGTATCAAATGTACAAGGGAATTATGACTAATATTGATATATATCAATCTACAGTTATCTTCTAAAGCAAGAAAATTAAAACTTGCCCATTTCCATGCCTATATCGTTGATATCTATGCTTTCCCTAGGGTTTCACTCGCCACATTGTAAATGCATGGATTCCATCACCTTTCCCTTCAACAAATATTTGCATCGTGTATTTCCATGTTTCTTGGTCTACTTCTGAACTGCCAATGAAATATTAATGGTGTACTAGCCTCCTAGATTCCCCCAGATATCTATCCTTGAGTTTGCGAAATGTATTTTGAATGTAAGCAGAACTATCTAGAGACAATTTTAGCAGAGAAGAAATTTTCCCCAATTACTTTTCCCCCTTAAATTTTTTAAGATTATCATATTATATATTAATATAATATATTTGTATATTAATATAATATATTTATATATTAAAAAGTTATTGTATTAATATTATATATTATATATAATAAATCTAATTTATTAACAAATTTATTCATTTTTATTTATGTCACTAATTATTTACTTGTATTTTTTATTTGAAAACTAAAATAATGATTTTTAGTTGTGTTTTTTTAATTTAGTCATTTTTGTCTTAAAAAAATCATGTGACTAACGTTTTTAGTCACGTAATCATTTATCTCACCTAGTTAACATTCTTTATTAGCTTCTGTTGTTTCTAAAATTCTATTTTAGAATTATCTTTAGTTGATCACTTACTCCTTTAATGTGTTATGTACCTGTACACTCAAATGAAACATTAGTACAAACATAAATGTCCTCACTATCAATTTAATATTTATGTATATGTTGTTCATGTTCCATCACTGTAATGCTTTCATGTTTTCTTTCCACATCTATGGAAACTGAAGGAAATATTTCTTCATTATCAACAATGTCATCTTCAATAATTAACTATGTTGTTCGTTCTTCTTCAACAAATTTTGCATCATCAAATACAGTATCAATTGATATGTCATTCACTTGGTTCATAAATCTAGCATGTTATCTCTATTATTTAGGATAGCATCGATCAAATTCATTTCCTTTTTAATTTCAATATGTTCTTCTTCACCAAAACATTCTTGATCATATTTCAACTTAGTTTCAATTTTAGGTTCATCTTGAGTAGTTAAATCTTCTATAAAATTTTCTTCAACTTCATGTGATTTAGCACCAATCACAACATATAGAGAGTCATCTATATTTTTAAGGTCTTCATGAGGTTCATAGAACTCCACATCATGGACAACAATAATGTTCTCTTCATATTCATATATAACAACAACATAGTTGTTTTGGTCATATACAATTGTAACTTGATTGTTTTGCTCTTCATGTATAGTTAAGACATGGTTGCAACCCATTAATTCATCCTTGACTTTGTCTTCAATTTCAATTTTGTAGTGTGTTTTAGCATATGTAGAGCTGCCCTCATATTATGATTCCACTTGCATATTGAAGGACATAACATTGATCAAGTAAAACATTTAGTTTTAAGGGCTATCTCATGAAGATCTATTTTTTACCGATGTCCTCCTTTTTCTCATGTATAGTGCCCTCTTCCTTGATATATTAACCATATTCAACATAAATATTTTTGTTGTCCTTTTATTCATTTGAAATAAATGATCAAGATTAAATTCCATTGGTTCTACTGAAGTATCACCCCAACTAGTATGGGATATTCCTGCTCCCCTTTATGATTCTCCAACTTCAAAATTTATAAAAGCAGACATAGTGTCTTGTTCCTTTGTATGCTCGTCATGTTCACAAGATATCAGCTCAAGCTCACTAAATTATTTAAAATAATGTTTGAGTTGTTTCTAATTACCTTTTTCAATTTCTTGTTCTGGCTTAAAATCCAAAGCATTAAGGAGTTCATCTGAACAATATGGAATATTTTATTCATAAAATTCCATTTCATCTTTTGTGAAGTATTTAACAATCATATTATTCATATTTTTTACCTTGCATATGAATATCCTTCCACGGTATAGCATACAGTTCCTCATGAACAATATTAACTTCGTCTTCTATAAGTGCCCATTTTAGTTTTAGCATAATGTTTAGAAGGCCTTTGTAGATTCCCTTGGTCTGAAATTTCACTATATGACCTGATTCTTTGTTCATAATTACTTCATGGAATTCAATATTCTTTAGAATATACCTTAATCATTCACAATTGTCTTGTACAGGTTTATTTATATGAGCCTTTCTTCTTCTAGATTTCATTTCTTTTTGAAACCCATTTCTCTTTCTTTTTCTCCCCCATAATCTGTTTGTTAGAACCCAAATATCCCCATGCATAGAGTCTTCATGGGTGAAGGTGGTGTCACTAGGTGAGAAAGTAGTTGTCTGATCTTGAAGGAAGCCATTGTGAGTCACAACTCAATCTCAGGATCTAAAATTGATAAGGAGGATTGGCATAGTGACTGCATAGGAGTTCAGGGCCACCAGAATGTATTATTCATTTGTGCGTTGTCTCAATGTAATTTATACTTTTCTAATCTTGAGCCAGTCATGTTTAATGTGTATTAATGAGATATTGGGTCTTAGTATTCTTATAGATCAAACTAATTGTATCCTAGAGAACCCATTTTGTAACCAATATGTCTAAGATGAAAGGGAACATAGTTTATGTTTTATTTCCTTCAATCTAGAAGCTTGTTTTGTTGGGGTATTGGAAAGAGACGTGGTAAAAAGGGACCTATAGAGAATTATTTGGGTATTTAAATAGTCACATGGATAAAGTTTAGTGAGCTCTTAAGTTTCATAAAGGGAAACAAAGAACCACTCATAACGCCAACCATAGGTTAGACCTATCTAGAGAAGATTAGTGGCCTTAACAAAATTCCTAGAGAAATAAGGGTAGGAGAAATAGTAGGAGAGAAACCCTCACTGATGTGATCTAGAAGAACAATTTACCTAAGATTATAAGAAATATAATGAGTACACGGTGAGAAGTAACGAAAACCTAAACAAAAGTGACAAGTTGAAAACCTGGTTAGAAGTAGAATATCATTAAGAATATTACAACAATAGTAGTTGTGTTTGAAGAAACCTAGGTAAATACTATTCGTTATAAATCATTTTTGTGAAAATTAGTATCCTTTGCTGAGACACATACTAGGAGGAAAGTGTTGAAGAGATCAATGAGGCTCACAAAACTTTGATCCCTTAGCATCATTGTAAAATTACAAATTCTATAAAGCTCTTGAACTTAATGTCAAGGCTTGTAGAGCCTGGTTAATGAAGAAAATTTAAATGAGTTAGTATGAATTTTAGATTTTGTATTGGAGATGTTTCTTACTGTAGTGAGCCAACAAGTTGGATGTTTAATATTCTGAAAGAAAGTGATATCCCTTTGTAGGTTTAGCAAGTATATTGGTCTTGTATTAAAAAAATAAGAGGAAAATGAACTCTGAAGAAGGGGAGAGGAAGAAAATTGATACATCTACATGTTTAGAAAATAGTCTTGAACCCTATCCCACACTACAAGGAAAATAAATTCTAGCATATTTCTTTTGCATATGCTCCTCTAAAAAGAGCCCAAATATCCATTTATAGTAAAAGTCACTAGAAGAGGTTAGCAGACGAAGTTTTTTGTGGAGGTTTTTTTATGGTGATGTTTATACCAACAATTGCACTAGTGTACAGTTAACAAAGAAGCACTAGTGCATCCAAGAACACAATGCACTACTATCTGAAACCTTCTTCTAGTGCAAAATAATTTATTTTTTTTAATTTCCTCTTGCAATATGCATTGAGACATTTCAAATACTAGAAAGAATTGACATGTCAACATAAATAACACACTGGTTATGGACACAAATACATGCCCCTCGCTAGAAAAAAACATGTTTTGTTTAAACCATATTGGTGCATTTCAAATCCTTGTTGATGCACCAAAAGGGTCGATTAAAAGAAGTCAACAAGGGGAGAGCAGTCTAATCCAAGAGTTTCAGAAAAATCTTGGAAGATTCTCCCCAGTTCCCATTCGTTTGGGATAACTTCCTCTAACATATACATGGACTCCATTAGTTGTATGTAGATTTTGCTCCTTGAGAAGGTTTTGAATGAGTAATCCTAAAAGGTATTCCTAAAATATGTTATTCCAATCTAAAGGGATCAGATTAACTAGTTCAAGTAGGACAACCTACTTGAAAGCCCTAAAAGCCTTTTACTTTGTTCTTATTACTTGATAGGATGGAGTGGAAAAATAATGACAAATATTTATTTTCCCAAAAGACTCATACTTATATGATTGAAAAAAAAAACATTATTTAATCAACTCAATTTAAATATTAGGAATCAAGTATTAGGAATGGTTAAAAACAATATGCAAAAAACCTGTTATAAAGTCTATATTCCAAAATGTTGATAAATCACAAAGGAACATGTCATAACATAGACATTGAATAAATCCAATCATCTCTCCAAAGAAATTTATCATGATAAACACATTTAATATGAGCAATTAACCTCTTTAATTATAAGCATAAGGAATATGTTATCAAAATGATTGGATTAAAAGGGAATATCTGTAGGTTAATAAAAATTAATCTCACTTCATGCCGAGAACTACATATAGGAAAATATATACCTTTTATTAACATGTTTTGTAAACCATTACATAACTTGTCCCAAAAGACAAAAAAATATACAAGATCTAGTATAAACATAGTCCACCAGAGGTTTGGCTAAGTGTTCTCCCTTTCTGTCCTCTGATAGGTGGAAAATAAACATTACAACATGGATAAGTAGATCCATGAAAAGAGGAAAGATCTCGTAAGTTTGAGAAAGAAAAAAAACTACCCTAACCAGTATTAATGAGATAGTATTTCCATTTCGTATAGACTTCCCACATATCTGTAAAGTTAGGGCAATTCACATGCTTGAGCCGAAGATGAGCTTTACATAGTTAATATTTGACCTCCTTGCTTCGTATTTTTTACCAATTGTCTAAGAATTCTTGCAAGGTATATCTAAGATAAATCGAAGTAGAAATAAATGATCTAGAAAAAATATCAATCTAGGCAGTATCTTGGATCAAATTCACTGATTGATCTCACTAGTCATCCACTTTATCGATCCGTAGCTTAGTTGGCACTAAATCGGTCAACTTAGTGAAAGACGGCATGCCGAGTGTTTCCATGTCGCCATTAGTTAACATCCACTGTCTCGCCAAATTATTTTTCCCTTTCCTTGTCATATGGGAGACTTCATGACAAGTAAGTTCCTATGACTTGATAGGTATTCAAGTCTTCATGAGCTTAAGTGGATCCAAGTGAGGAACAGAGTGAGGTGTTCTTTTCAAATGAAACTTTCATTCATAGACTTGTTCATATGTTGATGTTACTTATTTATCTTATCCACATGGTCTGATAAAATATTTGATAGATGTTGAAAATAATTGAATTCATCTTACAATTCATTCAAACATTGAAAGAATAGGGTTTGTGTCTGCCTCAAACTTTCATTAATAGCATCAACTTCATCTGTGAACTCCTGTACTGAATACTTGAAAAAGGAGGAAGAATCAGACTGATCGCTACATTTCTCTGTTTGAAACTTAATGTCTTCAATATCATGAACTTTCTCAATCACTTTATTTTTTGTTATTTCCTTTTACTCTGAAAGTTGTTGAATCTGGTCATGTAAACTATGTAATGGAAATTGATATTGAGCCTTGAGATCTTCAATCTGCTTGATGAAATTCTCCTGGAAAGTATCATGTTTTTATTGTAACACAACATTTTATCATTTTATTTATCAATGATCTTGGTTAGGGTAGAGAAAGAGACACAATTTTCCCTAACAAAGGATCCCATAGCTAAATAGTCTCTATAGTTTCTCTCTTTGGATCATTAGTATCCTATATCCATATAACTTAATTTGCAATTGGCCCAGCCAACACTTTTCCTTCCCTATTTCTCTTAGGACCTTAATGAAGTACAACCTTTTTCCTTTTTTTGAAACAATAACCCCAAGTACTACTACAACCTTTTCGCCAAATTCACCTAAATCCTCATCTATAGAAACCAAGAGTTATGTAGAATTGGAAATTGGTAAAGGTTGATTGATAGTGGTGGATTCCAACTAGGATACATATTGAGGAATAGATAAAATGGATTGGGTAGAAGAAGTTATATGCAAAATTTATATAAGGGGATTGATAGGCTAGTGATCAGAATACTTTCCTTTAGACTGTGGAAGGATAGTTGGAATATTTCCTTGAATCATTTGAATATCTTGTTGAATGTTTGAGGTTGTTGTGGGATGGAGGATCAACTGGAGTGCCTAACTCATTTTCAATATTTGGTTGGGTAGATGGATTAGGAGGATAGGAAAATGAATCCAAAGGATTAGTGTGAGGTGGCGAGTGTTGTGGTGAATTATGAGTGGACTAAATGATAGGGTCATCAACATAAGGGATTTATGACAAGTTATTATCTGGGGAAGAATGATGGTTAGGACTAGTTGGAGTGACATTAAAAATTCAGTAGCATTCATAGAAATGGATTTCTCATGTTCTTGGACTATTGGAGTTAGACAAACTACTTCGACAAGTTTTTCCTTCTCCAAATCAATGAAATCATCAGTATATGGTTGAGAGGGAGGCTTCTAAATCGGTTTTGTTTCACCTTCAAATTTCACAGATACCATGAGTATAGACTTGGGAATGGAAACTATAGTATGGGTAGACTGAGTATAAGAAGTAGACTTACCTTGGAGATTTTAATTCTATTGGATCAAGGTATTGAATTTTTAAATAGGAGTAGAAGGATGAGCAGATGATATAGGTTACTTTCCCTACTTCTTGTCCAACTATTTTTGTGTTGTAGACTTGGGTGGAGTTGAATTTGGAACTATGTCTTTATTGGGAGCTTCTATAACTTCCTTGGTATCTCTTGGAACTATTGGAAGATCATTTTTCTTTCCTCAATTACTCTTATTATATGTTTTTTTTGGTCCTCACGTATAAGGACACTTTTTTCCTAGATCAGTTAGTCTACTTAGAACTTCTTCAAAGCTAAATGTCCCTTGGTAGAGGGAATCATCTATTTTATCCTCATGTGCATATGATCTCTTTATCTGGGCTTGAATGAAGTGATTTATTATAAATCCTTTTGGATAATGCATCCTTTCAACCCCCAACCATAACTTCAAAAGGTTTAACTCTTTTCCTAGTATGCAATCATGAGCTGAATTTTGGATAACTAGATGTATAATATACAAAGATAATTTTTGCAAGGCCTTCCCTTTGAGGGAATGGAATTGGACATGAAATCCATCAAGAATAGTATAAAAATATTCCTTTTCAAGGGCCAATCTGTTAGGGACAAATCTAGGCAATATATCTATTGATTTGTTTCCCCATATTCTAAGATAAGTAAAAATTCCCCTACATACTAGTCACCCATGGGTGCCACTAAATAAATGGCCTCTTCTGACATCCTAGGATAAATATTCTTAAAAATAATGAAATAAATAGAAGCAAGGAAGTTATCACAAATTCCATAAATGTAGGCTTTATAATTGTCTTCCCACATAATTGAACAGTAGATATGAATTGGGGGTTTTTCCCTAGTCCAATGCCATTTTATAGAAGGATAAGCAAATGAGGCACACATAATGTCTACCAAGTATGCTGACAAATTAAATTTTGGATTCTTAGTAGACGGATCCTTCTGTGCTTGGGAAAGCGCATCCCTAAGGGTTATGGAAAATATCTATTCCCAATTGAATAGTTCCCATGTAGTTGTTATGTGATGATCCAAGGGGGGGCATTCTAGTTTTGAATATGATCATTTGTCAACACTATAGAACCTACAAAGCATGGTTGCGAGAAATTTATAAAGTTCCCTAATCAAACAAATTAGGTATTTCCTGTTGTGTTTGAGTATAAAACTGTCGAGGTCAACCATCCATGTAATAACAAGCACATCTGGTTCATACTTCTGCTTGAATTCTCTTATGAATTTTTGTGTCAAGAGTTGTTGTGGGGTCTTAAGTGCATAAATTATGGTGAATGTGTTTGGATTGAAAGAAGCATATACAGTTTTGTTGGAGTCCCTGAAGGTACTAGTTTGGATGTTGACATATTCAATACTTCATTTGACCATATCTATGTATGGCATAATAAATAGGAACACAACAATGGCATGGAAATGAAACATGTTGATGACTCAGGGTAATTTTTAGGGGCAAAAGTTTTCCAATTGGCTATTTTTGGGGTTTTTTTCAAAAAATAAATTAGCTATTTGGTCATTTTTAGTGTATAATATCGCCTATATTTACATCAAATATGTTTTTTATAATAATATTTGTGAAAATTTACACATTTTAGTGTTAATTTTATGTTTCATATTTAATATTCACCTACATATCTATAAGCATGGTTTTTTCAATCCAAAACAATCGCCTAGAATACTATACTTAAGTATAATATAAGAATCCTTAAAAAATACCCTGGTTGATGTTCTAGTAAATTTCATCCCCATCCTTAAAATGCAATA
The DNA here is from genome assembly GCA_001517045.1 of Pseudotsuga menziesii. Lineage (NCBI taxonomy): Eukaryota > Viridiplantae > Streptophyta > Pinopsida > Pinales > Pinaceae > Pseudotsuga > Pseudotsuga menziesii. Next base: position 680,799 of record LPNX010585658.1, read on the forward strand.
AATCATCATTTATAGAGATGTTGTAAATCCTATCCTAGTCCAAAGAGAACGTGTTGAAAACCTGTGCATCAATGTCTTAGTAAATGTCATAGTTGGGGTCTTTTAGTTTTAGCTCTTCCACTACATCCTTTGACCTAGTTCTCCTAGTCATGGCATCTATATTGAATCCCGCAATGCATCATAAAATAATGTAATCTATTTTAATTATGAAAAATCACAAGAAGACCAAAAGAAGCGTAAAATACCCGAGACAAACTTGAAACAAAATTGTAGAAGGAAAATGCAATATTTGTGCTAGAGAGGATATTCTTAGTACTTTGAAATTCAATTTATTATTGTTTCAAGGGAAAAGTGATTTTAAAATATTTGTGACAATTTTTATCTACAAAAATATCTAGGAGCCTTAAAGAAACTCACAAATCGAATTTGATGCAAAACCAATAAAAAACCATTAAAAGAGAACAATTATACACCATGCAATGTGAACTAAAACAGGTTATTATTTGACTTTATAACATTTAAATATGTTAGTAACAGGTTTCTATTACATGTGAAGTGGTTTGTGAGGCTTTGGAAGCCCAAAATGACTATACATGTGGAATTGACCAAATTGGCCTCAATCCCACCTAGGTGGGCCAAAATCCCTCCAAATCAGCCCAAATGGCCACAAATTGTTGTGTGGATATGTCTGAAGTGACTTGGAGCAATCATGACTCCTTGGTATGCGTGGGTGTGCAAAATAAGGTAAGTGAGAGGCTCTAGGTGGCATTAAATGCTCCAAAACAGTCCAAAATTGGACAAAATCCACCTCTAGAGCTCCTAGTAAACCATAATGAGCACATTCAATGAATGGGAGAGAAAAAAAATGATTAGGGTGCACATGTGTATTTTTTACTAAGCTGGAGCACTCATGTGCAGGGATGATTTTAAGGAACCATACTTATTTAAAAGTGTATAAATGTTGGCGAATATTACCAATTCTTAAAACGCCAACTATAAAATGATTCGCAATATTTTTCAAAAAATATTTTAATTTCCAAGGATTTTATATCGTTTATATAATAATTTGGCGATTTTTAGGGTGAAAAAATTTTACCCCATCAAAATTGGGCGAAATAGGGCTTCAAAAAATGCAAAATGGTGAATGTTTTTTGGGAGAAAAACATGGAAAAATAGCCCACTGGGCTAAAATTCGCCCCTAAAATTATCCCTGCTCATGTGGTTGTGAATTCCCCAATTTAACTGGTTATTTTCCCAACTAAGCACCCTAAGTCCAAAACCATAGTGTATTAATGCACAAATGAAATAAAAATGACTAGGGACTTAGAATAAGGTACTAAAGGGTTGGATTACTATTATAACACCCTCACTTAACCAAAAAATTAGTACACCACATAAAATCAAGTGGGAGTCCTTGGAAACAATGGCTCAAGTCACCTCAATACATAAGAGAAATTTTATTTGTCCATATGAAGTGATGAAAAGAAGGAAAACCACATGGAACAAAACCTTCCATCGAGAATGGAAATGGATCTGAAACCTACAAAAAATAGAAGCAATCACCATCCATCACTCACTCCAATAAAATATCTCAAGTGAGTGAAGGTATTCTCTGTGAAATTCTTGGTGAAAATATCGGCAGTTTGCTCGGTGGATGGTCAATGCTGCAAGGAAATCACCCTGTCATGCACTAAGCCCCAGATGTAGTGCATATGGATCTCAATACGCTTTGTTCTCTTCCTCTAAACTAGATCAGTAGATAACTTGATGGAACTTTTATTTTCCACCCAAATGTTGGTAGGAGAATCAATTGTGACATCAAATTCTCAAAGAATTCCCTGCAACTAAACACATTGTGTAGCTGCATTGACTATTGCCCTGTACTCGGCCTCTACTAAAGAGAGATAAATGATATGATGTTTCTTAATTGAACAGAAAATAGGACTTTCAGCAAGCATGAAAACAAAACTTGAATTTGATTTTCTATCAGTGGGATCTCCGACCCAATCCGAATCAGAAAATCTAGCTAGTTGAAGTGAATCACTAACTGTATGGTGCACCCCGAAATTCTTTGTTCCCTAGACATACTGGAGGATTATTTTGGATGCATTTTAATGGATCTCATGTGGTTGTTGCATATGTCCTTCTACAACACTTACAACATAATATAAATCATGTATTGTACGTGTAAGATAGAGAAAGCTAACAACTAGCTGCCTGTAGAGTGTACAATCTACCAAAGGAGACTTGCCAAATTCACCTAGTTTAATGCCAAAAAGGAAAGTACACTCAGATTCCTTACAATTAGCCATGTTAAAATTATTTAGCAGGTCTTAAGCATACTTTGGTTGACTCAGCATGATTCCCCTTTCAGATTACTCAATTTCCAAACCTAAAAATTGCCTTAGCAATCCTATATCTGTCATGGAAAATTCACTATGTAGAGATAGATGACTTAATTGAACCAATTGAAGTGTTGCAGCTCCCTGTAATTAATAGGTAATCAACATAGAGAACAATAACCTTCCAAATACTATCATGTTTCTGCAAATATACAATTGGATTAGATTTTCATCTAATGAAACCAATAGAGAGCAAGAAAGCATCCATTTTTGCATACCAAGCCTTAGGGGCTTGCTTGAGTCCATATAGTGATTTCTTCAACCTAAAAACATGTTAACGATCCTCTTGGAAACCTTCAAGTTTCTGCATGTAGATATCCTCTTGTAGCTCACCATGTAAGAATGCACTCTTGACATTTGTTATAGCCCCAAAAATTCACAATAATTTAAAATTTTTCTACGTGATATTAAATGCTAAATCATCGCCATAATGCTAGTTTAATAATGAACTTTAGTGTAGTTAACAGATAGATTACAAATACAAGACATCAATAGAAAAATTAGGATTTAATATTCTTTGGTTAACTGTAACTAAGAGGCTACATAATTTTACTTACTAACTTGTAAGTCACATGCCACTAACCGTACTCAATCTATATTGATTTTCAATCTTGATTAATAAAATGTTTATCAAAAGTTAATGAGTTTACAACTTATTGAATTCAGATCATTGGTTTATTTGTAAGAATGTGTATTATTCTAATGGTTATTTTCTTTTCTTACTAAAGGGGGCCTAAGGTTAGCTTGAGGCCTACTTAGCTTTTTTCAAAGCTAACACAGATCTGATGCTTGTACAATATTCACAGGTAAAAAATTACTTCTAGTTTTACGATGTAAGAATTCAAGGATCAGGAGACTAAACGAGTAAGTTAGGAAATATCTTTAAACTTTATTCTTTAGACTTAAGTTTCAAGTACCAAGGTGACTCTATTTATTGTCTAGATTATCGAAGTGTAAGCGTTCCTTGGCCTATAGCAAGGACTATTCTACCTAGGTAGAAATTGGAGTTGGTAGGGTGATTATTTGTTCTAAACAAATAAATTATATGATTGATGGTATATAACTATCAAAACATGCTTTTATCTATTTGTAGTACTAGGAGCCTAAATACATTCCCAATGTTTTATAACTATGAACTTTAACCATGTTAGTCCTAGAACTTACCTAACCATAAAAATTAACATTATTATTTTGGCAACTAGAAACTAACTACAAATATAACGAAACTAACCTAGGCATGTAGTCGATGCATAAAATGACAACTACAACCTAGCTAAAAAATCCAACATGCATAACAATGAATTGTTTATTTTTAACAAAGGTAATAGTATTACTTTTACATACATCGCAGGGTTTAACATGCAGGTTCAAACTATATCAATAATATATATATATATATATATATATATATATATATATATATTAAATCTAGTGGGATCCATGTGGTGGATGCTCGCAAGATGGAGGTTTTTGGGCGATAAACCCTATGCAACTGCATTCAAAGTTTTTCCCTAAAACCCACTTGGCTTAATTAGTTGTTTGTTTTGGATGGAGGAGTAGGCCGACAGGCACTCGGCCTCTTCGGTTCTCTGCAATAGTTGTCACTCTTGTCTTTCTTGTGGCGTTAGTGGGTTTGAAACTATGGTTCTTCGCCATAACTGTTTCTTCGAGCTCAACGTTAAAAGCCGGTAAGTTGTAACAAAACCTCCAAGTGTTCCTTCTTTTCTTTTATTTAAACTAAGCTATATACTAAACAGTTCTAAGCAGTTGATGTTTGGTGGTAGGTGAAATTTCCTCACATTGCATAGTCAAAGTTTGAAGGTGATTCTCTGAGCTGAAAGGTGTGAGCAAAAAGGGCTAAGGTAAGCCTTGGTCCCACCCTTGGGTACATCATCGTGATTGTTTCTCAAGTGTTACCAATGGTACTTGTAGAATATTACTACGGTGTTCATATTACTTGTAGCATATTGTTGTTTTGTTTTGGAAAATTTATGGATGTCGTAAGGTCATCCTTAATGATAACCCTTAGGGTTTCACAAGTGGGCTACATCTCTTGTAATAATTATTTAGGGTAACATAATACTGTTCCAAGTTTTTGTAATCGTTTTTCATACTGTAATTAAGTTATATGGAAGCTTCCTTAACCTCTTTCCCAACCTCTGTAACATTTTCGAGGCTATGAACCATTGATTATTTTGGTATTGTGAGTTAAACAATGTGGCGACTGTATTGGTTAATTTCTTAATAAACTACAGACTTTGATTGTGGTTCTTTTTAAAAAGGCAGAGCTTACAGCTAGAGTGTAAATATATGTTAGCATTTGTCTTCCTCTTGTATTTTCGGTTGCACAGTGCATTAATCCTGGTAAATATTTTTCCACTATTACAACATTTTGTTGTAAATTCGTCTATGGCTGTGAACTGGTTAAATCCATTGGCAAAATAGTTGTTGCAATTCTATTTGTGCAATCTATACTATAAAGGATTAACCTAGGGTTTGTTTTTAATAAACAGTTTTGGTATTTAAGTAAGATGGTTACCTTCTGATCTTCAATATTTGTATAAACAATAGTTAGATTAAGATAGCCTTCCTTTTAAATTGGAAGAGCTGGAAATCTATCCTTTGACTTACTTAACTGTTGAATAAATATTTAAGAGATAAGAGTTGTACCTTATCTTAAGTATACCATTGTTTATTTTTTATTATTCGCTAGCTGTGGTAATCTTCTTTTTTCATAAATAGGTTTTGTGAATGGATATGAAGGATTGTTTTAAAGAGTAGGGTTTAGAAGAATAGTTTACAATTATTAATAATAGTATTAGTGTTATACTTATTGTTTATAGTTTTGTTACTAAGTACTTAATTTATGTACTGTAAAACAGTAGGTGTTATAATTTTAACCATTTTCATCCTATTAACTATACATCATGAAATTATTGTGCTAGATGTTAAAAATAAATAGTTTGAGGTTAGAGTACAGAAGTTAAATACTAAAGTTAGGATAGCTTGTGAAACATTAACTGTGCATTATTTACTGTAATATGACTAGAGTAACATGTTAATAATATAGGTTTTAAAGTATTAGAATAAAGAATGGTTTTTCTTTACTAAGTATAAATAAATAGATTGTATTACAGTAATTATTATTAGAGTCCAAGAAATGAATTATTATGATAAATAGATGGAAAAATGACAGTAAAAAACTTCCAATGTCAAAAAAGTTACTTGAAGATATTGTTGGTAACTTATCAAAAGAAAACATTTTTGATTCATTTCTACGTAAAATTTTCAATTCGATAACCGTTCAAATCACTTTATCCATGTATAATCATTCCTATCTACAGCTAAACAATCCTTCTGTTATAGAGTACATCATCGTAAGATGAGTGGAAAAATGTAGAAATGAATTCTACTCATTAATCAATCATTTCTAATTCTAGACTCATTTATTCTGATAATCATATACAAGTAAACTTTCCTGACTAAATTGCATACTTAAGAATTCTACTAGTAGATTCAAAGTATCTAAGTAATAATAGAAAAACTAAACATGGCTACTTTCATTCCAGTAATTTTCTTGGATAGAAATAAATAAGATAACACAATGGAAGCTGGTAATTTGTAGAAGAGAAAAACAGCCCAAGGAGCCTATTCCACCCAACCTTTTCCTGAAGATAGCTCAATTTATTTTCTTAGGACCCTCAAGCCTTTCCACTAATCCACCAGGATGAATGCACTGTGTGGAGAAATGGGATTAAATACCCCCACAACTCAATAGTAGTACTTAATAGCAGTAATTCTATCCTCAACAGTATAGAACTGAGCTATGTGGTTGCACTAGTTCAGAATGTAGTCTTAAACACTCAATCCACTTCTAACTTTCTCCTCATCGAACCTCTTGTGCTTCTTTCTCAACTTCATAAATTTCACAAGGTAAAGAATGAACAACCTCCTGCTAAATTCGATGGATAGATATATGCATGCCTAGGTATTTTGGTCAGTTTTTTTAATTAATGAGCCACCTGCTCTGTTCCACTTTCTTGGGGAACATGACCACAAAATTAGGGAAGTTTCCACCAGCAATAGCTAGAAGTGATTGAGGATGCTGCCATGCGTCTGTTTTCTCTCACCCCAGTCTATGCCTCATAATGGGCCAGTGGACACTCATTCAACAACCTCCTTTGGTCATTTGTATAATCTTTTAGTTATTAATAATAAAATATTCAACATAATAAATTACAGTTATCCTTGACCCCACTTGGTCAATAGTAATAAACTTTACAATAAAGGCAAAATATAATGTTTTCTTAAACATAAAATGTTATTGAAATTGAGGTATGTGACATACACCCCCCCTTAAGTCCAACATCGTCCTTGGTGTTTCTTTATTCATCATCCTTAGAGCTTCCCTGGAACAGAATTGGATATGCTGCCCGCATATGACTCTCCAATTCCCAGGTTTCTTCTTCTAGACTAAGGTGCCTCCATTGCACCTTCACTTATCCAATGGTGCGATTCTGAGGCAATATTTCCCTCTTGTCAAGGATACAATTTGGTTCCACCAGAAAATATCCTTTAGGATCCACCTGTACATCATTCCAATTTATCACATGAGTAACATCATGTACGTATATTTTTAAAATAGAAATATGAAAAACATTATGAACTTTAAGATTCGGTGGTAAGGCCAATTGGTATGCCACCGGTCCAACATTGGACAATATTTTGAAATTCCCACAGTACCTGGGTGCTAGCTTAGCACAAATCCCTAATTTTAAGGAGCTCTTTTTAGGTTTTACTTTAATGAAAACATGTTGACCCACCTGGAACTCTTTCTGAGCTCATTTAATATTGGATTGGCTCTTCTATCTATCCTGTGCAACCTTTAAATTACCTTGTACCTGCTTCATGGTAATTCCATTACCTTTAATAACTCAGGCCCTAGCATTAACCTATCAACGAGGTTAGTCCATGAGATGGGAGTATTGCATTTTCTTCCATACAGAATTTCAAATGGGCTGAATTTTTCTAAAGCTTGGTAGTGGTTGTTGTATGCAAACTCCACCAAGTGTAAGTAGCCCTCCCATTTACTTGGTTGTTCTATAACATACATCCTTAACATATCTTCCAAAATATGATTTACCCTTTCTGTCTGTCCATCTGTTTGTGATTGAAAAGGTGTACTAAAATTCAAAGTAGTATCTAGGCCATTAAATAAAGATTTCCAGAAGTTCTCCATGAATTTAGAGTCCCTATCAGAAATTATAAATTTTGGAATTCCATGCAAACGAAAAAATTGTTTCATAAATATTTCAGCAATGTTAGCAGCCTTATGAGTGGTATTTACTGGCATAAAATGGGCTTCCTTGCTAAGTTTGTAAACAAATACCATTATTGAATCATTATGTTTCTAATTTTTAGGAAAACCTGTAATGAAATCAATTTTGATTACTTCCCATTTCCAGCTTGGGATTGGTAACGAATGTAACAAACTGACTGGATGTTGATTGTTAGTCTTAACCTGTTGGCATTCAAAACATCTAGCAATATATTCTTCCAACTCATTCTTCATATTCGTCCAAAATTAATCTTTCTGTGACATAGTTATTGTCTTCTGATAGCCACGGTGTCCAGAATAAGGTCTTTTATGTATTTCATTCAAAATCAACAACTTAAATTTAGGTACATTAGGTATATACAACCTATTTTTATAAAGTATTAAACCTTTTTCATTTAGAATGTAACTTGTATTTAAACTTTCAATAACATTTTCTGCCACTTTAGCTTGCAATTTTCGGTAATTTTCATCCAATTTTACTCCTCCTTCGAGCTTATCTTCTAAATTTGTTTTGTAAGTACTGATTGCTACCGTAAAATTTAATCTTGTATTTCTGCTCAAAGCATCAACTATTTTATTTTATTTCCCCTTTATATGTTGGATCTCAAATTCATATTCGCTAAGGAAAGCTAGCCACCTAGATTTTCTTGGGTTTAAATTTGGTTGATCCAACAGATACTTTAAACCCTTATTATCCATCATTAAAATAAATTTTCTCCTGATCAAGTGATGGCACCACATCTTTAATGCATGTATCACAGAATCCAATTCTAGATCGTAAGTAGCATAATTTTTCTGGTGATTTTTAAGTTTCCTAGACTCGTACACTATTACGTGTCCTTCTTGAGTTAATACCCCACCAAGGCCATTGTTGCATGCATCAATGCATACAACAAAATCTTTGTTAGGATCCACAATTCTTAAAATGGGTGCAGTAGTTAACAATTCTTTTAATTTCTTAAAACTCTCTTCACATTTTTTATCCCATACAAATTTCTTCCCTTTCTTCTATAGAGAAGTTATGGAATTCGTGATCCTGGAGAAACCCTCAATGAACCTTCGATAATACCTAGTGATCCCCATGAATGACCATATATCATTCACGCCCTTTAGCACTGGCCATTCGTTAATTGCTTTTATCTTATCTGGTTCAACCGAGATCCCATCTTTAGTTATTACATGACCCAAGTATTGTATTTTATCTTTGAATAAGTTGCATTTACTGAACTTGGAATATAGCTGATGTTCCCTTAACACTTGTAAAATGATTTTTAAATGTTCCCCGTGCTCTTCTTTAGTCTTAGAATAGATTAGAATATCATCAATAAAAACTAATACAAACTTATCTAGATATTTATGTAATATATTGTTCATTAAACACATGAAGACTATCGGGGCATTAGTTGTCCCAAATGGCATGAAAATGAACTCATAGTGACCATATCAGGTCCTAAAATCCATCTTGAAAATATCCTCATCCTTAATCCTAACTTGATGATAACCAGATCTTATGTCAATTTTTGAAAATATTGTTGCTTCACATAAGTACTGATCGAGCAGATCATCTATGCGGGGTAATGGGTATCTATTTTTAATTGTCATTTTATTAAGCTGATGGTAGTCAATGCATAAGCGCGGAGTACCGTCCTTCTTTTTAACAAAAATGACTGGTGCTCCCCAAGGAGACACACTTGGTCTTATATACTTTTTCTCTATCAGTTATTTTAATTACAATTTTATTTCATTAAGTTCCACGATGTTCATCCAGTAAGGAACTTTTGAGTTAGGCACCACACTGGGTACCAACTCAATAGTGAAATCCAGCTCCCTTTTCGAAGGCAATCCCAGAATTTCCTCCAGAAATACATCTGAATAACATCTCGGAATTGGTATATATTCTAATTTTAGCTTGTGTTCTTTATTAATTTTTTCTTCATTAGTTATAGTTACTGCAAAATCTTTACATCCCTTCCGAACAACCCTTTTTAGTTGCAAGGAAGAAATCTGTCTGATTGCTATTTTCCTAGGGATTCCTTTTATTGTTACTATTTCTCCTTCGTTATTTAAACAGGTAAAGTTTTATCAAAACAATTTAACACTACTCGATGTTGTTCGAACCAATCCATTCCAATTAATACATCATAGGAGCCTAACGGAAGTACATTAAACTTTACAAAAGTTTCAAACTGATTTATAAATAATGTACAATCTTTTACAAAATCAATTATTTTCCTTTTCTCTCCTGTAGCTAATTGAACCAGCCATGATTTTGCAAATTTCTCTACTGGTATTTTAATTTTCTCTACTAAGTTAGGAGAGACATAACTCAGGATATCCCTTGGGTCAATTAAAATAGAAATAGGTTTATGGTTCAGTATACCTTCTATTTCCACCATGAAAGTATGATATTCAGCTTGTCTGTTTTCCAGCACTCCATTGATTCTAGGAATCCCTCTCGCTAAATCACCAATTGTTGTTTCTTCCCGCACAACATGAATGTTGTTGACGGTCTTCTTCCTGTTAGGACAGCTTGATGCATAGTGAGGTCCCTGGCATTCCCAACATTTTATCAGTTCCTTACAGTCATTATTTTTAACATAATTACTGTGGTTGTTTGTAAATTCTTTATTTCTTGTGACTGTAGGGTTTTGTTGTTAGTTACTTTTTGAATTACTTCCTTGAAGTTTTTTGTTAGGAATATTGCATTAGTTATTATGCCTGAAATTCCGATTAGGTGTGAAACTTTTCTTTCTTGTTTCAAAATTATTAGGCCTTTTTATTTTCCAGTTTGACATGTTCTCCCTTTTCCGGTTCTACTCATAGCAGAAATTTGCTTTTCGCATGGTCTCTTCAAGGGTCTTGGGATTATCATATTCAATTTTGTCCTTAATATGAAAAGGTAAACAACTCAGAAATCATTGTAACTTGGGTTTTTCATGAACAATATAAGGCACATATCGCAGTAAGCTTAAAAATTTACTATTTAACTCTTTCATAATCATGGTTCCCAACCTTAAGTCATAAAATTCTTTAGCTCGTTCCTCATAATATTGCTCCAACAGAAATTTATTTTTAAAGTACTTTTTAAAGTGCTCCAGTTTATATTATTCTCTTTTATGCCTTAACTCATTTTATGTCCTGCCTCCAGATGTCAGGTTTTTTAGTTAAGTTATATATTTTCATCCTTGCTTTTAACTGATTTGAGTAATCATATATCTGAAAGTAATTTTTCATTCTGGACATCCATGCTTCAGCTTCCTCTCCTTTTTTTGCTTTTCCATTAAAATTTGGTGGTTTAATCTTTTTTAACTCCCCAGAAATCTCTTCATAGGGCTTGTGCTTATTCTTTCTAGAGCAATAATTATTCTCGCTACTGGCATTATAATACTGGTGTTTCTTTCTGTGCGAGTTACCGTTAATTTCAGAAGAAGATTTGCTTTCAATTTTAGAGTATTTTGACTTTTTACCCTAATGTGGATAGGACTTAGTGTCAGATTCTATCTTTTTATCCTTTTCTTCATTATAAAACTTTTCCAGCAGTATTTGATTCAGCTCCTCCTGAGCTCTTAGGATTCTCTCATTTTCTTTTTTAATGGTCTCCATTTCAGTTTTTAGATCCTTAACTGTTTGCAGTAATTCAGATGACTTATTAGTTATCTCTTTTTTAGCAGTTTCTTTTCCAAAATTATTTTGTTCATTTAACGGGGACCTCCCTCCAGCATACTCTTTGAGCCCTTCCATACTTGCAAATATAATTCAGAAAATATTCTATACAACAACATTTAAAATCATAAATCAGTATCCATACTTTCTATTTACTTTTTGTTTATGTGCGCTGAGACACTTCAGGCCTATTGTCTGAACTTGGGATCTGATACCATATGTTAAGAATTAACTTCAGTCTAGTTAACAAATAGATTACAAAGACATGACATCAAGAGAAAACTCAAGAGTTAATATTATTTTGTTAACTGTAACTAAGAGGCTACAAAATTTTACTTACTAACTTGTAAGTCACATGCCACTAACCGTACTCAATCTATATTGATTTTCAGTCTTGATTAATAAAAATTTTATCAAAAGTTAATGATTTTAAAAATTATTGAATTCAGATCATTGGTTTATTTGTAATAATTTGTATGATTCTGATGGTTTTTTTCTTTTCTTACTAAAGGGGGCCTAAGGTTCGCCCGAGGCCTACTTAGTTTTTTTTTTAAAGCTAACGCAGATCCGATGTTTGTACAAAATTCACAGGTAAAAACTTACTTCTAGGTTTACGATGTAAGAATTCAAGGCTTGGGAGACTAAATGAGTAAGTTGGGAAATCTATTTAAACTTTATTCCTTAGACTTAAGTTTCAACTACCAAGGTGACTCTATTTATTGTCTATATTATCAAAGTGTAAGAGTTCCTAGGCCTATAGCAAGGACTATTCTACCTAGGTAGCAATTGGAGTTGGTAGGGTGATTATTTGTTCTAAACAAATAAATTATATGATTGATGGTATATAATTATCAAAACATTCTTTTAGTTGTTTGTAGTACTAGGAGCCTAAATACATTCCCAATGTTTTATAACTATGAACTTTAACCATGTTAGTCCTAAAACTTACCTAACCATAAAAATTAACATTATTATTTTGGAAACTAGAAACTAACTACAAATACAACAAAACTAACCTAGGCATGTAGTCGATGCATAAAATTACAACTACAACCTAGCTAAAAACTCCAACATGCATAACAATGACTTGTTTATTTTTAATAAAGGTAATAGTATTACTTTTACATACATTGCAGGGTTTAACATGTAGGATCAAACTATATCAAGCCAAAAAAAATATTTCAAAGCTAGTGCGATCCACGTGGTGGATGCTCGCAAGAGGGAGGTTTTTGGGCGATAAACCCTATGCAACTCCATTCAAAGTATTTCCCTAAAACCCACTTGGCTTAATCAGTTGTTTGTTTTGGATGGAGGAGTAGGCTGACAGGCCCTTGGCCTCCTTTGGTCTCTGCAACAATTGTCACTCTTGTCTTGCGAGTGGCGTTAGCAGGCTTGAAACTTTGGTTCTTTTCCATAACTATTTCTTTGAGCTCAACGTTAAAAACTAGTAAGTTATAACAGAACCTCCAAGCGTGTCTTCTTTTCTTTTATTTAAACTAATCTATATAATAAATAGTTCTAAGCAGTTTATGTTTGGTGGTAGGTGAAATTTCCTGGCATTGCACAGTCGAAGGTCGAAGGCGATTCTTCGAGCTAAAAGGTGTGAGCGAGAAGGGCCCGGGTAAGCCTCAGTCCCACCCTTAAGCACCCTTCATTGTGATTGTGTCTCAAGTGTTACCAATGGTACTTGTAGAATGTTACTGCGGTGTTCATATTACTTGTACTACATTGTTGTTTTGTTTTGGAAAATTTATGGAGGTCGTAAGGTCATCCTTAATTATAACCCTTGGGGTTTCACAAGTGGGCTATGACTCTTGTAATAATGATTTAGGGTAACATAATATTGTTCCAAGGTTTTGTAATCATTTTTCATACTGTAATTAAGTTATGTGGAAGCTTCCTTGGCCTCTTGCACAACCTGTGTACGTTTTTCAAGGCTATGTCGAACCGTTAAGGATTTTGGTATTATGAGTTAAACAATGTGGTGACTATATTTGTTAATTTCTTGATAAATTGTAGACTCTAGTTATGGTTCTTTTTAAAAAGGCAGAGTTTACGGCCAGAGTGTAAATATATGTTAGCATTTGTCTTCCTCTTGTATTTTCGATTGCACAATGCATTAATCTTGGTAAAGAGTTTTCTGCTATGACAACATTTTGTTGTAAATTCTTCTATGGCTGCAAACTGGTTAAAGCCATTGGAAAAATAGTTGTTGCAATTCTATTTGTGCAATCTGTACCGGAAAGGATTAAACTAGGGTTTGGTTTTAATAAAAGGTTTTGCTATTTAAGTAAGATGGTTATCTTCTGATCTTCGATATTTGTATAAACAATAGTTAGATTATATGATAGCCTTCCTTTTAAATCGGAAGAGCTGGAGATATATTCTTTGACTTACTTAACTGTTGGATAAATATTTAAGAGATAAGAATTGTACCTTATCTTAAGTATATAGTTGTCTATTTTTAATTATTCGCTAGTTTTGGTAATATTATTTTTTCATAAATAGGTTCTGTGAATGGATATTAAGGATTGTTTTAAAGAGTAGGGTTTATAAGAACAATTTACAAATATTAATAATAGTATTACTGTTATACTACTTGTTTACAGATTGGTTACTAAGTACTTAATTTATGTAGTGTAAAACAATAGGTGTTATAATTTTAACCATTTTCAGCCTATTGACTGTACATTATGAACTTACTATGCTATATGTTAAAAAGAAACAGTTTAAGGTTAGAGTACATAAGTTAAATAATAAATTTAGGATACCCGGTAAAACATTAACTATGCATTGTTTATTGTAATATGACTAGAGTAACATGTTTATAATTTAGGTTTTAAAGTATTAGAATAATGAATGGTTTTTCTTTACTAAGTGTAAATAAAGAGATTGTATTACAGTAATTATTATTGTATTATACTACACACAGTTTAATGACTGTGTGAAAAAAGCTTACTATAATGAACTCTATGTAATGTTCTTGGAGGTTTTTGTATAAAAGTTTAAGTTCTAGAAATGCATGATTATGATAAATAGCTGGAAAAATAACAGTAAAAAGCTTCCAATGTCAAAACAGTTACTTAAAAATCTCATAACTTATCAGAAGAAAAGATTGTTGATTCATTTATACGTAAACTTTTCAATTTGATAACAATTCAAATCATTTTATCCATGTATAATCATTCCTATCTACAAATAAACAATCCTTATGTACTAGAGTACATCATTGTAAGATGAGTGGAAAAATGCAGAAAGGAATTCTACTCATTAATAAGTCATTTCTAATTTTAGACTCATTTATTCTGATAATCATATACGAGTAAACTTTCCTGAATAAATTGCAAACTTAAGCATTCTAATAGAATATTCAAAGTATCTAAGTAATAATAGAAAAACTAAACATGGCTTCTTTGATTCCAGTAATTTTCTTGGATAGAAATAAATAAGATAACACAATGGAACCTGGTAATTTGTAGAAGAGACAAACAGCCCAAGGATCTTGTTCCACCCAACCTTTTCCTAAAGATATCTCAATTGCTTGTCTTAGGACCCCCGATCCTTTCCATTGATCCACCAGGATGAATGCACTGTGTGGAAAAATGGGATTAAATTTCCTTGCAACTCAACAGTAGTACTTAACAGCGGAACTTATGTCCTTAGTAGTATAGAACTCGGCTATGTGGATGCACTAGTTCATAATGCAATCTTAATTACTCAATCCACTTCTAAATTTCCCCTCATCGAATATCTTGTGCTTCTTTCTCAACTTTAGAAATTTCACAAGGTAAAGAATGAACAACCTCCTATTGAATTCGATGGATAGATATATGCATGCCTAGGTCTTTTGGTCAGTTTTTCTAAATTAATGAGCCACCTACTCTGTTCCACTTTCTTGGGGAACATGACCACAAAATTAGGGAAGTTTCCCCCTGCAAAAGATAGAAATGATTGAGGATGCTACCATGTATATGTTTTCTCTCACCCAGGTCTATTCCTCCTAATGGGATAGTGGAAACTCATTCAACATCCTCCTTTGGCTAGTTGTCTCATCTTTTATTTATTAATAATAAAATATTCAACATAATAAATTGCAGTCATCCTTGAGCCCACTTGGTCAATATTCATAAACTTTACAGCAAAGGTAAAATATAATTTTTTCTTAAACATAAAATGTTATTGAAATTGGGGCATGTGACAACATCCATATGGTGCACTTGCCAACCCTTACTAGCTGCAATTGCTAGAACTAGTCTTATGGAATCCATCTTTGCAACCAATGAAAAGGTCTCATTGTATTCCACACCATGTAATTGAGAGTAGCCCTTATCAACTAATATGTCTTTGTATTTCACATCTGAACCATCAGCAGCAAGTTTGGTTTGAAATATCCACTTGAATTGAACAAGCCTCCTCTTGGGAGGAAGGGGAACCAATTCCCATGTTTCATTCTCTTGGATAGAATGGAATTCTTCTTCCATTGTTGTTTTCCATATTGGGTCATGAAAAGCTTGCTGACATGACTGTGGATCAAATCCAATCAGCATATAACAGCACTCGGTAAGAGCACTTTTACTTACAAAGGAAGCATTGTTAGATTGAGATCTAGTCTTCCTAGCCTCTTGGGGATTTCCAACCAATTCCCCTGCAACCTGTATGATTTTTTCAGCTCACTTGGTCCTTTATGGTGACTCGTCTACATAAATTTCATATACAGCCATATTATTTTTAGAAATATCAGAAAATACAGAGCATGAGTCATCACTTACATTTGAGGAGTAGAGCATTCCCCCGATTCAAGCTCAAAATATGGTATTGGTTCCTCTTATAATTGCACACTCCTCTCAATGAAATTCTTGAGAATGGAAGTGTCAAAGAGTTTTTAACCTTTTGTATCCTCACCATAACCAACCATGATTCATTCCTTGCTTTGTGTCTGCAAGTCCTTCCTCTTTTCAGAAGGAATTCGAGCCCATGATCTTGATCCAAAAATCCTGAAATTTGAGACATTTGGTTTGTGGTCAAACCATGCCTCGTAGGGAGTATTTCCTTTGACTGATTTATGAAATTCTCTATTCTATATATGTGCAGCACAATTAATAGCCTCAGCCCATAGCTTGGAACTTATATCCCTTGCTTCAATCATGCATGTGGCCATCTCCTTGAGAGATCTATTTTTCCTCTCTGCCACACCATTTTGTTGTGATGTGTAGGGAGTTGAATGTTGCATTTGGATGCCACATTCCTCACAAAGGTGATGCATATTTTTCTTGACATACTCCTTGTCATTATTATTCCTAAGGATATTTATCTTATTCCCACTTTTATTCTCTACTAATTCCTTCCAAATCTTCAATTGCTCAAAAATTTCAAATTTTAATTTGAGGAAGTACACCTAGCAGAATCTCTAGTAGTCATCCATAAATGTGAGTATAAACCTTAATCCACCATAGGATGGAGTGGGAAGAGGAGCAATCAGATCTAAATGTACCAACCCAAGTGGTTTTGTGGCTCTCCTTTCCATCCCCTTCTAATCACTGCGCTCTGGATGCTTCCCAACTAGACACCCAATACAAGCTCCATTTGATGATTTTCCATTGAGGAAGTCCTTCCATAATCTCATCTATGTGTAGTGCTTGGAGGTATATGTAGTTCATGTGTCCAAACCTCTCATGCCATAGCTTGGAATTATTATTTGCATGTGAGAGGAGTACTTGGTCATTGGAACTAGGGAGGAAATTTGAAAACTTGTACATCCTCTCATGGTGTTCTGCATACCCAACTGCTACAACTTGGTTTGATGAGATTTCTGCAATCTCTACCAAGTCTGGAGTGAATGTCACTCTCTTTTATTCTTCTGTATGGGTCATTTGATAGAATGACAACAAATTTTCTAGCCAATTCTAGTACATATAACACATCCTTGAAGTAACCATGCTCTAAATCAATCCTACCAATTCCCTTGGTCTGGATTTCAGAGTCATCTCCCATTCGAACTACTGGGCCAGCATTCAAATGCATGGAGGAGAAGAGCTCTCTGGTGTCAATTATGTGTATAGAATCCCCCAAATCAATGATTAAGGATGAGGAATTAGAGGTACCTACTACCAAGGCATGACATTTCTCCTTGTTGTTTGAACTAGAGGTGCCATCTTTCTTCCTTGTGCCATTTGGGATAGTGATGTTATTTTTCTCCAGCAGCTGTGCCATCTGGTCAATTGTTTTATTCATGCATGAACTCTATGGATTCCATCCCTTGTGGAAATAGGTGAATTTGGTTTTCTATTTCCCTTTCTTGTCCTTCTCATTGGGAGGATTCGAACCCCTGTTGCTGGATTTGGGTTTTTCTGATTTCCTCTTCTCTAGCTGCTTCAAATTCTTTGCCTTATGCTTTCCTTTGGAGGCATTTGAAACACCCATGACCAAAGCTTGATCGTTAGCCTTGATGGTTCCCATTTGGACTAGCTTGTATTTCTCCTAGGTGAGGGATTCCATGAAGCTATCTAGACTTGGAATTTTCCAGTTTCGAAGTGTCAACTTGCTAGAATGGAAGGCACTAACAAAGACTGAGAATTATGGCCCCAACTTTGAAAGGATGGATAGTATAAACTGATCCTCTTTCTTCTCAATCCCACATTGCTTTAGCTAAAGCACAAGTGACTTGAACTCAATGAAGAACTCCTAGATAGTGTCAAAGTGTGATGGGCTCAAGCCGATGAGTCCGTTCTGAAGCTGATGTCCTCTCAATTCATTAGTTTTCCCAAAGAGTGATTCTAGTTTTACCCAGAATTCATTTGGGGTTGTTAAAATGTCTAGGTGGAACAAAATCTCTCTTAAGATACTAAGGCATAACAATCCATATACTTCATCTAGTTTGCTAAAGTACTTGGATTTCTCTACAATAGAGTTTGGTTCCACTTATGTGCACATGGTAACTCTATAGATACCCTTGGATCTCAATTGAATAACCATCTCTGCCTTCCAATTGAATAAATTGAAAGGTGTAAGAAAGATGTGGGTTTTTTTCATTTCTTCCTGTGCTAATGGTGAAGAATTACCGAAAGTCCTGCAAAGAACACTCAATTTTATTTGGAATTTCTCTAAAAAATGAAGCTCAAACGCTCAATATTGATCTGCAACTCACTAAAATCGACTCATATCTGATACCATGTGAGAATTTCAATCTACAGCAAGATCTAGGAGCCTTAGAGAAACTCACAAATCGAATTTGATGCAAAACTAGCAAAAAACCATTAAAACAAAACAATTTTACACATGCAATGTGAACTGAAACAAGTTATTATTTGACTGTCTAACATGTAAATATGTTAGTAATAGGTTTATATTACATCTGAAGTGGCTCATGAGGCTTGGGAAGCCTAAAATGACTATACATGTGAAAATTGCTAAATTGACCTCGATCCTCCCTAGGTGGGCTATACTTGCTCCAAATCAGCCCAAATGGACACGAATTGATGTGTGGATGTGGATGAAGTGACATGGAGAAATCATGACTCCTTGGCATGCATGGGTGTGCAAAATAAGGTGAGTGAGAGGCTCTAGGTGGCATTAAATGCTCCAAAACAATCCAAACTTAGACAAAATCTACCTCTGGCGCTCCTAGTCAACCCCAATGTCCACATTCAATGAATAAGAGTGCACCAGAAATGATGAGAGTGCACATGTGGATGTTTGACTGAGATGGAGCACTCATGTGGGTGTGAATGCCCCAATTTAACTGGTTATTTTCCCAACTAAGCACCCTAAGTCCAAAACCATACTGTATTAATGCACAAATGAAATAAAATTGACTAGGAACATAGACTAAGGTACTAAGGGGTTATGATTACTATTCTAACAATATGATTAAGTACACGATTCATTAAGACCAAATCTAATTAACATTTATTGCAAAAAAACTAGTTAGATATTGGTGGTTAGATAATAACGAGTGATTAATTACATTTAATTCTACTAGTTCTTCATGGTATTTTGGCGCGTGGGACGAGAATATCAATTTCTGATGCAAAAATAGGAATGTCAAGGTGGAACCTCCAAAAATTCAACAAAGTCTAGTTTCGGGGACAAAATTAGTAACGCAAAGAGGAATACTCTGACTCCCGATATCCTAAGTCAATGTGGGCAGGCGATATCGATGTCGACATGTCTAAAAGAGATGACAAATAGATATATTAACGACTTCCAAAATCCAAGATTCATAGGGATAAGAAACATCGACGTCGATACATCGAGGACAATTTCAAAGATAGATGAGGGCCTTGCCAACTTTTGAGTTCTGAACAAAATCACAAACATCAGGATCGAAACATTTGTTTTGAAGTTTTACGTAACCAATGAATTCCTGGCATTCGACTCCCTATATTTATAAAATGGAATGTTGGGATCGCAATGTCGAAAAAAATATTTTCAATATGTTAACATCCCTATTCCCAAGGTCCAATTTTTTATTATTTTTCTAAAACAAGGGTTAAAGTGTTAGAAACATTGGAACTAACTTAATCGAATCTTAACTTGTTTCATATTAACTCAAAAATACTAGTAAATGAAAAAGTAAATGAGATTAACTAAGAACATGTTGATTCCAATATTATAGCATACATGCCTAAATTATAGCCACAAATACATGCCCCCTCGTTGGTTTTCATTTAACCATAAATGGTGCATTCTAAAACAAATGACACACTAGTGCACTAATGTCCTCCATGCATTGAATTCAACATTAATTGTTAATTAATCCTTGAAAAAGGGGTTTCCATTGCAATTCCCTAATGGTGTCCTCATATCTAACAAATGCATTAGGGATGATTGACCACCTTAAGGCACACCTTCATGGAGTAAAATTCAAAACGCTTGGTGGGAAACTATTTTACATTCATAATGATTCACGGTGTGTTTATGTCTCTCAAAGGAATTGGGGCATCATTAAATTGAGAGCATCAAAGTAGGGTAAAATAATAAAAAACCTAATTACACATTATTTTTATAACCTATGCATTATAATATATGGACTACACTTGTGCTTCTTTTAATGAAGATAATTGGAGTAGGATAAAATTAAAAAAAAATTGATGGAATACTGTTTTTATTTTTTATATTCATTGACGATTACCTCTTACTACTACATCGGTGCAACCTATGCTCATGTGCATTCTAATAGGGTAAAATAAAAATAATATCACATCAAACAATCATTTTTACCATCCTTTAGTGTTGTAAACCACCTAATAATCAATTCCACTCTTGACTATTTGAAGTTCCCTGCCATTGGTGCTCTCCTCTAATTGGATTTCTCTCGTATGTTGATTCCTACATGGGTTTTGAATTTTTCCAAATGGTGGGAATTTTTTTTTCTTTTGTGTTCATGACAACCATGTCTCCCTATGCAATTGTCCAGGTAATATATTTTCTACCTTATAATTTAAGGTTTTAGTAGAGTAACATTTGAAGTTCACTTAGATTTTTCCATTTTTAATTATAAAAAAATTAAAATTTATACGTGATGCAATCAAACTATTTAGCTCACTATTATCACCTATTCTTAATTTTAACTATTTATACATATGTATCTGCCACTAACTCCCCTGCAAAAGGATAATCCAGTGAAAAATTATTGACAATCCCAAGTTTTAGCCTTATAAATATGCATGGATAAGAAAAAATTGATCAAGGCTAAAAGATGACCTGAATGGAAGACATGAATGCACAGCAGAGAAGATCAAAGGCTGAAAATATTTTGGCCACGGAAAAAATTGGGAGTGGAAAAGCGAAAAAGGAAAAAAAATGGTTATAAAAATATTGGAATTTTGCTTTTCGTAAGATCGACGGTCCGGAGAGTTTCTGCTGGAGATCAACGGTTCGAAAAGGAGCATACATGCGGGAGCGAAAAGGAAGAAACACATAAATTTGGTCATAAAATTTTAGAATCTTTTTTCCCCGATCCACAATATCGGCGGTCCAAAAAACTTCCTCCAAATATCAACGACTCATAAAGGAGGAGAGAGGAGGAAATCGAAAAGTAGAGATATAGAAATTTTCTCATGAAAAGATTGGAATCTTGCTTTCCGCTTTCCATAAGATCGACGGTTTAGAGAGCTCCCACATAGATCAACGTCCCGCAAGGGAGTGAAAAGGCAGAAATCAGAAATATAGATATTTAGCATCGTGAAAGAAAAAATCTTGACTTCTGTTTTCCGCATCCTGTAGCTTGATCTCAGGTCAACGGCTTGGAGAGTTTCTTCCTAGGATTGAGAGTACAGAAAAGGAAAACATGTGCACGGGATAAGTATCTCTCTCGATTTTCAAAATCTGGTAAACCCCGCAGTTTTCAATGGCTCGGATCAAAGGTAGAATCAGATCTGCGGTGGAAAATAATTCTGCTAATCCAACATGCACGGATAAATGAATATTTCATATATGCAGAATTCGGTATGAGGCACAGGTTCCGATGACTGAGATTTGATGATGTGGAATATCACCGACTAAGGTTGATTCCACATATTGAAAGTTCACAGAGTAATTAAGTTTTAAAATATGCAAAATTGCTTAGGGCCGGCGCATTTGTGGTAGGTGTGCATTTTGCAGCCAAAACATGCATGGAATATAAAATATTTCGAGGCTGTGAAATCCTGTAGACCCCAAAATTTTGAACGATGGGGATCTAGGAAACTTTTTTATCTATGGCCCACATTAATTTCGAAATGGAAAGGAGCAGGAATTTTATCAAGTTGGTGAATTGCGAAATCGGCTAAAGGTTGCATCGTTGGACGGTTAATATTTCTCATAGAACAAGATCTATGGCTGAGGTTTATTTTGTTGATTGAAGATGCAAGGAGGAATGAAACTATTGCAGGTTGTTCAAATATCCTCTAAATAGTCATTTTCATCCAACGGGCCTGAGGTCAGGTTTCTATTTTTCCATTTTATTCCATCACGCACAGCCCAGCGTGCTTTCTTGATTTGTTTTGTGATCATGGCGAATCTGCCATATCATAATTTGTTAGGATATTTTGTGTGTGGGCTTGCTTCCCACACTATAACTGAATTTGTATTTGTTCCAAGGTTGGTCTTGGGATCCCATTACACTATAAATACAACCTCAAGAGAGGAAGAAGGGTTTGGACTTTCATTTTTGAATCCCTTTGTGCCTGGTTTTTGTAGTTCTACAACTTTATTGGAAGTGTTAACAAGAAATATTCTCCTGTGTTTCTGAGATTCATCACGGTGTTCCATGTTAAGTTTTTGTTTCCTATATTTCCCATTTTCATGCATGTGTACACTGATAACACATTTCTAGATTGTATGCAAGGAATTTGTCAAATTCTCCTGCATCAGAAATCATGTTTGTTATGTGTTATGATAGTTGTGATAGAATTCATCCATTTCTAAATGCTTTGTTTCAGTTATTATCCTTTGCTATATTTTTGTTAAAAGTGTTCTGAGAGATTCATCCATAGATAGGTTCCTATTGTTTCATCAGGATTTCTCTCATTTCTCCTACCACCATTTGAATATATTTGACTGAATGTGACACCCACTTTGCCTCATATTACAAAGGAAAATCACCACTCATTATTAATGTAAAACCCTTGAATGATTCAGGTTGTGACTCCATTTCCCATTGGTATTTGACATTTGCCTGTCTTACACTCTTTTAATTAATTAAATTCAGTTCCCTTCATAAATCTAGCCTTCTGAATTCTTGTTTAAAGCCATATGTGTATGTGAACGTTCTTGTGACAAAGAGAGAGCCCTCTCTAATTGTATAGGATAGAATACAATCTAAATATTGGTTTGAAATGGTTACCCCATTTATTATCCTACCACAACCATAGGAAATTTATTGGGTGATAATATCTTGGCATAATTGCCAAGGAATAATCACTATTATCTCCTTGGGAAAATGACATTGTTCTAGTTCTACGACCTGGTTGAGAAGCCGGTCATAGACACATGCTAGTTGTACATGCTCTGGCGACTCCACTAAATTTTTTTGGAATGTGACTCCACTGGGAAATACTGGTGGTCAAAAGAACCAACACGAGGAGCAATCCTAATGCTGAATCTTTCCAAGATATTTTTGACCCAGAGAGTCTGATTCAAAGGGCCAATAAGATGCAAAGGTTCATCAGAACTCTTTCCTTACCTACTAAAGGTGTTGTTTTTGTTAGTGATATATCCGATCATTGTGGTGAAGAGTTTGGGATAGCTTTCTCAAGGACTAAATCTGAGTCTAGCCTCACTGAAGTGGTTTCTAACACCTCTGCATTTGAATTCTCCCGCATTTCTTGGTCACCCAAGACCTCAGATCCTCTAGGAAGGGATCTCCAACACTTTCCTGACCCACAATTCCCCCTATTTTCCACTAAAAAAACTGCATTAAGCTCCACTTTCAAGCTCAAATAACCTACATCATCCAATTTCACAACCCCTCATAACTCTACAGTTACTCACAACACACTAACTTTGTCTATCACACCTACTGCAACTCTATTTCGAAACCCCACTATAACCCCATGGATGGCTAGGTTTGCCCCTTTACTCCTCCTTGCTTCTCTTCAGAACCTTACCCAGGGATATGGCCAAAGAATCAAACAATTTAATGGGGAGAGGGGATATTCAATTGAGGAACACTTGGAGTGGTTTTCAGATTGGACAAACTTGGAGGAGGTAGACTATGATGATGTGAAATTCAGGTTGTTTTCCAAATGTCTTGATGGAGAATCAAGAATATGGTTCACAAAAATTGCATACCACTCTATTCTAAACTATCAAGGCTTTGAAGACTCCTTCAAGAACAAATAGGAAAATAAGAAAAATCCCGAGCTGTATTTGTCCCAATATCACTCCATGAGGAGGAAGGAGAGTGAATCTGTCCAATAGTTTTCTGGCAGGTTTATGAAGGTGTACAGTGACATTCTAGCCCAGTTTAAACCTCCCCCTAGTTTTTACCAACTCCAATATGTTGAATCCTTTGATAGTGAGTTTACCTTGTGGCTGAGCGAAAGAAAATCAACATCCCTAGCTGTTATGATGAACGATGCCATAGAGGTGGAGGTAAAACTGACTGCTTCCAGAACAAAGAAGAGGGGTGAGGGATAATGGAGAAGAGAGGAAGGAAAAAAGAATAAAGGATAAAGAGATCGAACATCCTTCTTCCTATAATCCAAAAGACACCAAAATGGACATGATGATGAATACCATGGATAATTTGATGGAAAGTCTCACTGTGGACAACAGACCACTTCCCAGGGAAGGTCAAGAGCAGAAAAATAGAAACCATAATGAAGGCACCAAGTCCTCCAAAACAGGTAGAGAGATCAGAGAAACCCTCCTGATCAACTTATCATACCCCCGTTTAAGGAGAATTATGTAGAGCAGGAATATGGAGATTAAGGTGAAGGTAACATCCACCAACTAGACACTGACTCATCCTCTGTTTTTTTTACTAAAGAAGAACATGATGATTTCTTGGATGAAGTAGAGGAGATTCCTACTGGGGAAATAGAGGATTTTCAGAGGGATTATCAACTTGTTGTCATGGATCTTCAAAGACAGATTCGTCTAAGGAACATAGATGTTCCTGTTATAAGAAATAAAGAGTAAACCAACAAAGCCTCTACTAGAAAACCAAAGGGAAGTCCACCCCCTAAGGGCACCTCCAAGAATGTAACAGAGCCCAAAGGGAAATATAAAAAGGGCTCAAATCAAGGGCTTACCCCTTTTAGTTTGGAGGATGAAATTGCAAAGATCAAAATCTATGTCCCTCTCACTGAATTCTTAAAAAAGTATGAATATCATTCCAAAATTGCCACATTGTTGAATCCTTTAGGAGAAGTTTCTACAACATTAGATTCCCTGAATCTTCAAGATGATAGTCCCACCATCCTATTTGGAACCCATGTAGATGAGTTTGTTGATGAAGATGTTCCTCCTTTCTATGTTAGTATGAAGATTCATAATGCCATTTTGCATAATTCCATGCTTGATTCAAGAGCCTCCCACAATCTGATGCCCACGGTGATCATGGATAAGATGGGGTTGGAAGTGACCAGACGATACAAATAAATTTTCTCCTTTGATTCTAGTAAAGTCAAGTGTGTACGATTAATCAAATATCTAGTCATATCTTTGGCCCAGATCCCTACCAAAAACCTAGTCATGGATGTAGTTGTAATTGACATCCCTCCAAAGTTTGGAATGTTGTTATCAAGATCTTGGGCAGCCAAACTCAAAGGTGCTCTTCAAATGGATATTTCTATGCGACCATCCTTGTCTTTGGAGTACAGATAAGGATCTTTAGGGAGTAAAAGTTAGCATACATGGTGACTAGTGGTGAGAGGCCAAACAACCACCCCATATATTTAGTGGACACTGAGATGGGATCTACTATTTTCTTCAAAGAAGGAGGAAAAGACAGTTTCAGTTAATAGAATGTTTCCCTTGTTCCTACTCAAAAATAGTTGGAGGGAGTGTGGAATGTAATTTTTTATGGGGTAGCATGTAGAGAACGGGCAGGAGCTAGATTTTGGGTGAATCCCCTAGGAGGGAGAGCTCTAAATTATTCTGACAAACTTGCCTTTGATTGCATAAACAATGAGGTTGAATATGAAGCTATGATGTTTGCAATTTAGATCCTGAAATATTTCCAATTCAAGATGGTGGTGATACATGGGGACTTCGAGCTGGTAATTAAACAAATGCATGGAGAATATCAAGCCAGAAATCCTAGGATGAGAAGCTACATAAACATTGCCCAGGACCTGATAGAATATTTTGAAGAATGCAATTTTAATATGATTCCCAAATTATAGAGTTGTATAGATGATTCTCTAGCCAATTCTGTTGTTGTTTTCAAGGTACCCATGCACTCTAGTGGAAAATATGAAGTTAAATTCAAGCATAGACCCTATCTACCAGATAATGTTTGGTAGGTCTTTCAAGATGACAAGCAAATCCAGAAGTTCCTCACTCTCATAGGGGAGTTTGATGTATTGACTATAGATGAAGATAATGGGATTATAGAGGAGGCTACTCCCACTCAGGAAACCTTGCAAAG
The DNA here is from genome assembly GCA_001517045.1 of Pseudotsuga menziesii. NCBI lineage: Eukaryota > Viridiplantae > Streptophyta > Pinopsida > Pinales > Pinaceae > Pseudotsuga > Pseudotsuga menziesii. The sequence goes on from LPNX010585658.1 coordinate 707,278, forward strand.
CCATATTTGTTACGTCCCCTCCCGCCTTAGAGGAGAAATGTGACCATTGTTCCACACATTTGATGAATGTGAATCCATCTCGAAGCTCAATCTATTCAATTCTGTATAAAAATTCCCTCAACTTCCCAATAACAGAGAAATTGGTCTTGTCAGTGATCCATTCAATGATCCATGAATAAAATCTCAGAGGAGATTGAATGATGAAGAAGGATCACAATTGAAATTGATGGTCACAATATAATCCGCATCTAGAAACAAATCGACGTTAGAAAATCAATCCTGCAAGAGTCAATGGTATGGAAACTTGAATGCACGGGATCGAAAATATGAAAATTTTGGCCCCTCATCCTGCATCCTGTATTCCGCATTCCGCATCTCGCATGCAGAATAGACTGTTGTAGAATTAGAGATCTTAAAGTCGCATCCCGCATTCTCGCATTCTCGCATCCCGCATGCGGAAGGTGAGTTGCGGAAGGAAAATTTATGGGGAACAAGGGCTATACAAGGCCGCTTCTGCATCCCACATCCTACAAGTTGCAAAAAGGAAAGGTTGCAGAAGGAAATTCCTACGGAAATTCAACTTGCTAGGAGAAGTCTTGGGAAGATTTGATCATTCAGGCCATCACCAATCCGGCCATCTAAGCACCATAACTTAGTTTAAAAGTGCATTCAACAAAACATACATAGATGCATACAATTTCAGTTATAAAGGGGAATCAATTTATCAATTCAACACATTAAACAGGTTCATCATATTTCATGAAGCAAATACAATTTGCAGAAATTAACACAAAGATACTTATATTTGAAAGAAGTTGTTCTGCAACCAGCTATGTTGCTACAAATTTCCACCCAACCATAGGCTAGTGCGATCATCAATCTATTAGCAGCACTGCCACCCCTGAGTTGGGAATGATTCCCACAAGGAATAAGGTATACTAGCAGGCTCACACATAGCCAAGAATACAACCAAACTCATCCAAGACAACACAATTGGGTTTATCAAGATATAAACAAACAAGCCAATATATTGTTGGGTTTATTAGACTCCAGTCATTCAAGCCAACATTCTCATTAAGGACCAGCCAATCCAACTAGCATATGGGTTTATCAGGCTGCAAAGGTGCTGGAAAACTTGAACTACTAATCTAGTGAGCTTAGCCACCGAGCTATGGACACCTGCACTATATTAGCTTTGGCTCCTAAAACATCTACACACCCAACACAAGGAAGCACCCCCTTCTTTTCTACATAGTCCCTCAGGCTATTCCTTCCCTTCTAGTGTTGTTTAGGGTGTCCAAAGAAGTAAAAACCAGCCCCATATAGATCTATTTGTGAGGTTCCTTCCTACACTATGTTTATCAAGCTAATTCAGATCCAATTCCAGTCTAGGACATTTCAGACCATGGAAAAAATATGCACGCACAACATACGACAAGGTTAACACAGAAAAACAGACTTCCACTCTCTCTATGACATAGGAGACCATTACACAACACTGCTCAGGATGATAACAAACATGTGAACAACATAGAACAACACACAGTTCTACAAAAACAATGAATCAACACAAAACAAAACATAGTTCTACAAAACTGGTGAATCAACACAGAACAAAACACAATTCTGCAAAATTGGCGAATAAACATAGAATAAAACACGGTTCTGCAAAAATTGGTGAACGTACCACCTACATGCATAGAATGGAATAGGGGAGAAAAAAAATCTGAACAGACCACAACGTTTCGAGTGAAAACCAAATGATGGAGTTCACATTCCCAACAAAAAAAAAACCAAGAAACTGAAAGCATGAAGGATGGATGATCCAAACGTCACGTCGCTCCCCACAATGCGAGGTAAGATGAAAACGTGAGTGCATGGGGGGGAAATGGGCATACATTTTCTAGTTGTTTTCTTTTGACACATGGATTTTCCCCCATGGCTCAAGGTTAAACATTCCCCCTCCCTGTTCTTTAGGAAATCATGCCCCCATCTCATTATTTGTTGCATTGACATAGCTGGTTGTAGGTTTTTAATTTAAATTGCATATTTATATGATGTCAAAAATTATATACTATGCTTGAGTTAGCACCATAAACCGTAGGCATCAACCTAGATCACTTATACACAAAATAGAAATCAATGATAGGTCCTTGGCCTTGAGCTCCTTGCCATGATTCCATACAATATTCTCATCATATATATTTAATGCAAAATGGGTTCAAAACCTAGGTGTTACATTCCCCTCCCCTTTCAACAACATTGTCCTCAATGTTGTACAAAATTGAACAAAAATGATACGGTGGCACTACCCTCAGTGCTCTACAAAATTGAACAAAAATGGAGTTGCCAATCGCATGGCATCCTCCAGCTCCCATACAGCCTCTTCAAGACCGTAGTTCTCCCATTTCACCTTTACCTGCCCTATGGCTTGGTTTCAGAGCATTGTGACCTTCCTAGCGAGGATGCACATTGGCTTGATTTAGAATTATCCCTCAAGTTCCACCTAAATCACATCCCAATTTATCACATGGTTAGGATCATGTACATATCTCTTAAGCAAAGAGACATGAAAAATATTATGAGCCCTAGTGCTAGCAGGCAATGTAAGTCTATTTGCAACTGGCCCTATTCTTTCAATCACTTCAAATGGCCCACAGTATCTAGGTGACATCTTGGCACAACTTCAAAGCTTCAAGGAACTCTTCTTTTCCCTCACTTTGAGGTAAACATGATCCCCAACATTGAACTCTCCGTTCACCCTATGCTTATTTGCATAGATTTTTTGTCTATCCTGGACTGCTTTCAGATTCTGCCTAATCTTTACGACCTCCTGCTCCATCTCCTTGAGAAATTTTGGACCAAGCACAACCATGTTCACTAGATTATCCCAAGTCACTAGTGTCCTACACCTCCTACCATACAAAGCTTCATATGGAATCATCCCCAAGGATGATTTCTATCCATTGTTATAAGAAAAAATCTACCAAGTGTAAATAATCTTCCCACTTGGTTAGTTTGTCCATCACATACATGCGAAGAATTTCTTCAAGCACTTGGTTAACTATCTCTATCTGCCCATCATTCTGGGGATGGTAGGTAGTGCTGAAATTCAACTTTGTTCCCAAATATGCGAACAATCCCTTCCAAAAATTGGAAGTGAACTTGACATCTCTATCAGATACTATTGCCTTAGGAAATCCATGCAATTTGAAAATATCTTTCATGAAGATCTTTGCAATGTCATTAGTCTTATGCATAGGATTAAACGGTATAAAATGTGTTGCCTTTGTCAGCTTGTCCACAACAACCATGATGGAATCATGTTGTCTCCAAGTCATTGGAAATCCTGTAATAAAGTCCATGGAAATAACTTCCCATTTCCATTCTGGAACTAGAAAAGGCTGCAACAAACCGATTGGGTGTTGATGTTGAACCTTCACCTACTGACATTTCATGCACCTTGAAATATTTCAGCCATGTCCTTTTTCCTACCTAGCCAAAAGTACTTCTTTCTAGCTGTAGCAATTGTCTTTTGATATCCTGGGTGACCAGAATATGGAGCTTGATGGATCTCACCCATAACAACACTCCTCAAATATGCTACATTTGGAATATAAATCTTGTTATTATATGTAAGGAGTCCATATTCTTCTAATTTATATCCCTCATACTTCTTTTCAAGGCTTTGCTGCTGCAACTTGTCTTTTAATTGCACATAGAATTCATCTTTAGCAGCATGATTAAAAATCTGTTGTCTCAAATCTGACTGGAAAATACTAAGAGATTCCACATGCATTTCCAGCACCTTCCTGCTGAGTGCATCAACTACCTTATTCTCTTTTCCTTTTATGTGCTTGATTTCAAAATAAAACTCAAATAAAAACTCCAGCCATCTAGCTTTCCTAGCATTTAGAGTAGGCTGATGAAACAAATACTTTAGACCACAATGGTCTGTTCTTAGCTCAAATATTCTGCCCATCAAGTAATTCCTCCACATATTGAGAGCATGTAATATGGCTGCAAGTTTCAGCTCATGAGTGGCATAGTTATTCTCATGCTCCATCAACTTTCTTGACTCATAATATATTACATGGTTGTCTTGCATAAGAAATCCTCCAAGTCCTTGACCGCATGCATCAGTACACACCGCGAAATATTTCTCTGGGTCTGCAATTTTCAATACTGGTGCACTTGTGAGAAGATTCTTCAACTACTGGAAGCTTTCTTCACACCTCGATGTCCATTCAAACTTTATCCCCTTCCTTTGAAAAGAAGTGATGGCATGTGCAATCTTGGAGAATCCTTCAATGAATCTCCTGTAGTATCATGCAAGTCCCATAAAAGATCTTACATCAGTCACATTTCTTGGAGTATGCCAATTCATAATGGCTTCAATCTTGTCAGGGTCCACAGATATACCCTCTTCTGAGATAATGTGACCAAACTACTAAATTATATATTTATAGAAGTCACACTTGCTCAACTTTGCATACATCTGATTCTCCCTAAGCAATTGTAATGTCAATCTTAGATGCTCTTCATGCTCTTCCTCATTCTTAGAATAAATAAGAATGTCATCAAGGAAAACAAGAACAAACTTGTCCAAATACCTGTTGAAGACACTATTCATAAGGCACATAAATGTAGTTGGTGCATTTGTGAGACCAAATGGTACCACTACAAACTCACAATGTCCATACCTGGTTCTGAAGGTTGTCTTATGAATGTCTTCATTGTTGATTCTCACCTAATGGTAACCAAACCTCAAGTCAATCTTGGAAAATACCTTTTCTCCTCTCATTTGATCAAAGAGGTCATAAATTCTAGGCAAAGGATATTTGTTCTTCACAGTGGCTTTGTTCAATTGTCTGTAATCAATACACAACCTGAGTGTACCATCTTTCTTCTTCACAAATAGAATTGGTGCTCCCCAAGGAGACACACTTAGCCTGATATACTTCTTCTCCAAAAAATATTGCAACTGCATCTTTAGCTCTAGCACTTCTGGTGTACTCATACTGTAAGGTGTCGTGGACACTGGTGCTACTCCTAGCACAAGTTCAATTGTGATGTCGATGTCTCTCTTTGGAGGAATCCCTCGAATCTCATCAGGAAAAATATCCCTTAATTCTTGCAATACAGGATAGTACTCCAATCTAATAGTTTCATTCTCTGTTGCCTCCACAACATGAGCTGCATACACCCTGCAACCCTTCCTACAAAACTTCTTCAACTGCATTGCTGAAATATGCCTCACATAAATCACCTTTGGAATGCCTCTTACAACTATTGGGTTCCCTTCTTCATCCATGCATTCAAAAGTCTTATTGTAACAGTCAAGCTTTACCCTGTGAGCTTCTAGCAAATCCATTCCAATGAGAACATCATAGGAACCAAGTGGTAGAACATTCATATCTACACAAGTGACCAATCCATTCATCACCAATGGACATTTTTCCACTACTTCACTAACCTTTCTCTTAGTTCCAATGGCTAGCTGAACTAACCACGATTTGCTATGATTTACTTTCTTAAAAGCACAAATATCCACTACTATAGGAGAAATGTAAATGTGAGTAGAACCAGGTTCAATCAAAATAGAAACATATTTCTCAACAATCTTACCTACAACTTCAACCACAATTGACTGGTGATCTTCCTGGCAGTCCTCTAGTGCTACATAGATTATAGGGATAGCCATTGCTACTTGACCCATTGTTTATGCTTCTTGAATGTTGTAATTTGGCCTTGCATTCTAATTATCAAGTGGGAAATACCTACGCATGTGGGGCCCTCCACATTTCCAGCATTGGAGTGGTGCTCTTTTCTGTTGTGGATCTCTTGGCTCATCTCCCACCACTCTAGCTGGCTGCTTCTCTACTTGGGATGGATGCTTCTGTTGATTCCTGAAGTTATAAGGTTTGAAACCCTTTTTCCTTTGGTGAGACTTCTCATTCTTCTTGTCCTTCCATGTCTTATGATAATCAGATATTCCTTTGATTTGCTCATAGCATTACTTAGCTTTCCTCATCGCTTCTTCCAGAGTTCCAGGTTCATAAAACTCAATTCTACCTTTGTAATACTGAGGCAATCCACTCAGAAAACGATGGATTTTCACCTTCTCATATTTGATGTACATGAAATACCTCAACATCTATAGGAACTTATTTGCATACTCTTCCATGGTCTACTATCCCAATCTCAGCTCATGGAATTCTTTGATCTTATCATCACAGTACCTTTCAAAGAGGTACTTCTGCTTGAAATACTTCTAGAACTGTTTCCACACAATCTACCTTTCATTAATCTTATTCACTTGCTTGAAGTGCTCCCACCATATGGATTCTCTTGCAACCAAATTGAAGATGGCTACCCTATCCTTCATATTTCCTGAAAAGTCTTGGACTTGGAAATATTTACTCATCCCAAGAAGCCAAGATTCAGCTTCTTGACCATTCTTTATCTCACCATTGAAGGTAGGAGGCCTTGAATTCCTAAATTCATCACGTGAACAGTTCTTGTAATGCTTCTTCCTCTTATTCACGTGAGAAGAAGAACTTGAACCACCAGTGGATCCTTCAAAATTAGATGACCCACTAGGATATCTCTTTCTTCCTCTGGCAGTGGTCTTACTTCCTTCTAGTCTCACTGTCTAGTCCCCAGAGTTCAGCCACCTTTGAATGTATGTCAAACTCTGCAGCATGGCTGTATTTAGCTAATTCTGCTCCTCCAACACCTTAACCATTATTTCATTGTCTGCCCCATGAATCTGTATCTCCACCCTTAGTCTTCTCATGGTGGAGAAAAAATATGGAGGAGTATCTTGAAACATCCTCCCATTAGACTTGGTCTCAACATTTCCAATTCAGACATTTTCCCCCATAGCATCTTCCTAATATTCATTGGGGTTCTGTGCATTGTCACACATGTCAGTTTTCATGGATCATCCAAACCAATTTTACCGAACTACACGATCTGGAATGATGCCTTGCAACTATAGTTCTACAAAATGTGTTAATAAATGAAAATGTTAGATAATTTCAAAATCAAAACCACTTACCCACTACCCATGGCAGTTTTCCTTGTTACACAGCTTAACAATATTTTGAAACCATTTACCAATAGCTCTGTTAATTGTTGAACTTGGCCCATTTAGGCCCTAAAACCGCAACCGACAACTTTGATAACGGACTGTCACATATCCTCCTGCCTTAAAGGAGAAACGTGACCATCGTTCCACACATTTGATGAATGTGCATCCATCTCGAAGCTCAATCTATTCAATTTTGCGTAAAATTTCCCCCAACTTCCCAATAGTAGATAAATTGGTGCTGTCAGTGATCCATTCGATGAACCACAAATTACATATCAGAGGAGATTGAATGGTGGAGAAGGCTCACAACTAAAATCGATAGTCACAATCTTCTTCGGATCTAGAAATAGATCGATGGCAGAGAATAAATCCTGCAAGAGTCAACGGTGCGGAAACTTGAATCTGTGAGATCGGGGAAATATTTAAACTTCGACCTCTCATCCTGCATCCCACATCCCGCATGCAAAATACACCATTGTGGAAATATTTAATTGTGGAATTAGAGATTGTGAAGCCACATCCCGCATTTCCACATTCCTGCATCCCTCATCTAGCATGCGGAAGGTGAGTTGCGAAAGGAAAACATGCGGGGAATAGGGTTTACAGACGGTCGCTTCTGTATCTTGCATCCCACATCCTGCAAGTTGTGGAAAGGAAAGGTTGTGGAAGGAAATTATTGTGGAAATTCAACCTGCTAGCAAAAGTCTTGGGAATATTTGATCATTCAAGCCATCAATTATCCAGCCATCTAAGCACCATAAATTAGTTTAAAAATGCATTGAACGAAACATACATAGATGTATATAGTTTCAATTATACATCGAAATCAATTTATCAATTCAGCACAATAAATAGGTTCATTATATTTCATGAATAAAATGCAATTTGCAGAGATTAACATAGAGATACTTATCTTTGAAATAATTTGTTCCGCAACTAGCTACGTCGCTACAACATTCCACCCAACCATAGGCCAGTGCGCTCATCAATCTCTCAGCAACACTGCCACCCCTGAGCTGGGCATGATTCCCACGAGGAATAAGGGATACTAGCAGGCTCACACATAGGCAAGAATACAACCAAACTGAGCCAAGACAATATAGTTGGGTTTATCATGCTATAAACAAACAAGCCAATATATTGTTGGGTTTATCAGACTGTAGTCAGTCAAGCCAACATTCTCATTAAGGACTAGCCAATCGAACTAATAGATGGGTTTATCTGGCTACAAAGGAACTGGAAAAATTGAACTGCTAAGCTAGTGAGCTCAACCACCGAGATGCAGACACCTGCACTAGATCAATCTTGGCTCCTAAAACATCTACACACCCAACACAAGGAAGCATCCCCTTCTCTACTACACACTCCCTCAGGTTGTGCCTTCCCTTCTAGTGTTGTTTAAGGTGTGCAAAGAAGAAAAAACCAACCCCTCTAGATCTATTTGCAAGGTTCCTTCCTACACTAGGTTTATCAAGCTAGTTCAAATCCAATTACACTCCAAGCCATTTCAGACTAAGAAAAAAATATGGACACAGAGCAGAACAAAAGGTTAACATAGCAACACAGACTTCCACTCGCTCTGTGATAGAGGATACCATTGTAGAACAACGCTCAAGATGATAACAAAAAGTCGAACAACATAAAACAACACACAGTTCTGCAAAACTGGTGAATCAACACAAAACAAAACATAGTTCTGCAAAACCGGTGAATCAACACAAAACAAAACATAGTTTTGCAAAATTGGCAAATCAACATAAAAACAAAACACTGTTCTGTAAAACTGGCGAACGCACCGCGTGCATGCATAGAATGGAATAGGGAAGAAAACAAATATGAATCGACCACAAAATTTTGGGTGAAAAACCTGATGATGGACTGTGCATTCCCAATGAAAAACAAAACCAAGAAACTGAAATCGTGAAGGATGGATGATCCAAACGTCCCGTCACTCCCCATAACACGAGAGAATATGAAAATGTGAGTGCATGGGGGGGAAATGGGCATACGTTTTCTAGGTGTTTTATTTTGACACATGGCTTTTCCCCCATGGATCAAGGTTAAACATTCCCCCTCCCTGTTCCTTAGGAAATCATGCCCCCAACTCATTATTTCTTGCATTGACATAGCTTGTTGTGGGCTTTTAATTTAACTTGCATATTTATATGATGTCTAAAACTATAGACTGTGCTTGACTTAGAACCATAAACCATAGGAATAAACCTAGATCACCTATACACAAAACATCAATCAATGGTAGGGCCTTGTCCTTGAGCTCCTTGCCATGATTCCATACAATATTCTCATCATATATATTTAATGCAAAACGGGGTCGAAACCGAGGTGTTACAATATTGCTTCTCCCAAATAAATTCCACGAGATGACGGTGTTATTCTTGTTGAATATGCCGATGGCAGCAAAATTGAGGAAGCTTGGGAGCCAATGTTGCAAGAGGATGAGGGATAGCAAATGTATCTAAACAATATCTGTGGCAAGGAAATCCTCCATCTCAAAGGTAACTCTATCCCCAGAGGCTTAGTTCCTTTAGAAAATGTTTTTGACCCAAATGATGTTGCTAAGGAGCCTCAACTAGTCCCAAGTTGTGAAAATGTGGAATATGTTAATATTGGGATAGAAGATCATCCCAAGCTCATAAAAATATCAAGAACACTCTCATCAGGGGCCAAGCATAAATACATCTCACTGATGAAAGAATACTCAGATGTTTTTTCTTGGAGCTACAGTGATCTCAAGTCTTATGACACAAGAATAATCCAGCACACTATACCAATAAAAAAGGATGAGATGCATTTTTTAAAAAATCTAAGGAGAATGAACCCCAAGTTGCTGTCCCTAGTGGAAAGAGAAATAAATAAACTATTTGAAGCCAAAATCATTGTAGCCCTTAGATTCTCAAGGTGGGTGTCCAACCTAGTCCCAGTTAGGAAGAAGAATGGGGAGATAAGGATATGCATTGAATTCGGGAACTTGAACAGAGTTTCTTTGAAGGATCATTACCCTGTTCCTAAAATATACCATATTTTGTAGAAGGTAGTGGGTTCCCAAAGGATCTCCACCTTGGATGGCTTCTCAGGCTATAATCATATCATGGTGCACCCAGAAGACTAAGAGAAGACAACTTTCACCACGCTCTGGGGCACTTTTATGTATGCAAAAATGCCATTCAGACTCATGAATACTGGGGCAACCTTCCAATGGGCCATGGAAATAGCTTTTGCTAACGAAAAGGACAAGATATTGGTCATCTATTTGGATGACATCACTATCTTTTCACAGTCTGATGAGGAACATGTTACACACCTATTGAGAATGTTCAGAAAGTGCAGAAAATTCGACATATCTCTAAATCCAAAGAAGTAATTCTTTGCTATGAAGGAAGGGAAGCTGCTAGGGAACATAATTTCTCAGCAAGTCATCAAAATAGATCCAAATAGGATTGAGGCCATTCGTAAAATTGAGCTCCCTCAGACTAAGGTTGAGGTTCAATCCTTTCTGGGGAAGGTAAATTTTCTGAGAAGGTTCATTGTTGCCTTTGCTGAAATAGTAAGGTATATAACCAACATGTTGGGAAATGACAAAGATATCAAGTGGACACTCGAATCAAGGCAATCCTTTGAATATATCAAGAAGGCTATTTCTGAGGTCCTCGTACTGGCAAGGCTATTTCTCTTTTGCTTCAGAGCACACAGTGGCAGGGGTATTGCTACAGAAGAATCATGAGGGGAACGAGAAGCCCATTGTTTTTTACAATAAAACCCTGAGAGATGCTTGATTGAAATACAACATCATGTATAAATAGGCTTATTCTCTGGTGCAATATTTGAAGGAGTTTCGAGTGTACATCCCGCTGTAACACCCTGGTTTTGACCCCATGGTATTGAATTGCACATGATGTAAATATTTTATTTAATTGTGGCGTGGAGCTCAAGGAAAATGCCCCACCATGGATTTAGTGTTTTATGTTTAGGAAATTAAAATCAATGACGATGGATTATGTGCTATCTAGACACAATATGTTTGAGACATCATGTAAAATGAAAATTAATAAAAATACCACAAATAGCTATGTGTCGCAATGTTAAAGAGATGGGGGCATGATTTTACAAGGAATAGGGGGGGGGGGATATTCAACCTTGGAACCTATGGGGAAAATCCAAATATCTAGGGGAAAACCCATAAATCTGTCATCTACCCTTTTCTTCTTTTGTTCCCAGTCATATAAGTTGGTGAAGGAAGTTAATGCCTTGGGGATGGGAAGAGTAAGGAAGTCAAATTCGTATTGGGGAAGTCACCCATTTTTGGGAAAACGAATTTTGACTTATGGGCCAAGAAAATACTTGGAAAAGAGGGCCCAAGCCATTCATGCACCCATACGTTTCTTCCTCACGCAGCTGGAGATAGATGGGGCATTCTCCCTCATGATTTCTGGTGTTCTTCATTCCTCCATGGCTATTGATTTCATTTTTGGGTATGGATGGGTGAATGTGTAGCCGTGATGCATGATTTGGGGTTTTGAGAGGTCATTTTTCCTTCCTCACACAAGGGAAATCTTGTAGAGCTCTCTTTCCTTTTTTTCCCTGCTATGTGTTTCTTTAATGTTGGGGTGGGGGGTATTTTCTTCATTTTCCCTATGGCTGGGAAGTGTTTTGGTCATGCTCGAGTGCTGAGCTATCTCCTGGACATTTTTGTTGTGTTCTCCTCATCACCCAAATGGGAAAACCATTGTTTTGGTTGCACAATTAATGGAGAAGAGAAGACCCACAATTTTTGGGTGATTACTAAGGTCATTTTGGAAATGTGGAGCCCACAAAGGGTTTTGATTTCGAAACCATGAGGGGGGGATTTGCAAGGGTCACTTTTTCCTATGCGAATCCATTTAATCATTGCCAAATTTGGGTTGGTCACCCATGGGTTGATTTTCCCCATCCACAAAATCATTCTTTTTTTGAAAAGCATTTTCTTCATACCCAACTTGCACATTTTGTTGTTGTGGGAATCCTTGTGATGGCTTGGCAAAGTAAGTCCAAGAAACCCATCTGTTATATGGATTCATGTGTTTGATTAATAGGCTGGTTTGGATGGGTAAATCCAAGAATCCATATGTTAATTGGTTGGTTATGCGTTGATGTAAAGTTTTCTTGGGTTGAGTAAGTCCAAGGAATCCATGTGTTGTTGGTTTGTTCCCTTAGCAGTCGGTGAAACCCAATTTATTATTGGCTTGGCTGGAAAGTCTATGAAACTCAACGGTGTTTTGGTTTGACTGTGGATGTATGGTTTTAGCTATGTGTGAGCCTATTGTTCCCTAGTTCCTTATGGAATCATGCCTAGCTTAGGGGTGGCAGTGCTACTGAGAGATTGATGAGCACACTGGCCTATGGTTAGGTGGAACGCTGCAACAACGTAGCTAGTTGTGGGGGAAAGCTTCTTCTCCAGATAAGTATTCTTGTGTATTTAACCTCTACAATGAATTTGTTTATGAATTAATTTGAACATGATGAATGCTTGAATGTTTTTGCTTCTAGTGTATTTACATGTCTTATGCATATGTCTATGTTTTTATGATTCAATGTGTTTTATGTTTATGTTCATGGGGCTAGATCGCCCATTCAATAGAAGCAACAGCCTAGTCGTGTCCTCTCCATCATCAGTATGTGGGGTGGGGACATGATAGTGTGGTATCAGAGCTCAAGGTTACAACATTGGGCCTCAATGGGCCATGAATAGTAGTTGACAGAGGAAGGATCACCCTTTGTGGTCAGCAGTAAAAGCAACAGACAGGAGAAATTTTCAAAAATTTCCCTAAGTGTTGGAATATTTTCACATGTCGACTGCGTTGGGCGAATTCGAGCCGATACATCGGCTGAGTTGGAAAGAGGGAGCCGATGATGTCAAAGCGACAATGTCGAGAAAAAGGCTTGAGACGAGCTGATATGTTGGCTACATTGAATGAAGGGAGCCGATGAGAAGGAAAAGAGGAAAAGAAATTTAGAAATTTTTTCTAAGTATGGAATCAGAATTTTTTTTGGTGAATTTGGCTGAAACACTGGTTAAGCACATCAGAAGACTTTGGAGATTTGAGCTGACGCGTGTCAGGTGGAATTTGAGATTTGAGCCGATGCGTGTTGGGTGGAAGTTGAGGTTTGAGCCGATGCATGTCGGTTGAGTCGATCCGGCAGGAAGGAAAAGAATTTTTTTTGAAAATTGTTTCTAAGTGTGGAAAATCAGCAAAAAACAGAGAATTTTTCTGATACGTCGGCTTACTTTTGTCGACGCACATCGAAAAACTTTGGAAGTCTCCACTGAGACGTCGAGTGATGCTGAGAGGACCCTTTTAGACCTTAATGTTCATTTTTAAACCTTAACTAATGGACTATTGGAGCTACTACAACTTCTCCAACTATCTTTATATTGTATAAATATATGACCACTAAAGAAATAAAGTGCTTGAATGTTCGATCCACTACTGTCTTGTTGGATGTGTGTATGGATATTGTCTGTCTCTGCTTGGATATGATGTCAAATCACTGTCTTCAACATTAGCATTGTTCCTGTCCTCTTTTGGCTGGGTGACAGCAGTAGAAAAAGAGGATTGGTTCAAATCTGAAGAAGATCGTAATGATGTGAATAAAAACTACTATGAAATATCATGTTGGTTCGTACATGCAATGTTGAATATTTTCATTTGTTTGTTGAAGTTGTAAGAAGGACCAAGAACTGAAGGTGTTGGAATGGTTTTCTCAGAAATTTCTACACATGTAAGAACATTGGCCTGAAATAAATCATTGTTTATGGAGGCAAGAGCCCTGAGACCTCTAGTGCAAATTCTCTCGGTCCTGAACCTACAAAGGGATGCAATAACCACCCTTCACTTGCTGTCAACACTACACGAATTCGTCGTGTGTATCATTTTTCAGGAGGGAGGGATGAATCTAGTCTCCGATATATGCCTCTCGTTCGATGTTCAGCATGACCCAAAGGTTGCTCCTATTGCCTCTCAACTCTTGCATAACCTGGCGATGAGAGTGGCCAGCGTGGTTCCTTTGAGAAATGCCAACCTGTACAATGAGAGGTTGAGAACAACTCTCATACCCATGTTTTGGACGCACCTATATCTGAAATTAATGGAAAGCGGAGGCATCGATGCCAGTATTCTATGTCTCTCCATCAAGGAATTCGACGCCAAAAATCCACTCGTACCATAATTGATAGAGATATCCACATGGCTGGTATCTTGTTTGACCTGCAAAATGGAAATAGAAACACAAATATTTATGTAGATTATGTATGTGCAGAATGGCCAACCGTCTCTTATATAGTCATCGACCAAACATATAACACTGTATTATTGAAATTCTTGCTGCACACCCACGAGGAAAAGTCCTAGCTAGTGACTGCAATGAATAGTCTATCGACCATCCACTACAATGAACAATAATTGGATATTAGCATATTTGTTTGTTTCTATTAAAGAGTTATGAATTATTTTAGATGTGCTGGTGAAGAATTCTCAAAATTTCATTGCATTGAAATTGCTGACGCATTCTTAAAATAGCATCTATAACCGCGTCTATTGTGCATATTGTGTATTATATGTAGTGTTCATCATTCTAGAAGATAGACGACGAGCGAACTTCAACCAGTATTTTACCATTCACATCGACCAATGTAGTCCATGTCTATTCTTGTAAGTGCTCGGTCAATGTCCTTCTAAAGTCAATACTGTATTTTGGTTGACTCCATAATCCAGTCGAGGGGTAAGTTTAGGTTCTTAAATTTTGTTCGGCTTAATTCTGGTTGACGAATATGTCAATATAAAAGATTTATGGTTGATATGGTTGGAGTTGTCAAGTTTATAAATTAAGTTGATTGAGTCATGTATAGCCATTAGTGGTTGGGCTTTAAAATTTTCGAAGTTAAGAAGAGGTTAAACATGGGTCTTATTTAAGGCAGATGACCTCCTCTCATTTTGTAATAAAGTTGGCCTCTTGCCAACCATTGTAAGTCAATATCAACAACTGAGAATACATATTTAACTTGTCGACATCATTCAACTTCACGGTAGCATAAGACATTGAGAGAATTCAAGTAGCATGAATCATATACCACACAGAAAAAGAGTTTAGACAATGACGCAATGGACACTCGAAGTGAATAAGTCCCCCAATATCGAAATGCTGAAACTGTTCCTAGGTTGTGACCTTGAAAATACAGAATACAGAGAAATGGCATAGAAAGTCGAAGAGCCAAAAGGCACTGCATTCCTGAACCAATGGAGATGTCGGTCAGATGAGCTAGGGTGATGCTTTAAACCAAAATACCTTGTTGTAAAAGAGGATAGTCAACCACCATTGTGAGAGGGTGAGACTTCGATGGACTACTGCCAGATTGAGGATGGAGGCTAAAGAGTAACCAATCATAGTAGAGCCTTGTACATGTGTGTTTTCCTATCAAGTTAGCGGTTGTTGCGGCTGAGTTACCTATGTAGACCGGTATGTATGGTCGACGCATAGTGAGGGCTACTTTTGTAGTAGCGTAGACCCAGGATTTTGATGCATATTTCTTTGTTCTCTTTGGGATGAATATTTTTTTTGTTGGTGGGGGAGATGTTGACAAGACCCTTCCGGGCATTAATGGTCATTGTTAAAACTTAACTAATGGACAGTTGGAGTTGGTACAACCAATCCAACTATATTTATATTGTATAAATATAAGATCGCTAAAGAAATAAAGTGGTTGAATGTTCAATCCACTACTGTCTTGTTGGTTGTGTGTATGCATATTGTCTGTCTCTACTTGGATGTGATGTGAAAGCATTGTCTTCAACAAGTGGAAGGGAAAACGTTTTCCGAAATGACAGAAAGGATCCAGCGAAGAAAATTCTGGAAATTTTTCGACGCAACTGAAAGGATCTAGCAGATAAAACTTCGAAAGTTTTCCACAATGGCGGAGGGATTCGTTGGGAGAAATTCATAAAGTTTTCTACTACAACAGAAGGTTGCTGATCGGACGAAACTTGAGAATTTTTTCAACAAGGCGGAAGGTTTCCGATCGGAAGAAATGTGAGAATTTTTTTGAAACGACGGAGGTATCTGCATGTTTTTTTTCAATTGGGTGAAAGTTCGGAATTTTTTCGACACGTCAAAAGGAGAAAGGAGAGATGATCCGACATGTTGGAAACTTTTTGGTGAATTTGCCGAAACAGATATTTTGACATGTTCCAGAAAATTTAAAAATGGCAGTGAGTTTATTCCCTAGATTGTGTGAAATCGAATGGTTTACAAAAAAATAATGAACACACTGCCCTTGACCCGCCCTGCAGTGGTGAAGGAATCCCCCTTAACCCTCTTTGTCCCCCTGAGATAGTTAGTTAAATATGATAAGAATATAAGAGAGAAAAATAAATGTACAAGGAAATTTCTATAAAGTAGAACATCATTTTGTTATAAATGAAGGGACACCATATGAATATGGTATTGAACTACCTTTGGATGGTGCATCTATGCAGGTTGTAAAGAATAGGGTATATGATTTGAGCAAGGACAAAATTGGGCCATTGAGATGGGAATATGTTCACTGTTGTGAAGCTTGACTCAAGGAATAAAGGTTTCAAACCTTCTCACCTCTTAAATTAGCAAAGGCAAATCATCAATCAACTGTGGTGGAAGTCAAGGGTGAGAGTGTTGAGCAGACTATTTTTGTTTGATTGACACTGGATCCACTCACAACTATATCACCCCTGGACTTGTGATATGTGCACTTTGATGAAGTTAAATCATAGAAGGTCATGGTTAGTTCAACTAGCCACTAGAACCGGGAGGAAGTTAGTGAGGTGGTAAGGAAATGTCCATTGGTCATGGATGGATTAATCACTCATGCATATATGAATGTTCTGCCACATGGATCCTATGATGTCCTCATTGGGATGGATTGGTTGGAAGCACATAGAAAAAGTCTTGATTGTTACAACAAGACTTTGGAGTGCTTGGATGAAGAAGGAAACCTAAGGGTTGTGAAAGGATTTCCAAAAGTGATCTCTGGAAAGAATCCTTCAGCAATATAGCTAAAGAAGTTCGGTGGGGAAAATTGCAGCATGTATGCAGCTCATGTTTTGGAGGAAACACAGAATGATACTCCTAGTTTGAAGGGATTTCATGTGTTATAGGAGTTCAGGGATGTTTTCCTGATGAAGTTCCAGGGTTTCCTCCAAAGAGGAACAATGATTTGACAATTGAACTTGTGTTAGGGAAAGCACTAGTGTCCAAGACACCCTATAGGGTGAGTACACCATAAATGCTAGAGATAAATATGCAACTGGAAGAGTTGTGGGAACATAAGTATATTAGGCCAAGTGTGTCCCAGTGGGGAGCACCAGTTTCGTTTGTGAAGGAGAAATATGATACATTCTGGTTGTGTATTGGTTACAGACAGTTGAACAAATTCACTGTGAAGAAAAAGCATCCTCACCAGGATTGAATTCCTCTTTGATCAAGTGAGAGGATCAAAGGCGTTTTCCAATATTGACTTAAGGTGTGGTTACCAACAGGTAAGGATCAAGGATGAAGATGTTCATCAGACAACCTTCAGAACAAGTTATGGATCTTATGAGTTTGTGGTGGTATCATTTGGTTTCACAAATGCACCAGCTACATCTATGTGCCTCATGAATAATGTTTTCAGCAAGTATCTGGACATGTTTGTTCTTGTTCTCCTTCATGGCATTCTTATTTATTCTAAGAATGAGAAAGAACATGTGGAACATTTGAGGTTGACTTTGAAATTGCTCAGGAAGCATAAGTTGTATGCAGGTTTGAGCAAATGTGACTTCTATAAATATAGAATTCATCGGGTCACATTATCTCAGATAAAGGAATATCTTCAAACCTTAATAAAATTGAGGCCATGATGATTTGGCCTGCTCCAAGAAAGTTAAAATATGTAATATATTTTGTGGGACTTGCAGGGTATTAGAGGAAGTCCACTAAAGAATATTCTGCAGGTAAAGTGGAGCCTATGTATAGGCTGAGGAATCATGCATGTGAACTTGTAGTGCCATGAAAAAGTGTCCCTTGTGTGTATGGGAATACATATGAGGACTTCTTGAATACTCAGGTAGAATGACTTGAGCAAAGAATTATGGTTGTTCCCAATGAAACTCAGGGTAGGAAGCTGCCATGTGCCATGAGAAGGATCTCATGACTGAGATCAAGTTTTGAAGCTCAGATTGCAAGTTTTTATGTCGATTATGGGAGACTGTGACCTCCTGTGATGTTTTTGAATCATGCTAACCATGTATATGCATGTCTTTCATTACTTTATATCTAAAGATTCCCATTTCTAACTGTGATTGTTTGGATGATTTAAAATTGTGTCAAGATGACATGTTGTATGTGGATGTCCAGGTTTTGGGAAGCATGCATAAGTAAGGGATGAGTACTACTGTTGGGTGTTATAATATCTAAATTAATCCACCTATTCTTTAATTATCAATCGGGGTTGGTAAGCTTAGAGTTGACACAAAATATATGAGAAGGTAGAGGGTGTCGTGTAAATATTTTAACAAACAAACGATCGAAAGATATTTCAAAATGAAAAATCGAGTCAAACACCTAAAATACAATTATTAAAGTAATTAAACTGATACAGAATAATAAACTAAATAATTGATAATAAAAATTCAACTGAAATACAATCAACAATTAACTATTCAAATGGGAAACTAGGGTACAAGGAAAATAACTTATAAGCAACTAGAAAACTTAATAAAGAAAACTTAAAGAAGCAAGTAGAAAACTTAATAAAAGAAATATCTTTAGGTTCTGTCCTACAAGTTCTTTCAACAATAACAAAACATAAAAGAGACAACCTAGAAACATACTAAGGAAAACACATATAACACTAAATCTCATACACAAACAAATAAATCAATCTAAAAAGCATACATACAAAATAATACAGTATTAAAACAAAATCAGTAATAACATTCAAGAGACAAAAAACAACTTAACACACATTCAAGTAAAAAAAATAAGGAAAATAATAAAACTTTAATAAATAACCTAAAACAATTAAACTTTAACTTTAAGGTTAAAAAAAACTAACATCTAAATATGACATTCAAAACATAATCCAGGCATTAACAAAATAAAACTAAAAACAATCTCAAAATACATAAAAAACACTAAAAACAGAACTAAGGGTTGAATGACAGACTAAACTGTGGGTCTGAAAGGGGTGGATGAATAATAGACTGAACAAGTTGTCTGACTGACAGGTTGCATAGTTAAAAACTAACCTAAATAAACTAATCTTCAGCTGAAGCCATGCATATGTAATTCTAATGCACAAAGCAATAAACAAACCTACTTACTAATCAAATCTAACAACAAAATAAACTTAAGTAAATTCATAAACATAAGCATAACGAAACCATTGCATATTAATAAACTGAAATGTAACTTGCATAAACCGATAATTAAGACAAAAATGAAATAGACAGAATTAAATTTACTTAACTTGATAAACAACAATCTATTTTATCTAACTTGCAAATAAATTGAACAATAGACTAAAAATGAAATGACTGAAAGCAATACTGGAAACAAACTATTCATGCGGTCTAATTATCTAATTCAGAAATGAAATTGCACTACAGAAATAAAATAGACTATGAATTAAGCTAGCTACAACAAGAAAAATGAACGAAATAAAAAAGAAAAGAAACCTCTGGTTGATGAGGGGCCCTCTCATCAATCAAGGGTGATTCCTAGCTAACTTCTACTTAAACGCAATCTTCAACATCAATACATATAGCTCTTTATTCAGATGGTGGAACAAAAATACAAATGTTTGAGAACAGATCAAAACATGAACTGATTCTTCTTGACTAACCTAACTCTTCTGGCTAATTGAGCTCTCTCACAAAGGCTGCTATATATAATGATTTACAGAGATGAGCAAGTCGACCCTTTGGTGGTCGACTGCTCTCTAAATTTAGTCGATCTTAAAGGAATTTAACTGATTACAGGACAACTCACAGGCATCTCCCTTCTTCAGCACAAACAGGGTTCAGATGTGGCGCATGGGATTATCTTCAACGTGAACGATCTGCAGAGGTGGCGCATAGGTTCCTTCCTGAGCGCAGTAGGTGACTGACAGAAAACAAAGGAGAGGGTAGTGGTGAAACTTCTAGAATGTGGGTTGAATGCATCAATCCAATGCATGGATGGTTGATGTGGTGGCAAGCAAAGGAGAATGCAGGCTAGAAAACATCTAGAACACAAATTCATCACCCAAATGTATAAAACAGAATAAATCAAAAATGATAAATCAAAAAATTTCATATAAACCTTAAATACACTCATACCTGAGGTTGAATAATGATCTGTGTGTCATAAAATATACAAAAGATAATAAAATATGTGTTTAAATGAGTAATTTATCTGCCAAAAATGATAACAAATCTAGGATCAACATTCCCCCAAACCAGAGAAATGCCAGGTCCCACTGAGCAAAAAGAAAGAAAAACAATTTAGGAAGAAAGAAAACTAGCAGCTACCTTCAATTTGGCAGATAAAGAAGGTAATTTAAAATTCATTCTTTTAACTCATAATTTAAAAATAACATATCTTTCATGTCACACATTGTATGAAAATTAAAAATGACTTTATTGGATTTTCAACATTCTTAATTTAACAATTCTCAGGTTAAAAATAATTTTATCATTCATAAGGTTTAAAATTAATTCAACCATGTCCAAAGTAAAACTTTGGGCAGGTTGAATATATAACACAAAAACATAAATTGCATTTTAAATAACAAAAATATTGATCATTTTCATGCAGGATTGGGTAAGAGAATAGAATTATTAACAGTGAAATGGAAGTAAAAACTATTTTCCCAAAAACAAAATTTAGTTAGCAAATTTAATCATAAGTACTATAATATCACCATTTTTCTCAGATCGCTATTTGATATTTCATTTGCCTTCATTTGATTCTTCATATGGTAAGGCCATATTGAATTTTGCTGTAAAATATGCTTCAAGCTATAACCAAATTCCACTGTTTACATTCATGAAAATACTTATCATTTGTTAGAGATAAATAGATTTGTCATAAAATAAAAATAATATAATTTTTTTTACAAATCAAATACATCTTCCCCCCAAACCAAAGATATGGCGTGTCCTCAAGCCATATAGAGAGAAGAATTGATTGTTCCAGAAAAATATAAAGAATGCTAGCATGCTGTGAATTAAAAACTAACTAGTAAATGGAGGTGGTTTAGAAATGTATATGCATGAAAAATAAAACAGTGCTTAGAAAGACCATGTAAATGAGGATAATATAATTAAAAGAATATCATAGGAAAAACTAGCCATCCATGCCTCATTGTAAAGATATTTTTTCATCATCAAGTATTTTAAGTGTACCCTGGAGTGTGTGAGATTTACAGTTATGGGTCCCATTTCTAAGATAATGACATCTTAGATATACGTGGAATTAGACGGCTAGGGAAAAGTCAACTTAGAGCCATTCTCAAATGACATTATAAACAATTGGACATGACATAATTTTTGAAGAATTTTTCATAAATTATCACTATTTTACGAACTATATTCATAGTGGTGTATTAACCAGATTCTCATTTACCAGATATTACCCCGCTGCCAGCAGGCCTATTCAATACCCCGACGAGTTTATCTTGGTACCATGAAATCATAGACCCACTTCCAGTGAGCCTATTCAGTACCCCAATGGGTTTACTTTCATTTATCGAGCTTCCTGTTGTAAGGCTTTTACTTAGCATTGACCCGCTACCAGCAGGCCTATTCAGTACCCCGACTGGTTTGCCTTGTATAATGATATTAAATATATGGAATCCGATTGGTACTAGAGCGTGTTAAATCCTGCTAAACACATAATTCAGTTGTTTTCAAAATAAAGTTATAAGTAATTTCATAATGGCTAGACTCATAAAACATGTCAAAAGAGAATAACTAAAAGTTGTTCTTTAACCTAACAGTCCTTCTTCCTTATGAAAGAAGAGTAATGTTCCCCACAGATAAAATATCCACTTACTTTCAAGTTATCACCAAAATACTCAAGAGACAAGTTTTGATAACGAGTATAGGATGAACTAGTAACCCATATGTGAAAAATAAGGATGTGAAAAATATGATAATGAAAGTGGGTCTTATCAAGCAACTATTTAAAAGAATAAATCAGGAATATACATGTCTGAATCAAAATACTAAAAACTATATGAATCATAACAGAATTGTTTAAGTATGATATACAAAGGATTGATATAAAAATTTACTCGTATAAGCTGCAAATTTTGAAAGTACCCCAAAAAGATTAAAATACCTGATGAGTATTTAACATACTTTCCTTGTCAAAGTAATATTTCGTTAGCTTCTCATAGAGATAATATAGTTGTAATCAAATTGCAAAACCACTTGTTAGATGATTCAATTTATTCATAAAGACATAAAAGAAAAAGAGTCTTGTGTAGACAACCTATTAGAAATGACTCTTATTTATTCAAAGCAACAAGCACATATTTACATATATACAAGTGATAATAACCCAAAATATTTTTCAAGGATCAGGAGGAGGAGGAATAGCTTCCCCTTCAACTAATTCCATTTCATTTTGCTACAAAATTTTTTGTATAAAATCTCGTTTGGATGTCAGTTGGTGATAGAGCCTAAATCTATGTCCATTTACTACAAAAGGAAATTTTTGAGCAATCAATTGTTTTAATTTTTATTGATCCATTGTCAAAAGATGTAACTACTTTGTATGGACCCATCCAACGGGTATTTAATTTCCCTTTAAAATTTTTAAATCGTGAATCGAATAGTAGTTCCCAATATCCAGTATTAAACTACTTTTGCTTAATAAATTTATCATGCCATGTTTTTCGTTGATTCTATATTAACATTGTTCTTTGAAGTGCATCTTGTCTAATTTCGTCTAACTCATTAACCTGTAATATTCGTTGTTTCTGTGCTTCATCCAAATTCATGCCTAATTGTGTTGCCATACGAAAATTTTTAACCTGAAATTCAATAGGTAAAAGGACTTGTTTTCCATACACTAACTCATAGGGGGTATGTCTGGTAGTGTTTCTCCATGTTATCCTATAGGCCCATAAAGCCTCTGGGAGTCTATGTTCCCAATCCTTATGATGTAAGTGAATGATATCAGTTAAAATGGCTTCTAATACTTTCTTAGTTGATTCTACCTGACCATCAGCCTGAGGGTGATAAGGTGAATATTTGCAATGTCGGATGCCATATTTCGTAGTAAGTTCTTTCATTAATTTAGAACTAAGCTGAGTACCTTGATCTATGACAATTTCTCTAGGTACACCAAACTAGGTGAATATTTCTTCATATATAAATTCTACCACCGATTTCTCTGTGGATCTAAATAAATCTTTAGCTTCTACCCACTTGGTGACATAGTCTGTACAAACTAAGATATATTTATTTTTACAATACATGGGAGAAATTGGTCCTACAATATCAAGAGCCCATTTCTCAAAAGGTTCAATCATAACTTGGGGTTGTAAAGGCATTTGATCAGATGATGTAGGTCTACCCATTCTTTGGAAACTATTGCATCCTTTAAAACATTTGGCAGCATCCTTAAAAATGCTTGGCCAATAATAACTAGAATGTAAGACTTTACATGTCGTCCTCTTATCAGAAAAATGTCTTCCACATGGTCCATCATGGCATGCATGGAGGGTGTCTATCATTTCATCCTCCCACACACATCGTCGAATAATAAGATCGGGACCAGTGCAGAAGAGATCGTTATTAACCCAAGAATAATTAGAACTCTAAACTATAATATGACACTTCTCATGTGGAGACAAATGGTTTGGTATTTTCCTAGTTGCTAGATAATTGGAAATATCCACAAACTAAGGGGTTTGAACAGATTCAACAAAAATATGTTCATCAAGAAAATTGTCATCAACGGGTTTAGTACCGTCTTCATGTTGAATACAGGAAAGGAATTCTACTACGAGATTTTATTTACTAGGTCGGTCAATGACGGTAATGTTAAATTATTTCCATAAAAGAAACCATCGGGTCACTCTACCATTGGTAATTGGTTTATTCATTATAAATCTAATGGCAGAGTGATCGGTATGCACAAAAAATTCATAACCTATGATATAATGACGAAATTTATTAATAGAATAAACTATTGCCAAAATCGTTTTTCAGTAACATTATAATTTAATTCGACAGGGGTCAAATTTTTGCTAATAAAATAGATGGAATAAGGTGCTTGTCCTTCTTTTTGGCGGAGGAATCCTCCTATGGCTGTATCATAGGCATAGATAGATATGTGAAAATGGAGGGACCAATTAGGACCCCTATGTATTGGTGTCACCGATAGTTTATCTTTTAGGATTTCAAAATCATTTTGACAAGATTCTGTCCACTGGAATCCTGAGTCCTTTGTAAGTAACTTAAACATTGGTGCAGTTATTTTAGTAAAATTTTCAATAAAGCAGCGGTAATAGCCTGCATGACCAAGGAAGCTTCTTACCTCTTTCTGAGTTTTGGGAGAGGGAATGCCAACAATTACTTCGATCTTTGTAGGGTCTAACTTGATTTCTTGGGAAGAAACATGGTGTCCCAAAACTATACCTTCTGTCAGTAACATTTTACATTTTTTTGTGACTGAGAGATAAATTCATTTCTTGACATCAGATCAAGACATTCTCGATATTTTCAAGGGATTCTTGAAAATTATTACCATAGGCCATAAACTCATCCATGTATACCTCCACACAGTCATGTATAAGATTGGAAAAGATTCCTGAGAATGCTCACTGGAAAGTGGTAGGTGCATTACATAATCCAAATGGAAAAACTCGATAAGAATATGTTCCCCAAGGGCATGTAAAGTGGTTTTGTCTTGATATTTCGGTGCCATTAAAATCTGGTTGTAACCACTATACCCATCAAGAAAGAAAAAATATTGTTTACCTGACAGAGTATCTAATACTTGATCGATAAAAGGTAAAGGAAAGTAGTATGTAAGTGTAGTTTTGTTTAGCTCTCTAAAATCAATACAAATACGCCATTTCCTTGTGACTTTCTTTGTAACTACTACTAAAGGAGATACCCATTTATTGTCGGAAATAGGATAGATGATGTTGATGTAATTGTAACTTCGGAATGTATTCACCTATGTATATTATGTCTTGTACCCGAATGTTTGTTTCGGGATGTGTCTGTAATGTAATTGAGTCATATCATGCCTCGATGTTCCAATCGAGAGGATCTATAATGTAAGCAAGTCATGTCAAGTCATTGTGGGTAACCCTCCTATTGTCTAAGGGTTAAATTCCCCACAGTTCCAGGGCACTAGGGTTATTAGAATCACCTAGTGAAGTCAGCCCTAGTTGGGTTTAATCAAGTCAGGAATCAGTATAAATAGAGAGTGAGCCTCTCTATTTAACACACACTCACTCACACTCAGTTGTAGTGCATAGCTGAGGAAGAAGAAGACACTGGGGCTAGAGATAAAGAGGTTGCTGCTGTGGGGAGATCATATTTCTATTTTGGGGTTTTACTTTTGGTGATGATTCTATTTCTGAGGAAGTTGTGGGGTTTTCTCCATTTATGGTTTCCCCAAGGAAAAACACTGTCTTCATTGTCTCTTGTGCTTGTTATTCTCCCAGTTAAAAAATCCTAATAATGCTAGCTTAATGTTAAAAATCTAACATGGTATCAGAGCTAACCTGAGAAGAAGACACTATGCAGCTGCGGGAACTAGGGCTTCCTACTTTGTGGATCTTCCTCCACATATTTTCAGCAAAATAAGGTTGGAGTAACTCTCCTCCTTAAGGTGCATCTTTCTATCGAAGGAGAATCCAATTCTGAGGTTTTCCAGTTTTGGACCCGACACTAGTGCCGAAAATTAGGGCTTTTCACAGAAGAGGAATTTTTCAGTGAGCCCAGGCCTGGATTGATCTCCTCCCCAAAATCAAAGTTAGGGATCAAATTCAAAGCATTTGGTTGGATAGAGCTCCGAAAAATAAAAACCCTAATCTGCTCCTGAACCAGCACTGCAGGATTTCAGCTCCAAATCCAGATCCGACATCTTGACCTAGTAAGATCTAAATCTTTTGTATTTCCATTTGAGGTTCTTAGTTAAGATGTCTCATCATACCAAGCTTGATGAAAAGCTTGAGGGAGCTGATAACCTCCGAGCCTGGAAGTATAGGATCTCCGTGGTCTTGGAAGAAAATGAGTTGGACTCCTACATCCATGAGGAGGTTCTAGTTCCAGAGGGAGATGAGGCTAAAGCATTACATAAGAAGAAGTTGGTTATGGAAAAGAGGATCATTGCTGATTCAATCAAGGATCACCTCATACCATAGGTGTCCTCCATCAAGACACCTAAAGCTATGTTTGATTCCCTAACCAAATTGTTTGAAGGGAAGAACATAAACCAAAAGATGACTCTAAGGATCCAGTTGAAGAATGTGAAGATCCAGAATGCAGAAACCATCTAGTATTACTTCACAAGGGTCTCCTAGATCAAAGAACAACTTGAAGCAGTAGATGAAGAAATGGAGAATGCAGATATTATAATGACCACCTTGAATGGTCTCCCTAGGTCATGGGACTCCTTTATTCAAGAGATCTGTGCTAGATAGAAGTTAGTCAAGTTCAGAAGACTATGGGAAGAATGCTCTCAAGAAGAAGCTTGGATAGCATCTCGAGAAGAAAATATGGGAAGTGAAGATCAATCTCTCACAGTACAATCCAAGAAATCCAG
Source organism: Pseudotsuga menziesii (assembly GCA_001517045.1). Classification (NCBI taxonomy): domain Eukaryota; kingdom Viridiplantae; phylum Streptophyta; class Pinopsida; order Pinales; family Pinaceae; genus Pseudotsuga; species Pseudotsuga menziesii. The sequence continues at coordinate 734,216 of LPNX010585658.1, forward strand.
ATCTAGCCACCACAGAAGTAAGTACTCTCATCAAAAGAATAACTCTAGAAAGCCTAGATATTTGTCTAAGTACATATGCTATACATGTGATGAAAGAGGAAATTTTGCTAGATATTGTCCTAAAAATAAAAGTAGCTCTCACAAGAAGAATGGAAACAAGAGAAGACATCATGCTCATGCTGCAGAGGATGATGAACCTTCCACAAAGAGAAATAGACAAGTCGGTGATGATTCTTCAAGTGATGAAGAATATGTTTTGATCTCCACTCTCACGGGAACTATCACACATGGAAGCAATGATTGGCTTATAGACAGTGGTGCTTCCAAGCACATGACAGGATTCAAGGAATCCTTTGTGAAATTATCTAAACATGAATCGCCTCACAAGTTGAAACTTGGAGATGACTACCAGTATCCAATAAAAGGTAGTGGAAAATCCTATTATAAGCTAGACTCTGGAAATTCTATGACAATGAAGGAAGTATTGTTTGTACCAGGACTAAAGAAGAATCTCCTCTCCATATCTGCATTAGATGCAAAAGGAATGAGGGCTGCATTTATAGATGGTAAAGTCATCATGTGGCCAAAAGGAAAGACCATTGATGATGCAGTAGTGATTGGGGAACAAGAAGGAGGCTTATACAAATTGAAGGGCCATCTAGAACAAGCTTTGGTTCATGACTCAGTAGAACCAAATGAGCTTTGGCAAAGAAGACTTGCACATGTGCATTACAAAGCACTACCACTTGCAAGCAAAGTTGTTGAAGGTCTACCAAAAATGTAGACAAAACATGAAGGTGTATGCAAAGGATGTGTGAAAGAGAAGAACACAAAGAAGACATTTCCAAGTAGTGAGAGCAAAGCAAAAGGAGTCTTGGAAATCATCCATTACGATCTATGCAGTCCTATGTCATCCAGTTCACTAAGCGGGTATGCATACTATGTTTCTTTTATTGATGATTTTTCTAGAAAGGCATGGATATACTTTATGAAGAACAAAGATGAAGTATTCAGCAAGTTCAAGGAATTCAAATCCTTGATCGAGAACCACACTGAAAATAAGATCAAGACCTTTCGATCAGATAATGGCGGAGAATTCACTTTGAGTGAATTCAAAGAGCTATGTAAAGACTCATGGATTAAGAGGGAGTTCTCCACTCCTTATAATCCACAACAAAATGGGATTATAGAAAGGAAGAATAGTTCTATCATGGAAGCTGCAAGAGAAATGCTTCATGATCAAGATCTTCCTATGCATCTTTGGGAAAGCTACCAGAATAGCAGTGTATGTACAGAACCGTACTCCACACAAAGTACTCAAGAATAAGACTCCTGAATAAGTCTTCTCTGGCAAGAAACTAGAAGTCAGCCATCTCAAAATATTTGGTTGTATGTACATACACATTCTGAAAGAAAAGAGGACGAAGTTAGATCCTTCAGGAAAGAAGGGTATATTTGCGGGATACTCTAAAAGCTCAAAGGCTTATAGAATATACTTCTTAGGGTTCAAGAATATTAACATCAGTAAAGATGTAACATTTGACGAAGATTCAGCCTACATCAAATCCAGGAAGAAACCGGCTGAAGAACCTAAAGAAACAAGAGAACCTAGAATTCATGATATAGTCATGAACGAAGAAATTCAAGAAGAAGATCCAGAATTAGAAGAACCTGAAGAACCTGTAGATCAACCTCTGGAGAAGAATCCTCATAAGAGGAAACCTGCTTGGGTATGTGAAATTATCCAAGGTGCGAAAATATATGGAGCTTCAGAAGAAAAACCCAGAGGAAGAAAGAGAACTAGATCATGTTCTAGTTACGTAGCATTACTATGTGACATTATTGATAAAGAACCTTCCAACTATGAAGAAGCGGTAGAATGAAAAGAGTGGAAGGATGCTATGATCGAAGAGTATCAATTGATCATGAAGAATGATGTTTGGGATGTTGTCCCAAGACTAGAAGGGAAGTCCATTGTAACTTCCAAATGGATCTACAAGATCAAACATGTTGCAAACAGCAGCATCGAGAAACATAAAGCAAGATTTGTGGCTCCTGGTTTCTCCTAGAAAGAAGGAATAGACTATGAAGAAACCTTTGCACTTGTAGTAAGATACACTTCCATTAGATCAGTACTTTCTCTGGATGTAGTGATGAAATGGAAGATACACCAGATGAATGTCATGACTACTTTCTTGAATGGTGTAGTGGAAGAGGAAGTGTATGTGGAACAACCACTCGGTTTTTAGACACATGACAGAGAGTCTCATGTGTGCAGATTGAAGAAAGCCCTGTACGGTTTGAAATAGGTACCCAGGACATGGTACAGTAGAATTGATGGTTTCCTATCCAGTTTTGGATTTACCAAATTCCAACCTTTACTACAAGGTTGAAGATGGAAATCCAGTGATACTCATAATATATGTGGATGATCTGTTTGTAACAGGTATGGATGTGTTGATTTCTGATACGAAGAGGAAACTTGCTGCTGAGTTTGAAATGAAATACTTGGGAATGATGCACTATTTCTTAGGCATGGAGGTGTGGCAGAATGTGAATGGGATCTTCCTTAGACAAGGGAAGTATGCAATAGAGATCCCGAAGAGATTTGGAATGATGGACTGCAAGGCCATAACCACACCTATGGCATCAAACCTGAAGCTATTGAGTGATGCTTCATTAGAGATGGTTGATGCTATGATGTATCATCAAATGATTGGGTCCTTGATGTACCTAATGAACACAAGACCAAATATTTTCTTTGCTGTGAACACCCTGAGCCAATTCTTGACAGATCTGAGACATGTTCACTTGATTACTGCAAAGCATATTCTAAGGTACCTAAAGGGTACAGTTGACTATGGGCTCAAGTATGAGGCAAATCAGAAGATTAACCTAGAGGGTTAAGTTGATTCATATTGGGCAGGCAGTTCCATAGATAGGAAGAGCACTTTAGGATGCTGCTTCATTATGGGATCAGGTGTGATCTCTTGGTTTAGAAGGAAGCAATCTTGTGTGGCACTAAGTACAGCTGAAGTAGAGTATGTTGTAGCTTGTTCAGCTAGTTGTGAGGCAGTATGGATGAGGAAGCTACTGTTTGATGATCTCCAGATGGATGCTACTTTTATATATTGCGACAACCAAAGTTGTGTGAAGTTGTCAGAGAACCCTGTGTTCCATGACAAGTCGAAGCATATCGAGATCAAGTATCGCTATATCAGAGATATGTTTCAGAGAGGAGTAGTGAAGCTCCAGTATGTTGCGACGGAGGAAAATATAGCTAATGTATTGATGAAGCCATTAGCTAGAGTGAATTTTGAGTACTTCAGGGAGAAGCTTGGTGTTCTCTAGATCGAGGTTCCCTCCAAAGGGAAATAATGAGATTGAGAGCCATTCTGACATGGTGAGAGGATTAGGTTCCTTCCATGGTCAGATGTAAGGGCTAAGCCATTCTGTCATGGTGAAAGGATTTGGTTCCTTACATGTCAGATATGAGTGCTAATCCGTTCTGATGTGACTGTAGGATTGGTCCCTACATGATCAGATGTAAGGGCTAAATTCCATTCTTGGAATGGAGGCACCTGGTCAGTTACTAGGAAAACTCGGGCTAGGACTGAGGGTCGTTTTGATCATTAGAGGAATTTTGGGGTCTAAAATGGGCCTCCTAAGGAAAATAATAAAATAATAGTTAAAATAATAAAATAATAGTTAAAATAATAAAATAATATTGATTAATTTTGGAGGAAGAAAGAAAAAAACTACTTTTTTTGTTCGTATTTTTGACATATCTCATTGTGTTTTACTCAAATTTCGATCGGGAGATCTTGTTGGATGCGGAATTTGATTCCGCATCCAACGAGTACCCACACTTCATACTTTTGATGGACCCCGCTACCGCAAAAATAAGAAATACCTAAAAAAATGTGATGATGATGTCATCATCACATTTTTCAGGTATTTCTTATTTTTGGGGTAGCAGGGTCCGTCAAAAGTATGCAGTGTGGGTACTCATTAGATGCGGAATCAAATTCCACATCCAATGAGCTCTCCCGATCGAAATTTGAGTAAAAACACAATGAGATATGTCGAAAATACGAACAAAAAAAGTAGTTTTTTTTAATGACAAATATGTCAATTCAACCATTATGGTTGACTTATTTGATTGAAATTCTATTGGTTCTTGAATTCCAACTCACAAAAACTTATTTTGGCACGTTTTCTTATAAGGCCCATTTTAGACCCCAAATTTCCTCTAATGATGACTGTATGATGTAGTCTTACATGATCAGATGTGAGCGCATGGCCATTCTGATGTGATTGAGGGAGGTGTTCCCACTTGATCAGATATAAGGCTGATGAGATTCTCTGGGAGAATGGAGGAACCTGGTCAGTTACCAAGAATCCTCAGTCTGGGACTAAGAGACCTTCCGATGTGGTGATTTCGAGCATGGTCGAATGTAAGTGCAGAGCCCTTTCGATGCGGTGCTTTCGAGCATGGTCGAATGTAAGTGCTAAGCCTTTTCGATGAGGTGCTTTCAAGCATGGTCGACTATAAGTGCTGAGCCCTTCCGATGCAGTGTTTTTGAACATGGTTAGATGTAAGTGTAGAGCCTTTTCAATGTGGTGTGTTCGCACATGGTCAGATATAAGTGTTGATCCATTCTGACGTGAAGTGTTTACACATGGTCAAATGTGAGTGTTGGGCCTTTTTGACAAGATGAGGTCAGATGTGAGTGCTGGGCATGCCTTTCTGACAAGATGAGGTCAGATGTAAGAGTTAGGTGGCCCATTCTGACTTAGGGTCAGATATAAGCACTGATGAAGACCTACATGAAGGGTAGGCCTACAACCATCATGAAAAAGGGCTGGCTCTGTAGAACTTCCTATGACGAGAAGAATCGAGAGATAGCACCGATGATAATGATGATCCAGACTTGATGATGATCCAGATCAAGTGATGATCCAGATGTGATGATGATCCATATTTGATGATGATACAGTGATGATCTAGGAGTGATGATCTAGTGGTCGTGATGATGTAGATCCCGTGATGAAGAAGACTTGAAGATGAAGATGACTTGAAGATGAAGAAGACTTGAAGATGATGATGATTTGAATATGAAGACAACTTGAAGATGAAGATGATGAGATAATCCATTCAATACAGAGAAGAAGACCAATGCTGAAAATTGTGTCGAAAAAATACCTTCCTAGTTAAGGGGGAGTGTTGATGTAATTGTAACTTCAGAATGTATTCACCTATGTATATTATGTCTTATACCCCGATGTTTGTTCTGGGATGTGTCTGTAATGTAATTGAGTCATTTCATGCCCCGGTGTTCCAATTGGGAGGATCTATAATGTAAACAAGTCATGGAAAGTCATTGTGGGTAACCCTCCTATTGTCTAAGGGTTAAAGTCCCCACAGTTCCAGGGCACTAGGGTTATTAGACTCACCTAGTGAAGTCGGCCCTGGTTGGGTTTAGTCAAGTTAGGAATTAGTATAAATAGAGAGTGAGCCTCTCTATTTAACACACACTCACTCACACTCAGTTGTAGTGCATAGCTGAGGAAGAAGAATACATTGGGGCTAGGAAGAAATAGGTTGCTGCTGTCAGGAGATCATCTTACTATTTTGGGGTTTTACTTTTGGTGTTGATTCTATCTCTGAGTAAGTTGCGGGGTTTTCTCCATTTATGGTTTCCCTAAGGAAAAACACTGTGTTCATTGTCTCTTGTTTTTGATTGTTGTGCTTATTATTCTCTCAATTAAAATATTCTAATAATGCTAGCTTAATGTTAAAAATATAACAGATGAAACCAGCAGTGAGGAATTTTTGTAATTTTTCTTTTACTATATCCTTTAGAGAAGGATTCATCCTCATACATGGATGCCTTATAGGTGACATGCTTGGATCCATATAAATATGGTGAATACAGGTATCAAGGTGTATACCCTTCATATCAGTGTATTCCCATGCAAATGCTTTAGCTTGTTTCTTAAGAACTTTAAGCAATTGTGCTTGTTGGTTTTCACTTAATCCTAAGTTTATATCTAATAATTTTTCAGGGTCAACCTCACAAGGTATGGTTTATGGTCCTGTATGCTCTTCAATTGTGAATACACAAGGTATTTCTATAAACATTGAGAGAGCCATATTCTCTTGAAACTCACCTCCAAAAATCTGATCGAGTTGAGCAAAGGATCGAGTGAAATATGTACATGTTGTGGAAGAAACAAACTGGTTTAATACATTCTTAGTGGTATACTCCTGAAGTGCCAAGGAAAAATCACTAGGAAGGGAGATATAATCAATGTATTCATCCCCAAAAGAACAATTTAACCACCATGAATTTTCATTTATTGGTTGTGCTGGGCGGTATAAAATAAGTCTTTGTGTGGACAACCCATTGGAGATAGTCATCTCTCCATCCCTACACCCTATAAAATCATTTGTAGTAGCTAACCATGGTATTCCCAAGATAATAGGATGTACTTTAGAAGGATCATTTGAGTCTATGACCATAAAGTCAATAGGGTATTCCCATGAAGGTACTGATACAACAATGTCATCTAGGACTCTAGCGGGTTTTACCGTAGTGTGATCTACTAATTCTAGGATGGAAGGAGTAGGTCAAAGAAATTGTCCTAACTATAAAACTTCTAAAAATGCGGTGGTCATCATGTTGATAGCGTATCCTAAATCGATTAATGTATTTTCTATGGCGGTGTTGTTTATAATTACAGTCACTACTGGGGCTCCTAGATTTGTATATTTTGCAATCCAGGACTGACCTGTCATACATTCAGACATTTCTCCTATAATATGGATTGTAAGAGGGTCATTTTGCTTCTTTCCTAGGAATTTAATACAGAGCTCTTTTATTACCTTACTATATATTGGTATATCTTTGATATCTTGTAATAGAGGGATTTTAATATAGATGTTCTTTAATTCATTCAAAATGTTATACTCTGGATGAACTACAGGTTTTTCTATTACTGGTCTCTTTGGAAATGGAGGAATTATTTGCTCCTGAATAGTTTCTTGTGGAGGATGGGTGTGTACTGAAACTTTTGGAATGTTCACATCCTCCAAAATAGCATCATTCACAAGTTCACTTGAATGTTCCTCTTCTTCATTTGGTTCCTAAATGATGACTGATGACTTGGGTTTATTATTCACAACTCTTCCCAATCGTAATTGAATTTCATGTACAGGCACAGTCGAAATAAGGTATGAGGGAAGAGTTTGCAACTCAATGATGTTAAGAGCTTAAGTTGGTTTATTATTAGGGTTAGGTATCGACTGTGTGGGTAATAATGTCGGTCAAGGAGGATTTTCATTCTGAAAGTGATGAGGCTGTTGTGTGATAAAAGGAACTAGAGGTACAAATCCAGGCGAAATTTGTTGGAAAATTGTTTGATTCTGAGGATAAGGATGATTAGGTGCTGGGACAGGTTGTGGCTAGGAATATGGTTTTCCTTTCCATCCTTGTGACCAATATTGCTGTTGTGGAAATTGAGGAGGAGGATACTGAGGTGGCCAATTATGCTAGCTAGAATTGTTCCATTGTTGAGGTGGTTGGTACGAAGGATAATAGAGTGAAGGTTGTGGTGGAAATTTTGGATATGCTGGTTGGTCTCTAGGTTTCCAAGGAGGCCTCCTAGATGTTTCAGCTACATCCCCACTCTTATAGATGGCTTGCAATCCAGGAAAGGACGAGAAATTATCTATTGGATGCTCTTCTGTAAAGATGTGACATAGAGAGATGTTGTTTAATGGGCATTACCTTTGGGGATGTTTAGTTCTACATATTGGAAAAAATATACTCATTGCTGCTCATTCTTCATCCTACCTCTTCTTGGCTTGTAAAGCATCTAGTTGAGAACCCATTGCTCCTAAGATATCAGTCTTAAAATTGTCCAACAGGTTTCCTATCTCTTCTCTTGTAATTCCTCCTAAACTAGGAACATTTCCTCTTATATTTCTACTAAAAGGATCTCGAAATTTTTTTGTAACTTTTCCCCTACTCCTAGAATAATTTTTACACATCTCACCGATTTGTGTAAAATTTTTATGAGAAATATCACCAACTGCCATGAGATTAAGACTTTCTAAAAATTCCTCGGATATCCCCTTAAGGAAAAGTGTACGTACTGCATCTTCTCGAAGGTCATTATATTTAGACTTATGTAATGTATAAATGAACCTCTTGAGATAATCCTCACGGATCTCATCTTCAAGTTGTTGTATCTTGAATATATCATGTTGAGAGTCCTTAGGTTTGCAATATTCTTGATATTTTCGCAAAAATGAGGTTTTCATATCATCCCAAGTCCTGATAGTGGATTATCCTAATCCCATGAACCATCTCAAGGCGGAATCCTTAAGTCTAGAGGGAAATAGTTTTAGTTTGTGAGCGTCTTGTAGATAATTGTAACTCCTATAAAGGATATCAAACTCCAACAGGAATGTGTCCGAGTCCTCATTACTTTTTCCACAGAAAGTAGGTAAGGAGAGATGTTTTTCATAGTTACATCCTGCATTGTATCTAATATAGGGACCCAAAAGTAGCCTCAGTTCAATTTTCCCCTTCTCCTTCTTCATTTCTAACTTCATTGTGATCTTCATTTTCTCCCTGTCTCTCCATATAAAATGGATTCTTAACGTAAATATATTTAGGAGGCTCCTTTCGAGGTGATAATGGGGCTTCCCAACATTCTTTTTAGGAAGAGATAGTCCTCTGATCAACCATGTTTTTATTGAATACTAGAGGGATAGTAGGTTCTACGGTAGAAGTTTCAATTTGCAAGATAACTAGATCTATTGAGGTTCCAAAGAGAGATTTTACTTGAGCAGGATCAACAAAGTCAACAAAATTTGGATCTCCTACTAGTGAGAAAGTTGTGTTAATTGGATTTGAAACTAGTGGAGGGCTAGGGGTTTCTAATGGCTGATCCTCTTGAACTTCCTCAGGAACGGGATCCTTAGGACCTTCTGCCAAGGTTCCTTCTCCTTATATGGCCTCTCCAGTAAGATATTCTAAGAGAGACTCCTTAGGTTTCAAGGTAGAACTACTTCCTATAGTAATCTTTCGATACCTTTCTGGTGAGTTAGTAGTTGGGGAATTACATCCCCTACGGTAGTTAGTAGAGACTTCAATAACTTTTTCAGTCTTGAAAAATCTACCCTGAGGATCTCTAATTCTACTCATGAAAGAATTTTAAACTAATCAAAACCTATGCTATTACTGTTGTTGGATTTGGGGGCGCCTGTTATAACAGATGTGCAGGTTATTACCTCTCATCTTATTGCTCCGCCGCTACCAACCTATTACTAAACTTCATAAATAATTCTACTCTACCTTATAGAACAACTCCCTGGAAATGATGCCAAAAGTGTTGGGTGTTATAATATCTAAGTTAATCCACCTATTCTTTAATTATCAACTGGGGTTGGTAAGCTTAGAGTTGAAACACAATATATGTGAAGGTAGAGGGTGTTGTGTAAATATTTTAACAAACAAAAGATCGAAATATCTTTCAAAATGAAAAACCGAGTCAAACTCCTAAAAAAGCAATTATTAAAGTAATTAAACTGAGATAGAATAATAAACTAAATAATTGATAATAAAATTTAAACTGAAATACAATCAACAATTAACTATTCAAATGGGAAACTAGGGTACAAGGAAAACTTAACTTATAAGCAACTAGAAAACTTAATAAAAGAAGCAAGTAGAAAACTTAATAAAGAAAACTTGATAAAAGAAGCAAGTAGAAAACATAATAAAAGAAATATCTTTAGGTTCGGTCCTACAAGTTCTTTCAACAATAACACAACATAAAACAAACAACCTAGAAAAATACTAAGGAAAACACATATAACACTAAATCTCATACATAAACAAATAAATCAATCTAAAAAGCATAAATACAAAATAATACAGTATTAAAACAAAATCAGTAATATCATTCAAGAGACAAAAAACAACTTAACACACATTCAAGCAAAAAGAAATAAGGAAAATAATAAAACTTTAATAAATAACCTAAAACAATTAAAATTTAACTTTAAGGTTAAACAAAACTAACATCTAAATATGACAGCCAAAACATAATCTAGGCATTAACAAAATAAAAATAAAAACAATCTCAAAATACATAAAAAACACTAAAAATAGAACTAAGGGCTAAATGACAAACTGAACTGTGGGTCTGAAAGGGGTGGCTGAATAACAGAATGAACAGGTTGTCCGAATGACAGGCTGCATAGTTAAAATGGTAAAAACTAACCTAAATGAACTAATCTTCAGCTGAAGCCATGCATATGTAATTCTAATGCATAAAGCCATAAACAAACCTACTTACTAAGCAAATCTAACAACAAAATAAACTTAAGTAAATTCATAAACACAAGCATAAAGAAACCATTGCATATTAATAAACTGAAATGTAAATTGCATAAACTAATAATTAAGACACAAATGAAATAGAAATAATTAAGTTTACTTAACTTAATAAACAACAATCTATTTTATCTAACTTGCAAATAAACTAAATAATAGACTAAAAATAAAAGGATTGAAAGCAAGACTGGAAACAAACTATGCACGCAGTCTAATGATCTAATTCATAAATCAAATTGCACTACAGAAATAGAAGAGACTGTGAATTAAACTAGCTACAACAAGAAAAATGAACGAAATAAACAAGAAAAGAAACCTCTGGTTGATTAGGGGCCCTCTCAGCAATCAGGGGTGATTCCTGGCTAACCTCTACTTAAACGCAATCTTCAACAACAATGCATACAGCTCTTTATTTAGATGGTGGAACAAAAATACAAGTGTTTGAGAATAGATCAAAACATGAACTAATTATTCTTGAATAACCTAACTCTTCTGGCTAACTGAGCTCTCTCACAGAGGCCTCTATATATAATGATTTACAGAGATGAGCAAGTTGACCCTTTAGTGGTCAACTGCTCTCTGAATTTAGTTGATCTTAAAGGCGTTTAACTGATCACATGCCAACTCGCAGACATCTCGCTTTTTCAGCATGAACAGTCTTCAGATGTGGCGCACGGGCTTATCTTTAGTGTGAACAATCTGCAGAGGTGGTGCACAAGTTCCTTCCTAAGTGCAGCAGGTGACTGATGGGGAACAAAGGAGAGCACATGGGCGAAACTTCTAGAGCGTGGGTTGAATGCACCAATATAGCACAAGGATGGTTGATGTGGTGGCATGAAAAGGAGAATACAGGCTGGAAAACATCTAGAACACATATTCATCACCCAAACGTGTGGATAACAGAAAGTTTACAATTGTTTCACATTTTAAATGCCCGAAATTAATTCTCAGCAGTGCGCAGTCTGATGGGCGATCTGGACAGAGAGTTGAACGGAAGGCTGGGCTGCGAGATGGATACATTGGGAATCAATTTAGGGTGAACGAAGTGTCTCTCTGCTAGCACGCTTCAGGATTGGAGTCTACAACAACACATTTCGACACCTAGAAAACCACCAATGAGTTTCACGCAACGGGATGGATGATGAGTTGGACGTCGAGTTGGACATGCTGTGCGAAAGGCAGGCTGAATGCGTTCTTTTTACTAATTTATCCCAAAAGGATTATAAAATCTGCAAACAATAATATAAATCAGTTAATATATCAAATGCACTTTAATAATGTTATTTTTTATTAATAAAACCATAAAAAATGATAAATAAAAAGATTTCTTATAAACCTTAAATACACTCATACCTAAGGTTGAATAATGATCTGTGTGTCATAAAATATACAAAAGATAATAAAATATGTGTTTAAATGAGTAATTTATCTGCCAAAAATGATAACAAATCTAGGATCAGTAACTTCCCACTTGCAAAATCCAAACAGCATGATGACGGGCTCATGGTTGCAAAAATCTGATTTTCTGCACGAAGCAGAATTATGAATTCAAATTTTTATTTTGACTATCAATGATATTGAACGTTTGATATTTGGAAAATCATGTATGCATGAAATAGATTTGAAAATATATGATTAAAATTTTATGATGACGTCTCATGTAAACTTCATACTTGTATGTAACGCATGTGAGATGGTGAAAGTACACCCTTGGAGTACATAGCTTCTCGGAGGAGGTGCTAGGCTCTGAAGAGGCGCTGACTAGATCTTGGTTTAGGGATGCTATACAGATAAGTATTGGATTACTTCAAAAATACTAGTTGATTTATTGTAATTACACATGTACATAACAATTCAATTAATATTTTGAAAATCTTGTTAAGAAATAAATCCTACGAAAATGAACCTGACATGTGAATTAATCTGTTATGGTGTCTAGAAAGAAAGCACTTGAACATTGGTGAACACTGGAAGAGGTGCTAGGCCCATAAAATAGAGCTGCCATTGAGCACCCAAGGAGATGTTAGGCTCTGAAGCGGGGTTGACTAGATCTCGATTGGGAGATGTTATACAGATAAGTATTTGGTTTATTTATCAAACTTTTGTTGTTGTTGATTTTCTGTAAATATACATGAGCATATGATGCCACCATGATTTCAAAAATACTTTTATAGATTGCATCCTATAGGAATGAATCTGACATATGAATTAAAATTCATTGTGGTGTTCAAAAGGGAAGCACCTGATCTTGTAAACACCTAGAGGAGGTGCAGGATCTTGAACATAACTGCTATTGAAGCACCCGAAGAGGTGTTGGGCTCAAGAACGGAGCTTTCAAACTTCGGTTGAGAGGTATTTTTAGGTGATCTGAGGCTTGTAGAAATTTGGATACCCTTTAATGCACACCCAGGTGTGGGATGGGGTAGGGATGTGAGTGCCATGGTTGTATAAAGCCAAGTCAGATACTTGTGGAACCAAAAGAAGATACTTATGTAGATGAGTATTTGGTTCACTTGGAAACTTTTTGTTGATTTTATGTCAATATACATGTGCATGTGATTCATCTATGATTTTGGAAAATCTTGTGAATACTGACATGGGGATTGACTCATTGTTTGGGACTTGAGCATAGGTATTGCTAGTTGCCAAAGACACTGGAAATGTTCCAAGTTGAAGAGAAGGACTCTCCAAGACTGGAGAAAGATCCTATGGTGTGTGCTGATGCATGCAAGTAGGGACTTGGAAGAGTTCCAGATCATGTCATTGGATAGATAAAGGTGCAGAGGAAGCACTGCAGTCCTGAAGAGGCTATGTGGGAGATGGAGGACACCATGCGATTGGCACATCCATTTTTGGTTTAGTTTCACAGAGCACTGAGGGAGGTGTGAGTGCAGCATTTTGTTAAAAACATTTTAAGCACTGAGGATAGTGCTATTGAAGGGGTAGGGGATTGTAACACCCTGGTTTTGACCCCATGGTATTGAATTACACATGATGTAAATATTTTATCTAATCGTGGTGCAGAGCTCAATGCAAAGGCCCCACCATGGATTTAGTGTTTTATGTTTCGAAAATTAAAATCAATGCCGATGGTTTATGTCCTAGCTAGGCACAATATGTTTGAGACATCATGTAAAATGCAAATTAATAAAAATACCGCAACTAGATATGTGCCGCAATGTTAAAGAGATGGGGGCATGATTTCACAAGGAATAGGGGGGGGGATATTCAATCTTGGAGCCTATGGGGAAAATCCAAATGTCTAGGGGAAAACCCATAAAGCTGTCATCTACCATTTTTGTCTTTTGTGCCCAGTCATCTAAGTTGGTGAAGGAAGTTAATGCCTTGGGGATGGGAATATTATGGGAGTCAAATTCGTATTGGGGAAGTCTCTAGTTTTGGAAAAGAAAATTTTGACTTATGGGACAAGAAAATACTTGGAAAAGAGGGCCTAAGACATTCATGCACCCATGCGTTGCTTCGTCACGCAACTAGAGATATCTAGGGAATTCTCCCTCACAATTTCTATTGTTCTTCATTCCTCCATGGATGGGGATTTCTTTTTTGGGTATGGTTGGGTGAATGTGCATCTGTGATGCATGATTTGGGGTTTTGAGAGGTCGTTTTGCCTTCCTCCCATAGGGGAAAGCTTGCAGAGCTCTCTTTCCTTCACGTTTTTGTCTGATGTGTGTTTTTCTTTCACGTTGTGGGGGACTAGTTTTCTTCATTTTCCCCATGGCTAGGAAGTTGTTTTGGGTAATGCTCAGGGGTTGGGCTCTCTCCTGGATGTTTTTGCTGTGTGTTCCTCATTACCCAGCTAAAAAAACCCATTGTTTTGGTTGCACAACGAATGGAAGAGAAGACCCATGATTTTTGGGTGATTGCTGAGGTCGTTTTGGCCACGTGAAGCCCATAAATGGTTCTGAGTTCAAATCCACCAGAGGAGTATTTGTAAGGGTCGTTTTTTCCTATGTGAATCCATTGAATTGTTGTGGAATTTGGGTTGCTCACCTAGGGGTTGATTTTCCCCATCCACTAAATCATTTTTTTTTTGTTGAAAAGCGTTTTCTTCATACCCAACATGTGCATTTCGTTATTATGTGAATCCTTGTGATGGATTTGTAGACTAAATCCAAGAAACCCATTTGTTAGATGGATTCCTGTGTTTGATTAGCAAGTTGGTTTGGATGGGTAAATCCAAGGAACCATCTGTTAATTGGTTAGTTGTGCGTTGATGTAAAGTTTGCTTGGGATGAGTAAGTCTAAGGAACCCATGTGTTGTTGGTTTGTTCCCTTAGCAACTGGTGAAACCCAATTTATTATTGGATTGACTAGACAGTCTGTGAAACCCAACAGTGTGTTGGTTTGAATGTGGATGTATGTTTTTGGCTATGTGTGAGCTTGTTGTTCCCTAGTGCCTTGTGGAATCATGCCCAACTCAGGGGTGGTAGTGCTGTTGAGAGATTGATGAGCACACTGGCCTATGGTTGGGTGGAACATTGCAGTGACGTAGCTAGTTGCGGGGGAAATCTTCTTTTCCAGATAAGTATTCTTGTGTATTTAACCTCTACAATGAATTTGTTTATGAATTAATATGAATATGATGAATGCTTTAATTTTTTTTCTTCCGTTGTATTTACATATATTATGCATATGTCTATGTTTTTATGATTCAATGTGTTTTATGTTTATGTTCATGGGGCTAGATCTCCCATTCTATAGAAGCAGCAGCCTAGTCGCGTCCTCTCCATCATCGATATGAGGGGTGGGGACGTGACACCTACACTCTCACATTATTTCCCATGTCCCCACCACTACAGTAAAGGATATCCTAACCCAACTAGATCCTCAAGGTAGGAGGGGGAAATGGATAGTAGCCCTGCTTGAATATGACTTGGTGTTATAGCGGATTTCACCACACTAGGTGAATCACACATTGTATGGCCTTCCCTTGTCCCACTGCAGACTCATTAGCCCCTTTGGACCACTTTATATCTTTTGATGTTACCTTGTTCATCCCTAAAAACATTAGAATATTGATATACGCGGCTTTTCCTTCGATATCCGCGTACATACGCGGATATGTCCCCTATAGTCGCGTACATCGGGATGTGTACATAAATCCAAATCCTTTTGGACTGTTCCTTGACTTGGATCCGACTCATATGACTCCTCGAATTCCATATACCTTGAGATCGCACGGATTCGACCCTTCAGTATCCCTTTGAAGAACTATATAAGGAACCCATTGGTACATTGAAAACAGAAGAGAACTTTGAGAGTAACAAAACTTTGAGAGAACTTCGACCCTTCTGCATCCCTTTGTCCCTTGGAGCACTGTTGTGTTCTTCCCAATCTTGCCCTTTGTCAGTAAGCTTGCTATCGAAGTGATGGAGGATTGAGGTGGTGGAGGTCCAAGTGGGGGATTCAGTTTCTCCGATTCGCAGACGTGCCGTCAGAGGTTGTCACTTGTAATCTCTAATTCTTATTAATAGAAATATCTTTTCCTGTCCAGTAATGTGTATTTGAATGAATATTGTTTCCATTGGAATATGTCAAATGATTTTACATTATTGATTATATATGCTAGAATAGATCTAACACCATGAAATATAGTATGCTTGTATTGTATGCTTGGATTTGAGGAGGTACTTGCATTGGATTGCTTGGATGAGAATTGTGTTTAGGATTTCATATAGGAAGGATTGCATTGGAATTCGGAAAGAAATATATATTTATGCATCTCATGTAGTGGCATACCCTATTTTTCATTTGACAAAGATTGCACTTAGCATTGTTTGTTATGGTGTGCATATTTATTTCACTGCCGAGTCATAATGTCATTAGTTGCACGGCCATTTCCCTTTGAGTAATTACAGCCAAACTAAAATCAACGCTAAATAAAATGAATTACACTCTTTTCTTTTATAGGGTGCACCAACAAGCTTAGGCTTTAGGATCTTGGAATAGTTCATTGTGAGTCAATTCTCCAAGATCGCTAAACTACAACAACTAGGTGTTTTTCCAGGGAGTGTGTGAAACCCTTGGTATAACCGACGTTCTCAGGAAGCTCCTCTCAAAAGGGAGTCAAGCACAAGGCAGTGTGAGTGGTTATTGATTGGGATGACCCCTAGTCATAACTGAGTAGCACCGGCGATATTGCCAGGATTGTATTCGTATCTGGGGGCTCTTTCGAGAGTTTCGGGCTTTGCTACCCTGCCCATACGGTCAATCCCGCCTGCGACTATCCGCCTGAGCTTTGATTATATTGAGGTGACCTTAGTGACCTTACCTAGGATATCGAGGGGGTACTTGTAGAGGTTATTCTGCAGGTGTCCTGGCCAGGTAGAGGTCGGACAGCACAGTCGCTTTATGCGTTGAAGCTGAGGGCCGCTATAATTGGTTGCATACCTCCGCTTGTAGTGTTTGGGAGTTTCGAGCCTCTCCTAGGCGAGACATACCGGCTACATTCGGGAGCTCACATATCCTCCCCTTGGTTTGCTTGTATTTTGGCTGTAGATTTTCTTAGGAGTGTGCTCTTTGTGCGCTAGGTGGCCTTTGGGATCGTGGTTACTTGAGTATATTTATGCTCTCTTGAGTTTGGGTCCTTTTATTTTCGGCATGCCTGATATCCTATCACTTGTCCTTGGTCCTAGTATCGACACTGGTGTTAGACTTGGGGGCATCACAACCCCTTACCGTGCTCGTTGATTTGGGAATGGTCATATTCCATCCTCTACTTCATTTGTGGAGGCCTTTTATTCCCTTTGCTCGGTCTTTACACCAGTGGTCACCCTCATGGGGGGTGGTAGTGGATGCGTGAATGTTGGGTCTACACCTTACTTTCCTTTTTATGTCCCATCGTTCACCGCCTTGTTTCCTTTGGGTGCTATTGTCATGATCATTCCTCCCTATATCCTATAGTTTGGGTTCTATATTGACTATTTTGGGATGTTTTGGACTAATATGGTTGTCACATAGGATCCAATTTTGGTACGCTCTCTCTGAGGTTTTGACCCGTTCTTGCCTATCACAGGTATTATGTCTGAACTGGCATATAGGTTAGGATATCACATCCGCTTGCACTTATGCATTGCCTTATGACCGTTCCATATTAACCTTAGGTACGAACCCATTCCATGGTATCACGGAACCTTCTTGCTGCTATAGAAGTGCCATGATATGAGTGGTAGAGCCTCACCTTACATGGGTACCCTAGTTAGCACCTTATTTGTATTTGGTTCCCATGCCGATGTTTTCTCCCTTTAGGGTGTGGGAGTCCATTGTATAGTATTGCCATGACATTTAGCAAGAGCATCATACTCCTCTTGATCTTATGCTGGCCATGTTCCCCCCGGACTCCCCTTGTATCAAGTTGTGGATGCATTTTCATGAGCTTTGCCTGTCTTATTGAGCTTTATGCCGGCTCCCCTGACATTGCGTTTCAGCCTTATAGCCCGAGCTTGTCTCATGTCTATCCATGCAGAGCCATTTCGTATATCCTTCACAGCTTGACTTGCCCTTTTACCAGGAGGGGATCTTCCCCCGAGTGTCGATATCCTACACATGTTTCCTTGCATTGAGCATAGGTATGTTCCACTGCTTGGAACTAGTTTGTTTTCCCTGATGACACTCGTCTCCTCCTAGTTTGTAACTATAAAGCTAGTTTATTCTTTTTTCAAGCTTTTTAAATAACTGAAAAAGACCAAAAAAATTAAAAAACCAAAAAGCCGGACGGGAAAAGATGTTATCTTTGGCAGCTGTTGAGTCGTGTCGCCTTTGAACAGAGCACTGTATATCACATCTGTTGGTTGGGTTATAGTTTGAATTTAGGAAGCTGTACTCATTTATCTGAGTTTATCTCCACCGACTGGTTATGCTTCCAGTCCCTATGGAGCCTCTATTGGTGCCTCCTGCATCATAGAGATGTCCCAGTTTTTATATCGAGTCTATGCTGCCTTTATTCAGTCACCACATGCCATTATGCTCTTGTTCGAAGGAAGTTGAAACCTGAGTCGGCCATTCCTCAGTTATCCTGACTTTGCAGGTCGGCCATTCCCGGTACAGTTACTGGTTCGTGCACCTTATGATCGAGTCCTTCCACATCATACAGCTTTGCTGAGTACCTCATGTTGGATGATGGGGGATGCCTTAATGCCCTCCTTCCAGTGGATTTCATCCCATCGACTTCAGATCATTTATTCTGGGATTGGAGTCTAGAGTCATTTTTGAGTGCCTTGAGACTTGCAGTCATCAGTGGCAGGTTCTCTCGCCATCGACAGTTTTGGGAATACATCAATGTCCCCCGATCGATGGATCCTCTCAATGACCGGTAATCAGACGATGGACTACTATGTTCGACCTCGACACCTCTATTCGCATAGTAGGACATGTACTCGTAGCGGTTTGTGTAGAAGACCTTCCAGATTGGTGGCATCTCTTATCTGCTACCTCCTTGATCGTGCCAGTGTTCATGAGATTTCAGCTCTCGTGACTTGTTCCAGTGTATGTCAGACATTTCCAGCCACTATGGAGATCTTGATATATTGTATATCTTCAGCCTTGTGGAGATCATGGTCCTTTGTATATCTTCATCATGGAGATTCTGATCTATGTATATTGTACGTGGCGATGACCACATATGTTCTATCATGTATCATGCCTATTCATGGCCATTGTACTCTTATGTATCCGGGACTGCTAGATGTATTTGCAGATTAAATGCAGAGTTGTATTATGGTATTATGCTAATTGGGTGGCTGGTCTTCCATTTGGGTACCTTCATCACTTCCTTCCTGGGATGGACTTATAATGTATTTCAGCCATCGTATATCCCCTCTGATCTCATACATTAGGGGGCATTTGTTATAGCGGATTTCACCACACTAGGTGAATCACACATTGTATGGCCTTCCCTTGTCCCGCTGCAGACTCATTAGCCCCTTTGGACCACTTTATATCTTTTGATGTTACCTTGATCATCCCTAAAAACATTAGAATATTGATATACGCGGCTTTTCCTTCGATATCCGCGTACATACGCGGATATGTCCCCTATAGTCGCGTACATCGGGATGTGTACATAAATCCAAATCCTTTTGGACTGTTCCTTGACTTGGATCCGACTCATATGACTCCTGGCCTTCCATATGCCTTGAGATCGCACGGATTCGACCCTTCAGTATCCCTTTGAAGAACTATATAAGGAACCCATTGGTACATTGAAAACAGAAGAGAACTTTGAGAGTAACAAAACTATAGTCCATTGTTGCCAAGATTTATGCTTGAGTCTGCATCCCTTTGTCCCTTGGAGCACTGTTGTGTTCTT
>LPNX010585658.1:754181-804181 GCA_001517045.1 Pseudotsuga menziesii
ATAGGAAAGCTCAACGGGGATCTACTACAATCATCCGGAATAAGGTACGAGGTTTGATCCTTTAGTGTTAGATTGTTTATTTCTATTGCATATTGGGAAATATTGATTTCTAGAGTCTAGCTGTCTGTTTTGGTACCCCAAGCCATAGGAATTTCTCTCCGTAACACTTGGATATCAAGCCCATGAAGCTGGTTAAAGGCCAAGGATTGTCCAAACCAATGGAACAATCTAACTGTGATTCTCTCATCCTACACATGATTGTTGAATTGTTATCAGAAGAGAAAAGTCATAAGGGACAACCACATCCCCAAGTAGCTGAGCATTTCTTCTCATCCCCATGGTATAATCACATCATCTTTGTGTTACAAAATTTGCAAGCCCCATAGGGTATGCACAAAACAAGGGCCAGATTTCTCAAGCCGAAAGCATCAATATTTTTCATCTTAGATGGAAAATTGTATTGGAAAGAACTAGGAGGGGTGCTGCTGAACTGTGTGAATGAGTAAGAGGACAAGAATATCATTGAATAATTTCATGCAGGAGAATGTGGAGGTCATCATTATTAGAAGGCCACTATGAACAAGATCATGAGGGCGGGGTTTTATTATCCCACTATATTTTTTGATACTCACAAAGAGGTTGTTGCTTGCCATAAATGCTAGATCTTTGAAGGAAGGAGGAATATTTTGGCATTGACTTTGAAGCCCATACATGTTGAGGCCCCTTTCCAGTAATGGGGATTGGATTTCATTGGAGAGGTGAACCCATATTCCTCAAAACAGCACAAGTGGATTCTCACTGCCACTGATTATTTCACCAAATGGATTGAAGTCATCCCAACTATGAAAGCCACTGAGACTTATGCAGTTTCAGGAAGAGCACATTTTTTGTCAAAATTTGGGGTCCCTAGAAATTTGATCACTGAAAATGCTGCTGCATTCAAGTCAAAGAAGATGGTTGAGTTTTGTTCCAAATATCACAAATAGTTGAGGCACTCCATACCCTAGTATCCACAGGGAAATGGATTGGGAGAATATTCAAACAAGAGCCTCATGAGAATCATAAAAAAGTTGATGTAGGACAACAAGAAGGCCTGGCACACAAAAATGACTCATGCTTTGTGGGCTGATAGAATCAATGTAAATAAATCCATTGGCACCTAACCATTACAGCTGGTTTATGGTTCTATGGTAATTTTTCCTATATCCCTAAGCTTGCCAGTGATGAAATTGCTACAGGAAGAGGAAACTGAAACCCATCCAAATCAGAGGAGGATGTTTCAATTGATTGAATTGCAAAAGAAAAGGGAGCATCTGTTTGATAGAACTAAAAAAATTTAGGAGAAAATTAAAGAGATCTTTGACAAGAGGTGAAATCCTAACGATTTCTAGATGAGGGATGTAGTTTTGCTATGGGATGCACCACATGAAGAGAAAGGGAAGCATGGTAATTTTGATCACTTGTGGAAGGGCTCTTACAATATTTCATATTTTAGAGGAAAGAATGCCTACATACTGGAGGAGATGGAGGGTGGTTTGGTATCTGGAGATCCTGTAAATGCCAAGGCTCCTTAAGCACTACTTTCTATAAAGTAAGTTCAGTTCCCATGCCATTGTATATATCGTTTATTTTTTAACATTTCATATGTGGATAGATCTGTGACAGACTTAAATCCCAAGGTGAAGGCTGTAACGTCCCCAAGAGGAGTCGTCATTTGGTTTTATTTTTGATGCAAATTTGAGGTTACAGGGACTAGAACTAATTTTGAAGCGATGGGCCTTCGGGATAGCACAGTGTGGTGCAGTTAGCTAGGATTTTTCCAGTATAGAGTGCCCAATGGAGAAGGAACTTGGTCTACAGGGTTCTTTTCTACCTTATATGGAGGATGTAATCCCCAAGTTGGATCCACTATTAGAACCTATGCTAAAATTTAAATATTTCTACATATGCATATCCCACTAACTCCCCTGCAAAAGGATAAGCCTGTGAAAAATTATTGGAAATCTTGAGTTTTAGCCTTATAAATATGCATGGATAAGAAAAATATGATCAAGGATAAAAGATGACGTGAATGGATAGCCTAGATGACAGCAGAGAATATCAAACGTCGAAAATCATTTCCTCTTAGGAAAAAATCGGGAGCGGAAAAGCGGAAAAGGAAAAAATTGGAATCCTGCTTTCCACAAGATTGATGGCCCGGAGGGTTTCTGTCGAAGATAAATGGTTTAGAAAGGAGCATAAAGGTGAGAGAGGAAAGGTGAAAACATAGAAATTTGGTCATAAAAAGTTAGAATCTTATTTTCCGCGATCTGCAATATCGACAGTCCAGGAAACATTTGCCAGAGATCAATGGGTTGGAAAGGAGAAGAAAGGTCCAGACTACCAAATTTCAACACTCCCCAATTCCAAAAGACAAAATGTTTTCCACAGTAAGGGTAATTTGCTTGTAACTATTAGTTTCAATCACTGAATTCTCTGTCAAATATGAAATAAAGACAATTTTATGTTTATGATTTTTTTGGGTACTTTTGAGTATAGGAATACAACCTCCATAGGCACATTGTTTTCGAGCGAGATGCTGCAAAAAAGGGTAAGTGGGTATCTTGAAAACTTCCAGTAGTTTTAAATGGGAGATTAGATTTCATGGGGAGTTTTTATTGATAATTGTGTATGCAAATTGCAGATCCCGCAATGGTAGCACCAAACAAGAAGGCACTCACAACCATCGACAACAATAGGAGGGCCTTGGGTGATATTGGCAATTTGGTGGGAGCTCTAAACGTCAACTTCAATATAAACAAATATGGTGTCACAGAGTATGTTGTTTGATGTTATTTATTGTTTATTATGTCATATAATAAATCAACTCCCTGCCAATGGCCTTGTCTTTCTGCAAATGGATTTATTTTTTTGCGGTTTTGTTGTTCTATTTGATGTTTTATACCTCAAATATCCTCTCCTAAACTTGTGGACTAACTAATGTTTCAGTAGGTCTTGAGTAAACATGGTTGTCAATGTCAACAAGGTAGAGAGTTCCACTACTCAGGTAAGTTTAAACAAAGCCAGTTAAAAACCCTACAGATTGTTTTCAAGTATAATTGTTGAAAAGGATCTAGGTTATTTTTTTAAGGACAACCTTTAGGGTAATTAAACTAGAAACCAGACAAAACCTCTGTGCTGTCAACATGTTTCCTAATATTTCTATCCAGTATTCTATTTTTTTGGCTTGTTTAGTTTGTTTCCTTTCTTTTATTCCAGGGGTCTCATTTTGTTCTCTATTTTTTGTGAGTCCGAGCAGGAGACCTCACAAAATATCTCTCATTTGATCACAACAATCCCAGGCAGAGATTGTTGTTAAAAAAGAAGAAAAATCATAGGTAGGAGAAGTCTGGGGAAACAAACAAAGGAATGTTATCAGAAAGGAGGAACAATGTGCCACAGCTATGAAGAAGGATACTGTCATTTCTGTTAGTGCTAGCATGGACTCAACTGCACAATATGGTGTATTTAAAAGTCCTAGATAACTCAAAACAAGGAAAAACCGAGTACAATCACTGACTGCAATGCTAACAACTCAAAGAGAGGTTTGTCGCATTGATTTAATTTCTATTAATTCTCTGATAATTTTCTTGTTTATTCCTGGTTCAAATCCAAATATGCACGAGCCAAAGGTAACCACATCCACACCCAATTACTGTAGACTTAATGTATCTATGTGTTTACTATGATGTAAGTGGGATACAGATGATCAATAATTTTGATAAGGGTAATTTCAGGATGCATGTAGGGACTTCCATGAGGTTCTCCCTAGTATTGATAATGGAGACCTTGAAAACCAATTAGAAGTTGTTGAATATGTTGAAGATATATATAAATTCTACTGTAATCTTGAGGCGCGTTTCTCTGTCAATGATTGTATTATTTGGGGAATTCTAAGGTTAATTTTTTTTCCAGTAAATATTCGTAGCACTATATGTCCAGATAATGAGCTGCATACATCCAGATTATATGACAAGGTAGGTTGAAATCAATGAGAGCATGAGGTAAATCTTGATTGATTGGTTGATAGAGGTACATATTTGTTCCCATGCTAGTTTCATTTACTATCAATCCCAGGACTAGAATACATTTATATGGGTTATTTCCTAGGCTTGATATCAAAATATTAAATTTTTTAGGTGCATATAAAATTTGAATTGATGCCAGAGACATTGTATCTCACTCTGAACATTATTGATAGATACCTTTCTATTCACATTACTACAAGGAGGAAATTACCATTAGTGGGTATCATTGCAATGTTTATAGCTTGCAAATATGAAGAAATATAGACTCCAAAGGTAAGACGACTTACAGATATCCATAAGGATGGGCGTAAAGAAACCTTTAGTGCATAGATCTAATTAATAGAGGACATGGTTGGTTATTTTAAGGTATATACTATATACACACTTACACACAATTAATAGGGTAAACACCAATATCCTTTCCTATAGAACGAAAATATTTGTGCCAACAACACCACAAAACATATTGCATAAAGTTTTACAAATTATTGACATAAAAAGGATTGTTTCATACTTGGGTGCAGGTGAATGACTTCGTCTGCATCTTTCCAACAGAATTAACATCGGAACAGATAGTGGCAATGGTAGTTGGATGTATCTGAAATCTTTAGCTTTCATTGGATTACGACATAATTTGCAATGATGTTGTTTGACAAATAAATTGATGATAATACTTGGCAGGAGCATTCAATATTAAATCAACTGAAATTCAATCTTATAGTTCCCACTCCATATGTATTCCTCATCAGGTTTCTAAAGGGAGATGGTCTTGATAAAATGGTGAATGTTTATTTTATATTGTTGGAATAATCCTCTGCTGCATTGATAAAATATTCTTTCAAAATGCTTCGGAAAATATTCTTGGTTTAAACTTTTCTTCTGGTGTAATATTTCTCTGTTGTACTATTAAGTGCTTCAGATGGAAAATATGTCATTCTTCTTGATTGAGCTATGTTTTCTTCATCATATAATGATAAAATACAATCCATCTAAGCTTGTTGTTGCTATTGTCTACACTGCTCAATGCACTTTGAATAAGGATCCATGTTGGAGCAAAACACTTTCCGTTTTCAAAGGCTACTATGAAGCAGACCTCAAGTAAGTCTTCTAGCTTATAAGGCATCCTGGTTTTAAAGACCTTGTAGCCTAGCTTAGATTATTTCAAAACTTATAGGTAGGAAATCTGTAGATTATAACACCCAAACATAAGTTCAGTTATAGTCAATACATTGTGCATTGATCTACTATATGTTGGAACTTAGCACTAATCTACTCACATTGTGTCTATCTAATACAGGCTATAGTAAATATTGACTTATGTGCACATCGAATTGTCTGGGGTGTGTGCACATTTATTCAACTCTGTACATATTGAGATAATAACATTTATTTGACTTGTCCTAGGGAATGTGTGCACACTTGATGGTCAACATCCACCTGAATTCAATAGGGAATGAGATGAGAGTTGTTCATAAGAAGTATTCAGTTCCAATTTTTGGCTATGTTGCTTTCCTATGCCCTGCCACTTACCTGTTGAAGATAATTGCATATCCAACAACCATACTGTCATTTATGTTAGTGATAGCATAGATTCATGTACACAAGAAACCCATAACACAATCATTGACTACAATGCTAGAAACACAAAGTGAGGTCTGTATTAACACTTATGTTGTATTGGTTCACTGAGCTTGTCTAGAACTAGTTCAAATACAAACATGCACAGACAAAAGGCACCCACATCCACATACAATTCCTATTGGATTTTATAGTCTTAATCTTGCTTTATGTTTATTTATGAAGTTAAGTGGGATGAAAATGATTAATAATCTTGATAAGGGTATTTTAGGATGCATGCAAGGAATTCCATGAGGTTCTCCCTAGCATTGATGATGGAGAGCTTGAAGACCAATTGGTAGTTGTTGAATATGTTGAAGATATTTACAAGTTCTACCAGAAGATTGAGGTATGTTTCTCTGTCAATGAATGTATTTTTTTGTGAATTGAAAGGTAAATTTATATTTTCCTTAAGTAAAAATTGGTAGCCTCCAATTGCATATTGTTAGCTGTGTACCTCCATATTATATGAAAAGGTAGGTTGACATCAATGAGAAGACAAGGGAAGTCTTAAATGATTGGTTGATAGAGGTACAAATCTGTTCCTATGCTAGTTCCATTTTCTTTTAAAATTAGATCTAAAAGAGGTTTATATGTGTTATTTCTTAGTCTTGACATCAAAATATTATATTTTCAGGTGCATGTGAAATATGGATTAATTCCAGAGACATTGTATCTCACTGTGAACATCATTGATAGATATCTTTCTACTGAGACTATTACAACGAGGAAATTACAGTTAGTAGAGATCACCACAATGCTTATAGCTTTCAAATACGAAGAAATATGGCCTCCAAAGGTAGGATGACATACTGACATCCATAGAGAAATAGTCAGTAGTTAATAAAAGACATGTTGGGGTCTTGAAAAGTACATACACACTTTCACACGCTCTCTATTGAACATAACACTCTACTCCTAGAGAATTATCCCTTTGTTCTGACATCGGTACAAAAACTAGTGCATTAATGACTCACAAAATATTGACTTAAAATAACTAGTTCATACTTGGCCACAGGTCAATGACTTTCTCCACTTCTTTCCAGAAAGATACACATCAGAACATATAGTGGCCATGGTAATTAGCTCTAACTAATCTTCTTTTTTTTATTGGATTACAATATAGTCTCAAAAGATGCATTTTAACTGATAAATTGATGATAATACTCCTCATGAGAATACAATATTAAATCAACTAAGATTCAATCTTACAGTTCCCACTCCATACATATTCCTCGTCAAGTTTCTAAAGGAAGCTGGTCCTGACAAAGTGGTAAATATCTAAACCCTGCCTCTTTTTTTATATTGCCAGAAAAATCATGTGCTATATTGATGAAATCTACTTTCAGAATGCCTCAAAAATCTTGCATTATTCTTGGTTAAAATGTATTTCCTTCATCATTATTCTTACAATCCTCTTCTACATTTATGAGTTCTAATATATTTTATCAAAATGCTTTAGATGGAAAATATAACATTCTTCTTGGTCGAGCTGTGTTTGATTCATTACATAATGATCAAATATGGTCCATCAATGCTTGTTGTTTTTGTTGTCTACACTGCTCAATGCACTTTAAAGGAGGATCCATGTTGGAGTAAAACATTCATCCTTCACACAGGATACTTTGAAGCAAACCTTAAGTAAGTCTTATTAGTTTTAAAAATTTATCCTTCTAAAGATAGCCTATATATCTAATGTTTCTTCAATAATTACAGGTAGGCAACCTGTACATTATAATAACCAAAACATAGTTGATCAGCTACAACCAAACAACTGTGTATTGATCAAATATATGTTGGCACCAGTATACTCATATACTTTCTGAATTTTATCAAATACTAGATATAGTGAAGGTTGACTAAAGTGCAAACATCACATGTAATATTTTAGGATGTGTGCACATTTAGTCAACTCTGTACATTGTGAGGTAATTACATTTATTTTAATTTTGTAGGGAATGCGCCCACTTCATGGTTAACTTCCACCTAAATGCAAGAAGAACTAAGTTGAGAGTTTTTCATAGAATATATTCATCTCCATCTTTTGGTTGTGTTGATTTTTTAAGCCCTGTCATCTTAACAACTTATGACAGTTGCAACTCCAACAACTGACTGTGCACAACTAGATTTACCTTAGAAAGACTAATTTAGGATGTTAATTATTCTAAGTGTGGTAAAAAACTACCAGGCTACCACTGGTGGTGCTGCTAACAAAATGTTGTGTTATGTTGATGTAGATAGCCCTCAACAATAGTTATATAAATATCTAGTTGAGTTTTTCCATACCTTGAAAATCTCTTTGATAGTGAACGAATAATTTCACTAGTAGGATGAATGGTATATATTTTGAATTTCCCCTTCTGACTGACATACACTGGTAACGCATCTTTAGATTTATGATTTCCAAGAAAGATTTATTTATTATAGTAGATTTGGATTCACAACAGAATTTGGGCCCAAAATCCGACAGATTTCATGTCTAAAATTCGACATATACCTATCGGTTATTCAACAAACGCATTTTTTTGTGGTCGGTAGAATATCGTCGGATATTTGATGAACTTCTAAACCCCTTCGACTTTTCAACAATGCAAGAAGATAATATGCCGACATATTTCACCACTAAGTCATCGAATTTCTAACACCTATGTGGTCGAACTTCCGACTGCTCCTTGTTGAAGGTGGGCCACTCCCTTTGTAAAAAGTTGGGTTTATGCCATCGATTTTGAGACGAAGGGGTGTCAGTTTTTTGACATATAATTGTTGAATTTGAGACTACTGGTTGTCAGATGTCCAACATATCTTTGTCAAATTTATGCCACTTTCTTTGTAAATGTTGTCGATTTTGAGAGAACAGGTTGTCGGATTTTCGACGAACAGTCGTCGGATCTCTCTTGTGACTTTGTTGGATGAGGGCCCCATGATGTCAGATAACCGATGTGTCTTATTCAAATTTGTGATGACACCCTAGTCAAAAATATGGAGACTTCATCGAAAGAGGGTCACATGTTGTCGGATAACCGACGGTCGCTTGTGTTTTTATTCTTTTAATTGTGGTCTTCTATATATTTAAAAAAACCCAAAATTGCAGTCTTCTATTTTTGTCAGCCAAATCATGGCACACCTCTGACAAAACTTGATTGTACGGCATGGACGTACGATGATGGAAACATTAGGAAAGAAGACAACTCCTTGATCAAAAGGGGGTTTTGTATTCATCTCTAGCAGTGTTTTTTTACCTGGGTATTTTATTTTTTCTAGGTTTTCCTTTTAACATTTTACCTTATAGTGATGGAGGACGTGGAAGCGTTAGATTATTCGTGTGAGACGCTGCGGGCTGAGGACATATGGGCCCTACCTGAGGTTGGAAATCATTCTGATATGGAGGATAAATGGTACTCAACTTTGCATAATTATCAGACTTGACAACTTTCAATGTTCAGCTAAGGAGGTACTAAACACTTTTGATGCCTACTCTTGCCACCACATTTACAGGGAAAACAACAGGGAATCAGACAAAGAATCGAAGGAGGGATTCCTACTAGCCATGGGTCAGTGGAAGATCATTGAACACAAAGGGGATCATCTATGTGAATATTATCATAGACCATTCATAGAATGATCTAAATATCTATTTTTGCAGCACTAGATACTCTCATTTTCTACATGACAGATATTATATGTTTTGATAAATATGTTATGTTTTTATAGTAGGCTGTGCACACAGTATGAATAACAAGAACCAATTTTTTTTTATGGGTTTCTCGGCTACTATCATATTTTTGACATGTTTCTCTCATTGGTTAGAGATTCTAGACACTATGTTACATGGTGAAAACTGTGATGGATTTTTTCCATGCATTTATATTGAAGCTATCAGCTTATGACTTGAAATACACTTGGGCGAAGTGTATCTACAGAATGTAATTTTGTTTGAAGAAATAAAGTTACGCTTATTTTCCTAGGGAAAAAACGACCATTATAAAAATACTCTCTTGGAATTCTTGGCCTACAAATACAATAGATCTATTTTTAAAAATATTTGTTAAAAGACTAGATTCTACAACTTACTAACTCATAAAAATCAGAAGTTTCTTTTCCAAGTTATTCAATCATTGAAACAACTTGATAAATCAAACTAATTAAGGTAAGTTTATAGATTAGATAGAACAAATTTATCCTGAGTGTATGGTAATCACCATCATCAACTAAATGTTCGTGTGTGCATAAGCATAAATACCCAAGACACAGTTCAATCAAATAAAAGAAAACATAATTATACCTTGATTTGTGGAGCTTCGCACTGTCTTCTTCTGCTTTACCTTTCAAAACATCATTCAACATACTTCAAATTTTTTCCTGTTGCAATAATTTCATGTTAGGACCCATTAAATAAATATTTGTCTATTTATGAAAATAAAAAAACCAATCTAAATAAAAACAATACTATTACAATGTAAATTACAATACTCTTCAACTATTCAAGTAAATTAATTGTTAATAATAGATCACATGATAAAACATGGAGAACCAAAAACACTATGTATATAAGGCCATCGATCACATCAAAACACCATTTCTTGCCTCTTAACTATGAAAATGTTTCTCAACTCTATCTGTANAGCTGAAAGAAGATTTCATTAAACCATTCATTAAACCATTCAATCATTCAATAGCTCAAAAAAAAAATTCATTAAACCATTCATTAGATCATTCATTAAACCATTCATTTAGTCAATAGCCGATAAAAAAATTCAGTAAACTATTCATTTAACCATTCATTCATGAAATAGAGGAAAAAACCATGTAAAAATATTTGTTATAAATAAGAATTACTCAAATTTTCTTTAGTCACTTCCTTTTTACTTTTCTTCTCTTTACATATCTAGCCAAAACTGCATCTTCTAGAATCTACTCATCAATCTCCCTACTAGACTGTTCGCAAGGTTGAACTTGCGGAGAGGGGCTATGAATTTCTGCAATAATGTCAAAATGTCTCATTAATTTATTTTTATTTTTTTAAATACAAGTAATTCATTTTAAAAAAATTACAAAGGTATTTTTTTACCTGGCATGGGCACATCATCATGTTCATCATTATCCTATATAGCATGGGCACATCAGCATGTTCATCATTATCCTATACAGGCTCGACCTGTTAAGTGTTATCTGCATATACATGCTCTGCAGTTGAATTGTGGAGAATTAGAAATAATGTTCATCATCTGCAATTATCTATACAAAACAGTAGAATATTAATAAATTCATTACCAGGAATCGAAGCATGATATTCGTCTTGTTGGTGTACATCCTTGACATTAACAGGATCATTACTTTCCTGCTAAAAGGGAATAAATAATTTATGTTCATTTTTTATAACGAATAAATTGCATGAGAATTAATAAATTATCATTAAAGTATATAGTTTTTATATACCTACGCACCAGATGGATCAACAGAAGATCATGAAGTATACCCAAAAAAGCTTCTTCGGCGTTCAACAATGGCGTCAAAGCCTTGTTCGAAGCCAAGCTTCATGTCTTCCTCAGTGGGAAATTTTTTGAATCAGTCGTCCTGCATTTTTGCATGATGTCATTAATTTTACATTTTTTTCTAGAATAAAAAGAAAATAATTTTCTATATATTATTTGGATGCAGTATCGATTTTTTGATACTTACATATCGGGCCGCCAAATTCAAATAACCACCAGGCCCAAGCTTTTTTTGACCAATTTTTTCCATTCTTTCCTTGGTGGCCTTTGATGTGTCTGATAGCCTAATCAAGTGTTGAATTATGTTACTTGATGTTCCAAATTCAATATAAAAACTAATAATAATAAGGCTTACCATTACATTTTGGAATATATTTCATACCTCCCTGTTCCTGGTGGTATATTTCCTGCTTTTCTCAGACCCTTCTCTTCTGCATCTTCCACCAGGGCTTTCCACTCCCTTGATGGAATCATCGGAGGGTGCTCATACCTAGGGTTATTTTCTAGGTGAACCCTATACTGGTCTCAGACAATATTTAGATGTTGTCCAGCCTTCTATAGGACCTTCGATGTATCGAAGGTATCTTTTCTGAACAGACCAACCAAGTGATTAGTCAGCTCATCCTTTAAATATTTTGCTTATTTGTCCCACCTTGTGCGTATGGTGGGCTCAAAGATATCCAAGGACAAATCATTTATATTTTTATAGAATACATCATTTCCTGCAAAACAATAATTCACTCATTAGTCAACATTAAAAAATATTATCGGTATATTAGAAACAAATTATAAAAACTAAATTGAATAATCTATAATAACCTAGAATCTTCTCTATATTTATTGGAACGAGTTCATCGTTCACCAAAAATGTTTTCACTATTGTACCAGTGCTAGTGACACGAGAAGATCCAGGAAATGTTGCTTCAGCATCAACATTAGTATCTAACCCTGTATCTGCCCCTTCTTCTGTCGCATTTGTTGTGGATCAGTCAGCATCGACTGCACCCTCTACTGGCCTCAGGGGTGTCACAAAGTGTGTTGCCGACTATTTAGTGGAAAAAAAGGGAGCAGTATGTGGTGTACGCAGATTGGTTTGGTCACTAGTACCAACAACACTTCACCACCAGTGTTAAACTGAATAATTTCCTGTATATACAAACCATTGTATTATAAGTTCAATATCATATAAAATTAAAATTTATAAAATACTAAATGAATTTACATTATTATTCCAGAACTTACTCTCAATTTTCAACATCTATGGATCAATAATTAAATCTTTTATTTGATCTCTTTTGTTTGTGGAACTGCCAATGACAATTCAACTTGTTCCTCATTTTGTTTTTCCATTGTCTTCTGTAGCACCTTAAATGGGTCTACAGACGTACTAATTTCCTTATCTTTCATGAACTGGTAGACATCAAACTATAAACACTGTCGAGTTGGTGTTTCATAAACTGAATCCCCTCTCTGCAACAGAAATATATCAAACATTGCTCAGTCATTGAAGCAATAGTCTGCACAAAAAATTGTATTAACAAAATTTTTCTATGATGATAGATTCCTAGAATTACATCTAGGTTTACCTAATTCCTAGATGAGGGTGTGGTCTAATCAACAGCTGGGGACATTCCCTGATCATCCACCTGGAAAAAAAGTATAGAACATTATCACAATGAACGCAATATGTAAAAACTTCAAAATACATAACAAAATAAACATTTAGGTTTACATATTGCCTCGAGGCTCCATTCATCTGATCAACAGCTGGGGACTTTCCCCGATCATCAACCTGCAAAAGAAGTAGATAACATTATCATAATGAACGCAAACATAAAAACAAAAAAATACATAACAAAATAAACATTATGCTACACGTTATACATGTGTACAATTTTACAATATTTAAAATGTAGAATTACATTCGTGTCTACCTATTGCCTCAATGCTGCAGTTGTCTGATCAATTGTCAGTTGGATTCCTTGATCAACTATGTATGGAAAATAGATAAGATTATATAAACAAACCGAATATACTATTTAAAATACATAACGATAGATATGTTTGTCCATCCTAAATTTTTACAATGGCAATATCGATGTATACCTGCCACCTTGAGGCATGTCTAGTAACATCTACTGTGAGGGAGGTTCTCCTGACAAAACCCTGCATAGAAAACATACTAAAAATTACCTAACGAAACCAAAATACTCACTAAAATAATTTTAAAAAATATCATTTTGATGTATACATGTTGCCTCGCGTATCGTGTACTCCTCTCACCTTCTGTTGGGGTGATGAGCCCCCCATCACCTCCCTGCGAAGTCAACATAGGAAATTTAATAGAAAATTATAATTATATGCTAAAAAAAAATCATAAAGATTTTAAAATAATTAATAAAAGGTGGGGTAAATTATTGGATGTACCACAACCATACTAACCGTGTTTGTATCTACATGATTCAAATTGTAATTAATAAGTAGTTCTTCCCCATCATCTATTGATTTAATGGCACATACAAAGACACAGTTCCTTTCATGCACCTCGAATATGTAGTTGGGTTACTCCTTTATTGTGATATTTGTCTTTCAGTTGTAGACCCTAGTTGTGTACTACTTGTAAACCTTGCAATATTCCCAGTTATTTTTGGCCTTCCGTTAATGTACATTGTTTCTCCTTTATTGTGATCTTTGTCTTTCAGTAGTAAATAATTTGTTGAAAACCCATATCTACACATACTTCATTTATACTGGACAAGGTACATCCAATCACTGTAGTTGTAAGAGGGTCCAACATACTCCATCAATTCTGTACATCTGCCATATCCAACCTTTATGCTATCCATGCAAAACAACACCAATCCATGCAATGATGATGGTGCGATTCTATATATCCTCTCATTCACACAAAAATCAGTGTTTACTTGAGTAAGATCCCAAGGTACCAATTGTTTCACTAGGTGTTTCTACCTTAAGGGAACCTCAATGTATCCTACTATCTCATCATCACAGGAACATGACCCCCCTCCTCTGAGAAAAAATTCCATGCATTTATTGAATTTTCTTCTGATCTTATGACATCTAGTTGATCTATCCCTTATAGACCTATTGGATGTCTCACTCTCCTCTAGCATTCCTAAAATCCCCTCGCTGGAGGAATACAGGTCTGACAAATACCTATTTGGTTCTACCTACACCATGGCTGCAAAAAAAATTGGCAAATAATAGCAAAATACCAGCAAAAAAATTGCAAAGACTTATAAGCATGACATAATGGAGATATCATTATCCTAAATAATATCAATAATTCCCTAGTATAACAGTTCAACACATAGTCCTTTAACACGATATAGATAACAAGTCATTCCACAGCAAATGCTTCAGCCCTTTTATCTCAAAATACAAACTATGTTTTTTACAATATTCTTAGGTGTACATATTTTAATTTAGTTTGTTTCCTCACCCAAAAATATAAAAGACCCAGTTTATGGATCTCAATATATGTGATAAAATCATTTACAAATATTCTGTAACCTTTTTTTCAAAAGGAAAAAAGGTGTTCCTTGATATTCAATAGTGAATAAAAGGTAACGTTTACATAGTCCTGACAATAAGTCAGACCATTAACGAGTGGAGATCATAAGTATCAAAATATTTTTCAAGGGGAGGGATGGAACTCACAATCCCAAGATGACTAAAGTAGCAATACCACACTGAGAACATAAGGATCCCAAACAGCTTATCTAAGGAGGCATCGAGGGTGTAGAAAACACACCCCTGAGGGGATGAAAACAAACTCTATATCCCCATATAAAACAAGAAACATGCTGATGTATCCCATAGTAGAAAGAACCAAAAAGATATTAAATTAACTGTATCATTCCTTCCTTAATGATTTCTCCTTCTAAAAGTTATGAGAAGGAGAGGAGGCCAGCCTTCATATTCAATGCGTCCTTGGATAAACGGTCTGCACTCATATTGTGTTCCCTGTAGACATGGATAAAGTCATATAAATGAATTGAATATGTTGGTGGTATAGCATATATGTCGGATATCCAAAGAAATGCATTACTTTCTCCTACCTCTGTGGATGAGTTCACATTCTAAGAGCTTCTATCACTACACCAACCTGATCACACAACTTCTAGGTCAGTTCTCCAGTCTACATTGGCTTGATTATTCATTTTCTTGGCCACTCCTCTATTTTAAGTCCATAGAAAGGGTGTCGAGGGTAAGAAAAGGTGGCCCTTGGATTGTTGGTGGAAGGTCTTTTTTAGGGATTTTTAGGGCATATTTTAAGGTTTTTACAATTTTTGGGGGCAGCTATACCTAGTTTGTGACCTATTTGTAGTTGGGAGATGACTATGTATGATCCTAATAGGCTGGGAAATCACTGTATATATCATCTAGAAGCTGGGAATTATTGTGTAAGCCCTCTAAGGGCTGGGTCGTGATTGTATAAGCCATCTAGGACTGGTCTTGGATTTTGATGACATCCCCAAGCTAGTCGTAGACTGTGGTGGCCCTCCCAAGTTGGGCCATGTACTGTGTGACCTTTCATTCCAATTCAATTCATGTTGAAGAGAGTCATTTTTCATTTTTATAACTCTCAAATAATTGGCAAAACCCATTAAAGCATGACAAAAATTCTCAAATGATAAAACAAAAAGGATCATAGGAGAATTGTATTCTTAGTCCACTTCTCCCATCCATGGTGTTTGCTAATTATCCCATTTTTCTATTAGATTTTTTCAATATAGAACACAATATCACTGTGTTCTATATTGATCGTAGTCACAAGAATGAAAAAAATAGCACTAAGACAAACAAACAAAAATATTTATAATAAAGGCAACTAACCAATTAATCCTCTTGGCCAGTTCGCAAGGATTTTGTTGGAGACATTGAGAAAAGTCAATGAGGCCTACGTGGAAAATATCAACAAAGTAATAAATTGTGTACCAAGTTTCCATTCTTGTTAAGGTATACCCCACTAAACTAGCATGTAGTACAAAAGTCATCCATAAGTGTGAACCACATCCAATGAGCTAGAACAGCCCAATAGAAAAGCCTCCAAAGTCCAAATACCATAATTAACATGCAATAAGCCTAGTGATTCATAAAAAATGATAATCCATGTCATCAATATGCCAAATCAAACCAAAAATGCTAGGGAAATCCATGAGAAGATGATCAATGTGTCATGAGAAAATGACATATGAGTGAAGTTCACCATCATCTCCTAGTGTTTTAGCTCGGCGGCATCAAACTCACATAACCACATCAATAACCATACTGTCAAACATTGCATAGGAAATACTTCATCAAGGAGTAATTATTAACTCTTTAAAAATTATGGAACCCCTAAGTTGATTGGTTCCCATTCCATGAAAGCACAAAGTGTTAGATGAATTCTAAGGAAAGATACTCAAGCATTCCAATATTACCAAAAAGAGAGCATAGAAATATCAATACACCAATATATCATGAGGATCCATCAACCAACCACCAACTAGGGAATCATCACAACTTTCAGTTGCAATATTATCTTCTAAAATTAACCAATGTGTGACATGATTCAATGCATTCTTTCCAACTATATTGGCATTTGAAATCCTTTTTTACCATTTAGTTGCACATAAAAATTTCTTCTTGTTTCCTAATATTGAAAATAATATATAGTCAATATAATGATCTCCAAATTTTATATTTTTATACATGTTTTGGTTAGAAATATGGTTTATGGGGTGATAATCTTGGGTGGCTAGGAAGGAGGAAGGGGAATTTGTGGATTACTCAAAGGAGGCGGAGGAAGTTTTCTTGAAACTAATTTTTGGATGTAGGGATGAAGTACTAAAACTTTGGATATTCTCAAGGGTATCACATAACAACATCGAAGAGGATAGTGACTCAAAGAAGCTAACCTATTCTAAGTCCTTGGCACCACCCCAAATCCCTAACCCTAAGGATGACCTAGCACTGTGGGGGTCTATGTTGTAAAATTTTTGTTTCCCAATTATGCGAAGAATTTTTATTTTTTTGTGCTCGAGACACCAACTATTATTCTATGTTTCCAGTTATTTATCTCTAGGCTTCTGATTTCTAAATTTTGCTTCACAATCATCATTGGTTTATGGATCAATTTGTCTTGTTTTTCCTTTTGTTGTCCCAATTTTTATGTTTTCTTTATATGCCATGCAACACAAAAATTCTCCAAACCCCTGTCTACTACTTTAAAAAATGAAAACCAAGTTCAAATAAAAATAAAATCTATTTGAATGTGTATCTTGGGGGTAAATTTCGAGGCCATTTTCAGGCCATGAGCATTCAAAGGTGTTTTTTGTGTATTATGGGCAGCATAACAATGAGGAAAGGACCAAAATTCAAACCTTGGCATGGAAGATGAATTATGGACCAGTTTTGTAGACTAAACCAGCATTATGTGCATAGTTACAACAGAAATCCAGCTTGTTGCAGAGGTTTTGGGCACTTTTGCACAAGTCTAGGCGTGAAAACAGCCTCAATCTTCATTCACATGCATATTTTAGGGCTAAATTAGCTGTAAATAGTCATGACAATTACCCTAAGATGAATTTTGGGATACATGAAGGCTAAACAGTAGTAAAATTATTATTATGGGAATAATTTCACCTAATATCAGTCATATGGATTGTTCTAGGTGTCTCTCTAATGCAATTTGTGTGAAAATGGACAGTTATGGGTGCCTTAAAACCATATTTCCTAGTTTTAAGTGGATATGCATGTGAGATAATTCTAACATTCTAGCCAATGCACCGACCATAAACCCTAGGGATAATTCTAGTGGTTTGACTTTCCATGCCAAAGTCAGAAGGAGGTCATAAGATCGAATCCACGAGGCCCTTAGGGTCAGGCATACATGTCCTCCGACAACATTTACGATATGAGAATTGCAAAAATACCAAATGTGTGTGAGATTTGAGCATTAAAATGACCAGTAAAATCCCATGTATATTCATAGAAATAACAGGGAACCCACTAAGGCCAATGGATATACTATCATTTATACCCATCAAGGAAATGGTCATTTCATCAAGAGTCCATTCTTAATCACATAACCTTTCATTTTAGAGGCAACAGTTAGCAAAGAAGCAAGCTTGCATGGATTCCTTTCTCTTATTATTGAAGCCCTAGAATTAAAGGAGATCCCTATAAAAAGCTACAAGCTTTTTTCGATTTCTTATCTCTTTGGGATGCTACCTCCTGCAAATTGGATGGTCACTATATTTTTAGGGGTCTGCTTAGTAGCTAGAAATTTTGAAAATGCATTATTTGTCCTATCCTTCAATTTTATCAAATGAAAATGGGCACGTATTTTTGTTCCACTAACATGCCTAATTTCAACCATATTAAGAAAAAATTGCAAATCAAACATGTAGCTCCTCACCCTAGGGTGAAAATTGCAGCCTTTAATAGAAACCAACAAACACACCATTCACTACCCTTTTGCCAATGATATACTGTCATCCAATCAGGTTATCTTTATTACATATAATATATCTTGAAAACATCTCATCCAGGTGGATCAACACTTCAAAACAGTATAAACGACCTTCTTTCAAGGTTGCAATATCATCAAAGATGTTACAGGTAATCTAGGGCACAAGTGTGTTGAACTTATCTTTGCTATTTAATTGCTCCAGGTGTTGTTGATTTAGGTGGACCAACCTATCAATGCAAAGGTAATGTTATCATTCTTATTTATCACAATTTTAAAAGACCTTTCCATTAGTATTTATTGAATCTATATCATCCCTACAAATTGTACTATTATTTATGCTTATTTTCTACAAGAAATATGAAATAGTGCATAAAATCCGATATAGGGAGCTATCTGGGCATGACAGTCTACTATATGAACATATTTGTGTATTAATGTGAAAGAATATGAAAATGATTGGGTTCTGGCATTCCAATGAGCATAAGACATGGATGCTACTATAAAACATGGATGCAAAGATGGTAATCAAATGGATTTCAATAATTTTAATGTTCTTTGGAGAATCAAACCAAAAGGTACCGAAGTATGATATATTTTCAGCATAAGGGTTTCTATATTAATCATGTTTTCTAAATATGAGTGAGGGATCTGATCAGCAAAGGGAGAGCCATATTAACACCTTTTCATAGCATATATTTATGTTGGAGGGTTCTACCATAAAATATATTCTTAGACTTGTCAAATGACTAATGTTGACATTTGAAGTTAGAGATTATTGGCATTGACGTCAAAACGAGAAACTTAGCCAGTTGGTTAAGCAATTCATGAGTAAAATCCTGCAGCATCAATGTAAATGTCGGTAGGATACAAATTATGTCCTTGACAAGTTAAGAAACATTGTTGTATGAAGAAGCATTATTGATCGTTGAAGTCAGAAAAAATCCTGCCAGACTCAAAATATACATGATCATTCGTCAAAGGTTTATGTCCACAGCCATTAATTCAAAATGTCTGCAGAAAATAAAGGTAATTCCAACAATATGAAGGAGATTCCTGCAAATGACCATAGCCAATAATGTATATGCCTGCAAATGGATGCACTGTTGAAATTCCTAAAAGACATCAGTCTTGCTGACTAGTGTAGTCTTTTTAAGAAGGCCTGGAATCGTATGGAAGAGCTTGTGAAGTATAAAACGCCCTAATTGTATGGAAGAGTAATGATCTCTAGCCCATGAAATATGGAATCGTAAATTCATTAAGTAATATTAATGAATCCTAAGTGGACACGTCACACAATGACCAATAAAATAAGAAGTGTTTAAGATTATAAGTCGGCCTTGTAATTTTCTATTGAAGAGTTTTGTTGTATATAAATAGAAGAGATGGAAGTGAATCTTTGGTATGCATTTCGAAGTGGAGATAAGGAACAGAGACGTGAAGTTTATTCTTTGTGGATGCAAGTTTATATCAGTCAAAAGAGCGAAGAATAGTTTACAGCAGACAGAGTAACAGAGACGAATTTACAACAAACGAGGAACAGAGACGAGTACATAGCAAGCAAGGAACAGAGACGAGTTTGCAAGCAGACGAAGGAGCAGAGACGAGTTATAGAAGATGAAGGTCAGAGAAGTAAAGTCATTTTTTCTATGAGTTCTTGTCTTGGGGTATAAAGAATACGTCAAGTTCAGAATGTGGGTTGAAGACAAGGCTCTTTGAAGTATCATTATGACTAAGAGGTAAGGTAAAACGAGGAACTTATTTACACATTCAAGAAGCATCTTAAAACTTCATTCACAATTGAAGTTGGAAACTTTACATAGAGGTTGAAGCCTCATACATTATAATGTTGCAGCTAGTTTTTACAGTCTGTGTTGCAGTACAAACCATAAATGTAAATTTGTCATATACCTTAATATATTTAAATCTACAGTTGTTGGTATCTATTTGATCTTTTAAGTGTTTTACAAAGAAGTAAATCTCTATGCTAAGAGAGTATTAAATTATAA
This sequence comes from Pseudotsuga menziesii, assembly GCA_001517045.1. Classification (NCBI taxonomy): domain Eukaryota; kingdom Viridiplantae; phylum Streptophyta; class Pinopsida; order Pinales; family Pinaceae; genus Pseudotsuga; species Pseudotsuga menziesii. Next base: position 774,844 of record LPNX010585658.1, read on the forward strand.
TTACTAACAAGTCTCCAACACCAATTCACCCCCCCCCCTCTCAGCATTGGGTGCGTGTGTGTTTTTCAACTAATTGATGGCAGGTTAACAAGGACACACGGCTAGAATAATTGCACACCATTTTCAGATCTGCTCCAAGCAATTGTGGGAAAAAATAATCATGACCTTGAGACTTGAATTATTCTAGGTATCCAAACCAGACTTTAGCACCTGAGTTTTTTCTCTTGTTTAGCAACAATCTCTATGTACATATGAAAGCCTTTATTTGAATTAATATCCATGGGAATGTAAACCCTTGGTCCAATTATACTGACAATAAAGCAACTATTGCGGTCATATTGGATAGAGACAAGTTTGCATTTGTGGAATCAAAGCCTCTTATGGTACTTATCCCAAATCAAAACCTCCTATGGTACTTATCCCGAGGTTGTCAGCAAGGAAGGGGTTAGGCATAATTTCACTGTACTTCCAAATAACACCCTTCAGTTGCAATGAATGCAACAATACATGGTAGTGAATGAAAGGTTGGTAACTGACTTACCAGTTGTAGGCCCTTCATAGTCAGGCTTTCATTCAGAAAACTCAACGCAAGGATAAAACCTGGGATTCACCTGTAAAAACAATGCATTGAACAAGAATGGTTAAATAATTGTATAGAAGATCTCAAGAAGTAAAATAACACAGTGCGTTAATGAGGGCACCTCTTTGCAATCGAACTTGAACCCTTGGCTCCCTCCAAATCACTTATCTCCCTTTTCTTTCTCTTCGGAGGTCCTGATACTATGGATGGATGAAATGATATAGAGGACTCAAAATCTCCCTAGTTATCTCCATTTGCTTGCTCATCGAAGGTCTTGATACTATGGATGGATGAAATACTAATGCGGAGGTCCCTATCGCATTCGAACTCGAACCCAGCGTAATGGCTCTCTCCAAATTGATAGCTATCTCCCTCTGTTTTCTTACTCGTCGGGGGTTCAAAGGATGGACAACATGCTATATAAGTTGCAGGCGTGAGAGGTCATAAAATCATGCTAGATAAGTTGCCTGTGTTTTATTAAGTTGACAAGTGCCATAAATCGAAAATCAATCATTCAATGCCTTATTTAAAACAAATTTCATGTCATACCTTTATGTTGTTATCAATAATTTAATGTGTGTACTTCCCCATCTAATGTGTCATGTTGTTTGTCCATAAGTGAATTGATACTCCTTAATCATTAAATCATTCCTTCATCAATTACAACTATGCCTTAAACATTGGATAACTACTTATCTAGTGATATTGCATCAATACCTTCCACTTACATCTAGTAATGTTAAAGTTGACTTGGATCTTGATTGTACTGATTTTTTATGAGTAACCTGATTTGTCAGCTATTGAGGTTGTTCACGGTTTTATAAAGTAAGGAGATAAAAATTCATGGTCATGAACTTATAGTTCTAGTATGTAGTTATAGTATGATGATTATAGTTTTATGTGGAAGATAGTGTGGAATTAAATTATCAAGGTTGTTCTTCGGTATTGCATTGAAAAGGCCAGTTGTTTGGTATTGTATGATTTTCTTATCTTGCTTTTGAGGTAAGGTAATTTTCACCACATGTTGAGACTTCTATTAAGAGGGAGATATGACAATGATGATGAAGATGATGATTATGGAAACGATAATGAAAACAAGGACATCAATTATCATGATGATAATGACAATCATGACAACGACGACGACGATGATGATGAAGACGAAGATGATGATGATGAAGATGGTGATGTTGATGATGATGATGATGATGATGATGATGATGATCGTGATGGTGATGACGATGAAGATGATGTATATGATGATGATTATGATGATGATGATGATGATGAAGCTGAAGATGTTGACGAGGATGATGATGATGATGATGATGATGGCGATGATGATGACGATGAAGATGATGATGACGATGAATATAATGATCATGATCATGAAGGTGACGATGATGAATATGATGATGATGATGATGATGATGATGAATATGGTTATGTTGTTGATGATGATGATAATGATAGTCTTCATCATCATGACCCTCATCATCATCATCATCATCATGTTGATCGTCATCATCTTCATCATCATCATCATCATCATCATCGTCATGAAGACGATGATGCTGAACATCATGATAATGATGATGATGATGAATATGATGATGATGATGATGATGATGATGATGAATATGATGACAAATCAACATGATGATGATGATGATGATGATGATGATGATGATGAAGATGACGATGATGAAGATGACAATGACGACGACGACGATGATGATGATGACAATAATGAGGGTCATGATGATGAAGACGATGATGATGATGATGACGATGATGATGTTGATGATGAAAATCATCATGATGATGAACACGATGATGATGATTATCATGATGATGAAGACAATGATGATGATGATGATCATCATCATCATCATATTCATCATCATCGTCTTCATCATGATCATGATCATCATCTTCATCATCATCATGATCATCATCAGCACGATCATCATCATCTTCATCATCATGACCCTCATTATCATCTTCATCATCATCATCATCATCATCATCATCATCATCATATTCATCATCATCGTCTTCATCATCATGATTACCATCATCATCATCGTCATCGTCATCGTCATCATTTCCATCTTCATCATCATCATCATCATCCTCGTCATCTTCATCATCATGACCCTCATCATCATTGCCATCACCATAATCATCATCATCATCATCATCATGATGAAGATGATGATGTGGAACATCATGATAATGATGACTATGATGACGATGAAGATCATGATGATGATGGTGATGATGGTGATGATGGTGATGATGGTGATTAAGATGATGATGATGATGATGATGATGATGATGATGATGATGATGAGGGTCATGATGATGAAGACGATGACGACGACGATGATCATCATCATCATCATCATCATCATCATCATCATTATCATGATGATGAATACAATGATGATCAACATGATGATGATGATGATGAAGATGATGGTGATGATGGTGATGATGATGATGAACATGATGATGCTAAACATCATGATAATGACGACGATGATGAGGGTCATGATCATGATGATCATCATCATCGTCTTGATCATCATCATCATCATCATCATCATCATGTTCATAATCATCGTCTTCATCATCATCATCATGATCAACATGATGATGATGGTGATTATCATGAAGATGAAGACGATGATGATCATGAAGATGAATACGATGATGATGAATAAGATGATGATGACGACAACGATGATGATGATGAATAAGATGATGATGATGACGACGATGACAATGATGATGATGAACATGATGGTGATGATGATGAACATGATGATGATGATGATGATGATCTCGATGAAGATGAAGATGATGATGATATCCATGATTACGATGATTATTATGATCTCTATGAAGATGAAGATGATGATGATATTGATGATTACGATGATTATGATGATTATGATGATGATGATTATGGTGATTATAATGATGACGATGATGATGATTATGACGATGATTATGATTATTATGATGATTATGATGATGATGATAATTATTATTATTATTATTATTATTATTATTATTATTATTATTATTATTATTATTATGATGATGATGATGATGATTATGATGATGATGATGAGGGTAATAATGATGATGATAACGATGATGATGATGATGATGATGATGATGATGATAATGATGATGTTGATGATGATGATGATGATGATGATAGTGACTATGATGATCAACATGATCATGATGATGAAGATGATGGTGATGATGATGATGTTAATAAATATTTTAAAAAAAATAAGATAAAAGAATAGGTCTAATTAAATATTTACCTTTCAATATATTTCATCATATTCTTCATCTAAGTCATCACCTTCTTCATCCAATTCATCATCCATATCATCAGATCCAGAGTCAACATTGTAAGGATTGGCCATATGATCATCGTCATCTAAGTCAGTTACATTCATCATGTCATCATCAATATAATCTTCATGGGAATTGTCTGCTACATCATCTGATTCAACTAATTATTGGACATATTTTGTTGGATCATAATCATCATGATCTAACTCATGTTGATCATGCTCTTCATCATCGTCTTCTTCTTCCAGAGAACCCTCTTCATTACCATCATCTAGGTTATACTTTACTATCCTTCCCCTTGGATCGTGTCTCATAACAAATGACCAGCATTCTTTTCCTAGAACCTCCGAGTAAAACACCTGTTCACATTGGATTGGAAGAACATAGGGCTCTGTTCCTTGATCAAACAACCTTGTATTTACCATGTTAAATCCATTATCATATTCAATAATAGTTCTATCGATATCATGTTGATTCAATCGTAACCTATACCATTTGACAATGAACAAGACTACCTTGAAGGATTTAAAGTCACACTGTACAATATCTTCCAAACACCCATAGTATTGGTTTCATGAGAGTTCTATATGTCTGTCACTTCTAGATGAAACATTGGTCACCTCAAACAGTGCAGATATCCCACAATCTAATGTTTTCTTTGTTTCATCCAATTTTTTGATGCGATATCTACAACCATTGCAGACCATAGCCTTATGGTGTTTTACCTACAACAATCAATACATGAAAAGATTACACAATTATTCAATAGTTATGCAGCAATATATGGAAAATAACAACATGTACATCAAACTGTAATTTGAAAAATAAAACATTTAGAGTAATTGATTAATATGCTTTCCATTTTATCTTTTACACCATATGCTAAAACGATTTCCCTTTCTGTAATATTTCTATCTCCATTGTGATGTGCTGCTTTTACCAATGAAGCCACACCTTCCCATGATATTCCATGAACTAATTGTTTGCATCGTTCAATACATACCTTCGTCCAGTCTCGACCAACTGCTTGATGACAATAAACACTAGAATTCAAGACAGATGTAAATTTTTTGAAGAAAGTATATGCTCTTAATTGATGCAATAAATTTTAATTGCAATTAGAATATGAAAGATATAATTAACATCCACTAGCTAATAATTACCTGTCACCTTCCTCGATCTACCTTTCCCCTTCAGGTACTCCCCTTCAAAATTGTTATTGGAGACCGGATCACAAATGCAACATAAATTGAGATTTGATGCTAAATTAGGAAGATATTCACTAACATACAACATGTTTTGGTACACCGTATATTATTCCATCATAGAACCCTCAGCATGTTCTTGTTGTCTCACCAAACTCTTCATAAATTTCAATTTCCTCTCAACCATCCACATGGACCTTGAGTGCACAGGTCCACACAACTCAATCTCCTTAACTTGGTGTATGAATTAGTGTTCTTGTGCATTCAAAAATGTCGAAGGTATATGCTTCTGCATTTCACACATGAGACGAGGAATTTCTCTTCTCCAATACTTTATATCTTCGTTATGGATTTCTTTAGATGTCAACCATCTACAAGTGACGCAAACCAATAACGATATTTAACAAAAAAAATATTAAATTGCATATCATGAAATAGTGCACAAAAAACAAATATAAATTATATGATGAATTAAAGAAACACTAAGCACAAGCATCTAATTGCTAGTTACCTCATGTATTCACAAGATTATATATAACTTGTTTGACATTGTTGTCGAAGTTGTCCAAGAGAGAGAGAGGTAGAACATATTATATCAATATACAAACCATGTCCTTTTTTAAACAAAGAGTATACAAACAAGAAAGAAAAAAATTACACAATAAAATGAAACAAAAAATTATATGGACATAACAATAATAATTACCTTGATGAAGACGTGCCAATCATGCGTTTTGACCCCCGCAAAATCACCTTTTTTTCTTATGATATTCTTCAAGTTCACAAAAAGTTCAGTGGGAAATTTAATTTTCCACATTACTTCTTTGACAACATTGCTTTCTTGCTCCGTAAAAATCCATGGAATTGAGTTTATATTAATTTGGTCTCCGTTGCTATGAAATTGGATTATGTCTTTTGCATGGTTTCCTTCTTGAATGTCTTTGCAATATTTCACAATTTTAACTTTCTCCCTCCTTAGCTCCAGTAGTCGCCATAATGTTACAGTCACATTATTTCCAATATGCATTGTATCAAACAAATGAGCAATTTGTAGGTACTCATAGTAAGGAAACATGTTGAATTGTTTAGGATAAATTTGCATTCCTCATGGAAGACCATTAATGCCTTCATGATCAGGATGGACATCATGAATATTAGTTTATAAATAAATTACATCAGAAATAAAATAGGCCACTATAGTAAGGAACTCACAATAAAAATTAAAATACATAACAATTCATATACGATGATCCTTACGTACCATCTTGACAATTTCTATTGTATTGCATCTTCCAAAAGTGAGGTGTCATTCTCTGTGGTTTTAATGCATTCTCCTACTTCCCATTGAAAATATGTTTTTATATTGTTCTATACCAGTGATTCTTAGAGAGGAAATGCCTATACTCATCAAACACCTCCTTCCTTAAGCTCTTCGAGCGACAAGATTTTATCTTAGGACCACAAACTGGACATGCAAATTTACCCTTTTTTCTGAAGACCTATAATATATAGGTATGGAATATCTATGTCAATTATAATTATATATAAACTATATTAACTACTTCATATAATTAAATGCAATTAAAGTGGAACTTAAAAATACAAACCACAAAATTGGGTTAACCCAGGGGCATCGTGTATTATTCATACAACCATTGCATGGAATTGAAATTCCGTTTGTCGTATTGGTATAGATACGTCATACATAGTGATTCCATTCCATAATAACTTCAGTATCTCTTCTATAAGAGGTTCGATATATACATTCATATCTTTGACTTGGAACATACCTCATTGATTTGAAGTACATATAAAATATATAATTATGAGAACCATTAAGATATATAAACCATGCACAAGGGTAAGACAAAAAAATATACATATGAAATTAGGAAACATAATACAAAAAATGAGATGCCACAACTACATTAGAAGTAAAACAGTTGTAGACACAAAATACCTGGAATAATCATCGACAACATTATGTGCTCCCTCTTTATTGCCAACCATGGAGGAATGTTATTGTTGATAACAAAATAGGCCACACTGTGTAAATGGATTTCATCTATGAAAATGGATTAACAGCATCTACTGCAAAATAAATCATAAGATTACGTGGTTCTTATTTAAAGTGAGGCCACTTTTCCTCCATATCTCTAAAAGAAGAACCATCTACAGGAATTCGAATAACATCATCTTGACTTCTGTTCCTGGCATGGTAATCCATAAATTGTGCTATGTTATTGCACCTAAACAGTCGTTGCAAACATGGAATGATGGGAATATAACAAAGAAACTTGTGAGGCACCTTTTTTGTTACTTGATCTATTCGATATCTACTTATATGACATTCCATACATTTTGTTGCAAATTCATGTTGATTTTAATATATAACATGGTCATCGGGGCATGGATGAATTGCTTCATAATGCATTCCAATCTCTTTCATGATGGAACTTTAAATCTCGATATGTGAGAGGTAAGATATTTGATGGTGGTAACAAAACTTTAGCCATCAAGCTACATAAAATATATATATATATATATATATATATATATATATATATATATAGTTAATGTAATAAATATATTAACTAAACACACTTCATATGTATGATGATCAATAATGAATTAACAATACAATTATTAGAGGAATACAAATAAACTTTATCACGATCGTATATATGTGATGGATTATTTTACATACCTTAGCATCTGTGTGATTGATATGTTTGAAAGACCATTCATAACCTTCAAGTTCATTATCAACAATTGTCAATTGTCAATTGTGTTTGTTTGGATCAAGAATATTTCTATTTGACATTTTGCCACAAACTTCGTGAATGAATACTATTGACAATATTAAAAAATCGATTTCCACACATCACAATTTTCTCAAATGGAGGTTTGTCGAAGAATAAAAAAAATCCCGCAAACTATTTGTCGAAGAAAAAAAAATCTCACAACTTCTCGTCGAAGAATAAAACAATTCCTCAAACCGTCCGTCGAGGAATAAATAATTTCTGCAAACTGTCCTTCGCTTATATAGAAAACATGTTTGTTGGGCCCAGAAATGACCCCTTTTTTACCACCTTTACCTCCCTCTTTTTCCCTCATCCTACTCCATTATGTACACTAAATATATGTTTTTCCTTCACATGGTCCCTCAATGCATAGAGGTATGAATAATCATTGTCTTATTTTATTAATGCTTAGGATTGTTGTAATCAGCGCTCTATATCTTGAATTTTGCTAACATATGGTGGTTTTATAAAGATAATTCAAGATGTAGAGGATACAGGTGTAGCAGGCTGAACATGCCAAGAGAGGGATGAAAATTCATTGTTGAGATCATCACCATCTATTCCATCATTTCCCAAAGTATGCGGTCAAAGGATACTATTCCATGCAAGCTGTACAAAGGTAGCTACAATAGGCTGCAAAAAACTTCGATGCAACAGTGCGTCGCTACTCAAGAATAGCTGCAATCCACGGAGTATCTTCTTGATTGATCATGATTGTCATTTCTGGCTCAAGTAACATCCTTCCTATATTTTTTGCTTCCATCTTGCCACGACTGTAACAGCTTATCGTAATTGGGGCAGCCTGAAGATCTTAGATCTTTGTGGCTGCTCGATATTAGTGGGAAGAAGTTATGATTGTAATTGTATAAATACTGGGAACTATTTCGAGCCAGGGGTTGGAAATTAATCGAATATATTGGATAAGTTGTGACAGGGGTTGTGTGTTCATATTGCCATTTTAATACAAGGAGTTTGATTCTTCACATCTTGGTGTTCTAACGTGTGCTACTTCTAGCATCTTTGTACGAAGGTTGGGCTCGCCTTCCCACAGGGATTGCTGAGTTGATTAGGTATTTTATTTATTATGTTGTGTAGTTTGAATTTTATGATAAATTCATTTATTTACAGTAAGTTACAAGTGTCATCGATTTTTCATGTGTTCATTTGAATGATTGGTAATTGCATCCCTTGTAAACTGCAGTGGTGTGGAGTGACAGTCGATTGTGTAGGTTAACTTTCTCTTATGCAACTGTGTGATAGTTGTGACAGCCTTCTTCATCCCTAGTTATTTCAATTGTTGTTTTCTTTATATCCTTGTAGTTCATCCCTTTACATTTATAATTGTAGAACTTAATTCCCGCACTTTGAATTCCTAGATTAAGTTGAATTAAGATAATTGAGATGGATCTTCAGATGGCTTGGTAATTGAGGATTTAGCTTTCTGCAAAAGTAATCTAGATGTCTATTTCCTGAATATTTTAATTCTAGATTAAGGATTGTAAGAAGGTATTTGTGATTGCATTCTTAATAAGGTAAGCTAGATTAAGTAGATTATGGGACGAGTTGGGCTGAACAGGAAAGTAGGGTAATTCATTTATAGCATCAGCTACTTAGTGTTTAAATCATATACAGTGCACATTATCCTTGAAATAAGAGACGTCCCTGGGTTGACAATTTATATTGAACACTCTATATGTTGTATTTAATTAACTTGCATATAGGGTGCCCAACATTTTGGCACCGTTACCATGGAGGATAATTATTAGACACCATAGTAGTTGTATCCAGTAATTATATTTATTCATTTTTTAAGTTTGCATGTTTTTGGTTGCATGAATACGAGAAAGGTACAACGTGACATTCCTATAAATCACAGAACCCCACAGAACACTAACATTGCAGGTGTTCGAGGTCGTGGGATAAATCCAGCATTGGGAAGAAGGACATTCATTGACGATATGGTTGATAGAAAAAATTAGTCTATTGGGTCTCGCCATTAGGAAACACCTATTAGAAGAATCCCAGTTACCCCTGGAGTGGCAGTATTAGTTTCCACAATGGAGAACACAAGAGGAGCTGCAACACCCTCGGATATCCCTATGGAGGAAGACAGAGTTAGTACTGTGGGATCAGCTGATCAGGATTTGATTTATCACATTAATGGGAAGGTTGTGACATAAGAGGAGTGGACAGAGTTCCATCAAAAATTTAGGGATCAGTGGAAGCATGAAGAGGATAAAGAAGAAGAAGTCATGAGAAACAGACGCAATCCTGAATATCACGAAGAAGCAATGGGTGAAAATCAGCATCATGAGGGTAAATCCCCCCCTGAAGGGATGGTTTCTACACTCCAGTTCCCAATTCAACAGCCAGAGGTGATAGTCCCAATGAAAAATATATCGCCATCGATGTTGCCTCTTTTTTATGGAAAAGCGGCAGAGGATCCGAATGAATTTCTTTTTGAATTTGACATCCTCTGTCACAGCTACGACTACACCACCAATGCACAGAAGCTGAAACTTTTTCCTACCACTCTGAAGGACAATGCATTACGTTGGTTCATGAGCCTAGGTGGGGGACCTATCACTACCTGGGACCAGATGAAACAGGTGTTCCTAAAGAAATATTACGAGTATTGCAATACCAAGGATAAGAGAGAAGAACTATTTAAATTGATACAAAGGGATGATCAAAGTCTGGAAGATTTTGTTTAAATGATTTTATATAATGTGCAGAGAGCTAGAAAGACTAATATGGGGTTAGATGTGCTCAAAATAATCCTACTTCATGGGATTAGGGAAGAGTTCCTAGACATGTTGAACCTATTAGGAAAGGGGGATATCTCAAAGGAGTCCTTTGAAAAGATCATTGAACTATACAAAAGGTATTCCAGTGGATATTCTAGGAACAACAAATAGGACAAACATGACAAATTAGAACGTGATTTCTTCGATAGAACACAAAATTCATCTAATGGAGGAGCCACCCGGGCAGAAATAGGCAATATCCTCAAAAAATTCAAGATAGAAATGATGAGCTCCATCTCCTCAAAAATAGATGTCCTGAGGGAAAAGCAGAAACAAGCAGTAGAGGATCTCACACTTGGTATATTCTGCCCTAAATGTAGGAAGAGCCACCCTCTGAAGGAGTGCCCGCTTGACAAGGTAGAAGTGTGTCAGTTGTGTGAGCTTAACCATGACACAAAAGAATTCCCTTTACTACCTCAAGTGAAGGAAGTTTTGCAAGCATCAACTCCAGATGTGGAACCAGCCTACTTTATTGCATAGAAAAAGTCTTGGCAGCCTCGAAATCAAGGTATGGCTCCAGACTTGTTTTCATTTCTGAATAACATGAATAATTGGAATAATATGCAGCACATGAATACACAATTCCCTTCATCTTATTATAACCATCATTGGTATCCCTCTCAACATCTAATGAAAAATTTTAACTCCTGGAACCCTTGGACATAGCCACCAAACCAACAAAATTCTTGGTCTCATGGATGGAGGAACTTCCATCCAGGGAACCAGTTTCCCCATCACCAACCTCCTCAATAGCTTCCACATCAAATGTTTCCTCATCAACCGTACCCTCCTCAACAATACTCTCAGCCTTATCAGTAGTCGCAGCTGCAACTCCAGAATAATGATGCCCCCAATATGTTGATACGACCACAGCTACCTGAGCAACCTAACCCCAACCCAAACAATAAATTAGTCCATCATTTTGAGACTGCCAACATGCCTGCTTACTCCATTATTCCAATTCCCTGCAAAAACATCCGCTTACGATTAGGGAGGGTAGTGGAGTCTTTGGTCATTGAGGATGTTCCATCCTCTATGCATGAAGAAAGGATGAGCCAATAGTATTTATCCAATACAACGACCCCCATTATTGAGGATGTTGAAAATCCTACCAATATGCCGGCTGAAACACAAGAAGACACATTTATCGACACACAGCCTACACAATTGATTAGTGAACCACCATACCCTGAAATATTAATACTAACGAAGGAAATGGGACAACCTCAATTTAACCTCTTAGGAGAGTTAAAAAATCCCTATGTCAAAATTCCACTCCTTGAGGCCCTTCACGATGTACATATCTATGCCAGAACCATTCGGGATATGTGTACAAGGAAACCAGGAAGAAAACCTAGGGATCCTCCCACTGTTAATGTCATAGGGAAATTATCTAAATTAATAATGGGAAAAACCCTCTTGGCCAAATACCATGATCTTGGGAATCCCACTGTCACTGTGCAAATTGGGAGCATGCAGATACCCAATGTACTAGTAGATTTAGGCACAACAATTAATGTCATGACCATTGAAACTATAAGGAAACTTGGGCTCACTAATCTCAAGCCAACTCCTACCATTTTAGAACTGGCAGATAGATCCACTATTAAACCTGAAGGAATATTGGATGACCTCCTTATCTCAGTTGATTCATGGGAATATCCTGCTGACTTCTTGGTTTTATAACCTAAGTTGCAGCTAGGAGGACACCCATTGATCCTGGGAAGGCCCTGGTTAGCTATAGTTGATGCTTGCATCAGCTATCGGTCTAGGTCTATGACCATATCAGATGGAACCAAGATAAATAACTTCACTCTCTATCCTCTAGCTCGGCCAAGCCTAGAAGCTGAAACTCTATTATGGATGGAGCCAGAGGAAGAAGAGGGCATTCAACCATTATTAACGATAGGGAAGGCCTTGACTTTTAAAGATGAAACTGAAGATGATTCCATTAATATATTCATCAGTGAACCCACTTTTGTCAATAAGAAAATTTATCAGATCCTGAATGCTACTCTAGGTGAAGAAGAACAAAAAAATCTCATAGAGGAGACATTAGTCAGTGATACTCACATAGTTCCAATGTTGAAAAATTCAAAAATTGTTCCTGTCGAGGTAGAGTCCAGAAAAACCATGAATATCGATCCTAGTCTTGCTCCAGACGAACATGAACACCTAATCACTCTCTTAAAAAACATAACGGGGCATTTTCCTGGGAGTAAACAGACAATATGGGCATCCCTTCTAATCTGTGCACCCACCACATGTATATCAAAAGTGACTCTCGGCCTGCGTGCCAGCCTCAACGAAGAATGAATCCCAATATTAGGGACATAGTGAAGGAAGAAATTCAGAAACTCTTGGAAGCAGGATTTATATATCCCATTTCAGACAACGAATGGGTGTCTCCACTCGTGATAGTACCCAAGAAGAATGGTAAATGGAGAGTCTGTGTGGACTATAGAGAGATGAACAAGGAAACACAAAAATATCACTTTCCCCTTCCTTTCATTGATCAAGTACTTGACACCTTATCCGGGAAGAAGTTTTTCTCCTTCCTGGATGGGTTTAACGGGTACAATCAAATCCAGATTGCTCCCGAAGACCAAGATAAAACTACCTTCCCCTGTCCCTGGGGAACTTTTGCATACAGAGTACTTCCCTTTGGCTTATGCAATGCACCAGCCACATTTCAAATAGCTGTGATTGGCATCCTTTCAGAATTGGTTAATGATAGTATGGAAATTTTCATGGATGATTTTACTCCTTATGGAAAAGACTTTGAAGAAGCATTGAAAAACTTGGAAAAGGTTTTAACACACTGCAAGCAGACCCAGCTATCTTTGAGCATTGAAAAGTGCCATATGATGATGAGTGAAGGGGTAGTGTTGGGGCATTTTATCTCTGTTGATGGAATCCAGGTAGACCCCTCTAAAATTAGGGTAATAAAAAATATACCTACTCCTCGAACTCAGAAAGAAGTGCATAGTTTCATAGGGCATGCTGGATATTACAGAATATTTATAGAAAACTTTTGCAAACTTGCCTCTCCTTTCTTTTCATTATTAATGAAGGATGTGCAATTTACTTGGAATGAGGCATGTCAGACAGTGTTTGTTAAACTTAAGGAGAAGTTTTCCACAGCTCCCATCCTAAGGGGGGCCAATTGGGCCCTGCCCTTTCACATTTCTTCAGATGCCTCTAATACCGCCATTGGAGCAATTTTAGGACAGCAGGATGGTCAAGCACCTTATGCAGTTTATTATATTAGCAAAAACATATCCCCTGCTGAACTTAATTATATTTTTACTGAGACATAGTTTTTAGCCATTGTTTACTCCATTAACAAATTCCGATATTAGATCACTGGATATCCTACCTTTGTGCACACTGACCACTCAACCATCAAGTATCTAATGAATAAACCTGTTACAAATTCTCAGGTAACTAGATGGTTGTTATTATTACAGTAATTTGATATCACCACTATAGACAGACCTGGAAAAGAAAATATTGTCGCTGATTTCTTATCTCGTTTTACTAACAGTGATGATAATATTCCTATTGAGGACTCTTTTCCAGATGAACACTTATTTGCAGTTTCAGCTCATTCCCCTCGTATGCAGATGTCACTAAATACTTGGCTGCAGGGAAGCTTTCAGCACATTTGTCAAAAAGAGAAAAGAGGAAAATAATTCAACAAAGTGCCAGGTATTGTTGTATAGACGGTCATCTCTTCTACACAGGCCCTGATCTTGAGATCAAGAGATCTGTAAGAGAACATGAAATATTCCATATGCTGAAGGCCTGCCATGATGAGCCTTGTGGGGGACATTTCATAGACAGGAGGATAGGACACAAAGCACTAAGAATGGGCTACTATTGGTCGACACTTTTCAGGCATGCAAAAAAATATGTCCAGTCTTGTGATAGCTGCCAGAGGATGGGCCAACCTAACATATTGGATCAAATGCCTCTTCAACCACAAGTGGTGGTTGAACCTTTTGACAGATGGGCATTATATTTTGTTGGCCCTATCAACCCTCATTCTAGGTAGAAATCCTACATCTTGGTTTGTACCGACTACATGATGAAATGGGTAAAAGCTATGGCTTTGGTGAAAGATAATGACCAGGCTGTGATCGATTTCTTGTATGGTGAAATCTTTACATGTTTTGGAGTACCCAAGGAAGTGGTTACAGATGGAGGACCTTAGCTTGTGTCACATAAACTTGAATCTTTTCTATGAAAGTACCATATTTATCACTGGATAGCTTCACCATACCATCCCCAGGACAATGGCCAAGTGGAAAGCACTAACAAAGTTATTGAAGCCATCCTTACCAAAACAGTCAGGAACCATCGTAGAGACTGTGCTAATAGACTTTGGAAAGCATTATGGGCATATCATACTACTTGGTGCAATACTACAGGTTTCTCTCCTTATGACTTGGTGTATGGGAAAAGTGTTGTCTTTCCCATTGAATTTGAAATCAATACTTTGCAGACAACTATGGAGGTAAACTTAGATGTGACTGAAGCCCAGAAAAGAAGATTGAATCAATTGAATGAACTTGATGAGAAACGTTTAGCTGTTGTGGATCAGATAGTATTAATCCAGCAACAGAGATCCAATTGGCACGACCGATTCATCAAAAAGAATGACTTCTGCGAAGGATATTGGGCATTATTATACGATTCAATATTCAAAAGGGAATTCAAGGGTAATTTATGCACAAGATGGTTGGCCCCATACTTGGTAGATAGAGTATTTGATAATGGTACAGTCTTCCTAGTAACCATTGATGAGAATCGTGCACCATTATTTGCTATTGGTCATAGGCTACGACTGTACCATAAGCCAATTTCGAAGGACGCATTCACTTCACAGATTGTAGCTGATCCGAAATACCAGTCAAAACAAGCGAAGGAATCTTTCTCTACCCCTATCAATCTTTAGATAATCGATGTAAATCTTACATAAATAAATTGATATTTTTACTATTATTTTTATCTTTTTCCTTTGCACTTGATCCCTTTTTTTTTCAGAATATGTGCAGGGATGTGCCTGAGGAGCAATGGTCATGATAAGGCCCGACGACCAAGTTCATCCTTTTGTAACTTCCTGCATCAAAAGAAAACTCCTTGAACAGTTAGTTGCAGCTGCAACTTCATAAAATACCGCCCTTTAGCCCGTTCGTGCAGCTACAACACCGTAAAACTTTTCCTATTTTTTGATTTTTCTACAGTTGCAACACCATATAATACTGCCCTTTACCCCATTCGTGCAGCTGCAACACCGTAAATGTTTTCCTATTTTTTTTGTTTTTCTCCAGTTGCAACATCGTAACTTAATTCCTTTTTCTGTCCCACGCGGCTATGACTCCATTTAAATTCTGCCCTTTTTTTTACCTTTTCTGGCAGTTACGACACCATTTCACTCTTGTCCATTTTTACCTTTTCTGGAAGCTGGGACACCATTTCAATCTTGCCCATTTTTATCTCTTCCATTTTTACCTTTTCTGGAGGCTACAACTCCGCTAAAACTAGCTGATTTTTCTATGATTCACTGCTACAACTCCGCTAAACTGCTTGATTTCTCTATGGCTCGTGGCTATGACTCCTCCAATATTGGCAAAACTCTTTGCAACCTTGGTTCGTGACTCCTCCAAATCTGTACCTAATTCCTGATGCCAGCAATTCTGATTTACTTCATAGCATTCATTATGTTTACGGCAAGATTGACAAGATGGTTTTGGTCCACCAGGAGAAAAATTCATTACAGCATGCCTACAATAATGATCAAATTTAAATGGCTGCACTTCACATGCTTTACTATTCTCAAAGGTCACCGTTCATCACATATTGTTGAAGGTATGGTTATGATTATTTACTTGATTAAGCATTCACTAGATTTGACAACATTAATCATACCTTCCTTTTTGCGCCCATTATTACACCCGCATACTATTAACTGTCCACTCGTATGAATTAATGGCCATTTAAGCTTATCTAATAACCACCACCTTTCCTAATTTGGGATAAATTTCCAAATATTTCCATGCTCTTAACTTTTTGAATCTACCCAACTCCACTCTCAGTTATTCATGCATACTCTATGCTTTAACCTCCATTGTCGGGACCTGTAATTTGTCGGAATGATAAAGAATTCTGAAGTCAAACAAACATGGGTATCCCATCTCGACATGAACCTCCAAATAGGAGAGAACTTAGAAGAAATGATGAATTTTTCACTATTTTCGAAGCCACGGGCTGGATTGAATTCTTCCAACGCTCGAATGGGTTTCATCGAGAGACAACTCTACAATTTTCCTTAAATCTCATAGAAACCAACTCGGAGGTTAGGGGGATATGTATAGAAGTCTCTAAAGCAATAGTGGTTGAAGTCACCGGCCTTCCTCAGGTGGGAAGAGCCTATTTTGGTCGAAGAACCCCCAATGCTGCTGTAGTACAAGATTTTTTGATAAAGGGGGAGAAAATTTGTCAGTAAAGGAGAGGCATAGCATTATAGTCACTGCCTCGACCATGGGATCAAGTAACAGTCTTCCTCAAGAAGTATATCACCTGTGAAGGTAGGTACCAAACTGTTTATTATTCTAAACTTCCTCTATTATCTCATCTACGCCATAAGGACTTAATGAATATTCCATTTTATCTATTTAATGACCTACACCATATGGAGGGGTTTGTTAGAAAAACCAAGCATCCAAACTCCTCCCTTACCCACCATGGCCTAATCAAATTAATAATCTTAAGGGCCTTAGATCAAAGGAACCAAACTTGGGAGCAATTCATAGGTCAAATTCAAATAAACCAGGAACCCACCCTTTTGCTTGGTGTTCCAATAGTGGAAAAAGTAGAAGTACCTGTACTCTTGCGGGTTGTTCAAAACCAAGAGGAGCATGAAAATGTACATTCGGGGGGAGATGAAGAGAAACAGTAGGATCGAAGTCCCTCCAATTTAGTCGGGGTGGAAGATGAGACTAGATCGAATGATCAGTCAGATGACCAAGTAGAAGAATTGGAGTAAAATGCAAGAGAAAACCCTATGGAAAGGTTAAATGATATGGAAGCTCTGACAGCAAAGGCTGAAGCTAGAGAAGCATTAGATGTTGTGACAGCTGAAGCTGAGGATGTTAGAGCCACGATAACAAAAGGAAACATAGAGGTATTGACCATTGAATCTTCCCCTGAATGGGGGGGAACTCTGATTGAAGAAGATCAGGAAAACGCTAAGATAGAAGATATCCTTTCCACATCAGCTGCAAATCTAGAGATTCCTGCACCATGAAAGAAAAGAAGAGATACAGGCATCATCACCAATAAGAAGAAAAAGAACCAGGTCATTTACAACAGTTGAAGCAGCATGGGAAATATGGGAAACCCTAGAAGCACAGATTGAATTCCCCATTCTGAGACCTAAAGAAAATGATGCCCCACAGGGACTAGCTACAGAACAACCTCAAATTGAGGGGATTTTGTACGAAAATGGTCTATTAAAAGAAAAATTACAATCACTTCGAAAAGAACTAGAAAATTGGAAGGAAGCATGTAGGAAGCAGGTAGAAAGGAAGATGCACACACTGGTTGAAGCTACAGACCGATTAGAAGGATCACCTCCTGTCGAGGATGGTGAGGAGGAAGAAAGAGTGGTCTTCCCTATGTGTGGAGAAATATTTAACCAATCAGGCTACAAAGTCATTGTTCATTCCTTTGTGACACAACAACCCGTACCAGTAGCTGTGGAAGAACAAGGACAAGAAGCACCTAAGATAGAAGTGAGGGATGTAGAAATGATCCCTAGTACAGAAAAGGGGGAAAATGAACAATTACAATCACAACCAATAGAAGAAGGAAAATCTAATTGGAATGATGGTGAATCTCCCTAAGAGAAACTTCAACAGAGGTAAGTAGTAGATAAACAGGGTGCTAATACACAAGAACCGGCATTTCTAATTATTCATGTTGAAGTTGCCACCCAAATTGGGGAAAATGAACCAGAGGTTGAAATTATTCCTAATTTTAGTGAAGAAGTCTATGCTATGACTCCTGAACCGTCTCAGTGCATAGAACTAATAGAAATGGAACCCCAGTGGCAGGATGATGATGAAGTTGAACAGGGTGTTGATACACAAGAACTAGCATCCCTGAATATTCTTGTTGAAGAGGCCACCCAAATTGGGGTAGATGAACTAGAAGCTGAAAATATTCTTGATTTTAACGAAGAAGTATGCGCTATGACTCCTAAACCGTCTCAGGACACAGAATTAATAGAAATGGAACCCCAGCAGTAGGAAAATGAGGAAATTAACCAGGATGTTGTCACACAAGAACCAACATCCTTAGACATTTCTGTGGATATTCTAAGGCAGCAAGAAGAAATCAATCCCGAAATGGATAGAATTCTTGATTTGGATTTAGGAGAGGATGAAAAAATACAATCACAATCCTCAAGGGGACACTGAAATCCTCGAATAACAACTCCATATTGCAGAATACATGGAAGTAACTCTACAATCCCAGCAACATGAAGAAATAGAAGGGTAGGCCTCTGTTACACAAGAACCAGTGACCTTGCATCCCCCTGTCAAAGCTGCACCTGACAATCAGGCATATGGGGAGATCAAAATTCAGGAAGAGGTTTCCACACAAAAACCAACACCTTCACAATCAACTTTTGAGGTTGCTATAGGAGAACTCCAAGGAGAGGATGCAGTTACACAAGAACCAGCATCCCAAGATGTTGTTTTAGAGGCACCTATGGTTCAATTTGCTGCAGGAGAAATTCAAGGAAGGGATGCTGTTACACAAGAACCAGCACCCCCTGAAGTGATTTCAGAAGTATCCATGCAGGCAGTACAGGATGTTCAAATTGGAACATTAGATGATAAGGTATGGACTCAAATTCCTAAAAAATTTGTCAATTTGGATTTTGATAATGAAGAACATGCTGAAGATGAAGAAATCCGGAGGCTGACAAAAGAACTCTCAATCCTAAGAATAGAAGTGAGGAATTGGAGGAGTCAAGTGGAGAGGTGTCAAGAAGGGATGGTTTCCCTTGCTTAACATAGGAAGACCATCATGGAATTGAAGGAAATATGGGCAGAAGAACTCATGTTCCAGAAAATCCATTGGGAAGAGATACAGAAGGAGCTAAAGGAGCTGAAAATTTTCAAATCCATGTAGGTGGAAAAAGATCAGCTGTATACTCTTTCTCAGGAATTGCTGGGTACCAGAGTACCATCCTCCTCTTTCCCTGTGTTTTTATTTAAGAATTTCATTTGGTTTAAAATGAGGGCCATAAAAGAAGGGAGACTATATGAAATAGAAACCTCAGCTAAATTCCTGGAAACATTTCTGGAAAGTGACTTTGAGGAGCAGAACTTTCTTTGTGAGATTTATTTGCATGAGTTGGCTTGTCCTTTGGATCACCATTCGAATCCTACCCCTTTCTTAGGTGATGTTCAACTGAGGGATTTTTCCTCCTTTGTTAGCAATCATGTCCAGTGGGAAATATCCTTCCAAACTTTCTCTCATAATGAGTCCCACTCTAACCTTTGGATTCGAAGCAAATCTCAAAACCCTCATCTTCTCCTTGCTTGTCAGCAGAATGTACTCGCATGTCCCATCCAAACTCAGTGGATGATGGAACTTCAAGAAAAGGTTATCTCTACTTGTATCAACCAGATTTCCAAGCATCAACAATTGGCTTTCGAAGGTAGCCAGCACAGATGGCAGGTTGCCTCTTCAACCTTGAGAAATAGAGATCCCTATTGTTACATGAATTTTAAACATGCACTTTCCAGGGTTGAGGGATATGTTGGATGCATGAAGGAATGTGGAATTAATTGGTTGGGACTCAAATTCAAATTTCCTCTCATCTGGTGGCTAGCAAAACCATACAGGGACAACTTCTCATTACCAAAGTCAAAATAGAATATGTGTTGGAGATATTGGGTTGTCCATAAGGGATTCTTGGAAAAACAGGGAACACCTGAATTCCCATATAACTTTTCTTATCTCCATGAACGAAGTAAAATACCAAATTCAGATTCAGACTAATGGAGGTTGTTGCATGGGGACACGCAACAGGACAGTTGAGGGGAGATGTTGGGCCCAAAAATGACCCATTTTTTACCACCTTTACCTACCTCTTTTTGCCTCATCCTACTCCATTATGTACACTAAACAAATGTTTTTCCTTCACTTGGTCCCTTAATTCATAGAGGTATGCTTAATCATTGTCTTATTTTATTAATGCTTAGGATTGTTGTAATCAGGGCTCTATATCTTGAATTATGCTAACATATGGTGGTTTTATAAAGATAATTCGAGATGCAAAGGATACAAGTGTAGCAGGATGAACATGATAAGAGAGGGATGAACATTCATTGTTGATATAATCACTATCTATTCCATCGTTTCCCAAAGAACACGGTCTTAGGATACTATTCCACGCAAGCTGTACAAAGGTAGCTGCAATAGGATGCAACAATGCATTGCTGCTCAAGAATAGCTGCAATCCATGGAGTATCTTTACGATTGATCATGATTTTCATTTCTGGCTCGAGTAACAGCCTTCCTATATTTTCTGCTTCCATCTTGCCACGAATGTAACGGCTTATCGTAATTGGGGTAGCCTGAAGATTAGAGATCTTCATGGCTACCCGATATTAGTGGGAATAAGTTATGATTGTAATTGTATAAATACTGGGAACTATTCCGAGCTAGGGGTTGGAAATTAATTGAATATATTGTATAAGCTGTGATAGGGGCTATGTGTTCATCTTGCCATTTTAATACAAAGAGTTTAATTCTTCAGTTCTCGGTGTTCTAACGTGTGCTACTTCCAGCATCTATGTGCGAAGGATGGGCCAACCTTCCCACAAGGATTGCTAAGCTAATTAGGTATTTTATTTATTCTGTTGTGTGGTTTGAATTTTATGATAAATTTAGTTATTTACAATAAGCTACAACAGTCATCGATTTGTCATGTGTTCATTTGAATGATCAGTAATTGCATCCCCTATAAACTACAATGGTGTGGTGTGGCAATTGACTGTGTAGGTTAACTTTCTCTTATGCAGCTATGTGATAGCTGTGACAGCCTTGTTCATCCCTAGTTCTTTCAATTGTTGTTTTCTTTATATCCTCGCAGTTCATCCCTTTACATTTATAATTGTAGAACTTAATTCCTGCACTTTGAATTCCTAGATTAAGTTGAATTAAGATAGTTGAGATGGATCTTCAAATGGCTTGGTAATTGAGGATTTAAATTTCTGCAAAAGTAATCTAGATGTTTATTTCCTGAATCTTTTAATTCTAGATTAAGGATTGTAAGAAGGTATTTGTGATTGCATTCTTAAGAAGGTAAGCTAGATTAAGTAGATTATGGGATAAGTTGGGCTGGACAGGAAAGTAGAGTAATTCATTTAAAACATCAGCTACTAAGTGTTTAAAGCATATACAGTGCCCATTATCCTTGAAATAAGAGACTTCCCTGGGTTGACAATTTATATTGAACAATCTGTATGTTGGATTTAATTAACTTGCATAAAGCTGGGTGCCCAACAATGTCAAAATGTTTAAAAATGTTTATATTTATAATTCGGCTGTCGTCGAATATCTGACGGTATGAACCTACTTACCATTGGAAATATGGGTTTATACTATTTGCAATATGTCTTTATATTATTTGGAAAAATAGCCCGAGTTCGTCGAAAATATGACGACTCATCCTTGAAGTGTCATCGCATATCCGACGACTCATCCTTCAAGTGTCGTCGCAAATTCAACACACTAATGTCGCATATCCGATGACATAGTATTACAAAGTGTCGGCGAAAAATCTACGATAAGGTCGTTGTAAATTCGACGATGTGTAAATAAATCGGATGGTACAGTACTTTTGATCATTGCAAACCAACAAAAACGTACTTTACGTCGGATGTCGTCGTATTTTGGGTTCAAATCCTATTGTTATTTTAAGTTAGGAGATCATCAAACTTTTGTAATTGTATTTTTCCACATTATTTGTCCATGGGCATGTCTCGAGATATTTCTGTTTACAACATCTCTAGAGAATCCAATGTATGTATGCAAGTAGAGAGGCCAATAGACCAATAGTTTACTTGTAATTTGGCCAAATAACTAATGCTAAAAATAATCCTTTGCTTCAACCTTCAAGGCATAACTAGTACTTTAATGTGAATTTGCAAAGACCAGGAAGCATGAATGAAACTTAGATGTGATTTTTCATGTAGTTTAACTTGGAACAAGATCTAGAAAAAGCTTATTTGAACCAAGTCCCTGGGAATTTTTTAGGTGACAATACTCTTATCATAAGATTGGCCCTAGGACATTTTGTTGCATTATATGTGAGTGTGATGTGTCTGTGTAGTGGAAATGATTTGCTATGGAAAATCTCATTAATTATCCATTGTTGTAATCTAAGACATGAGAATCGAAGTCTATATTTAGAAACACTTCTTCCTATACTTTCTAAAAATTGCATATAAACATTAAAATAATGGTCATCACTCTCAAAGGACTTGTATAATTGCAACAGAGAAGCATATGGCATTAGGTGAAAAATATGTATCATGGATGTAATGTTGATAAAACAAAATTGGCAATAAGGCATTAGGTGAAAAACATGTATCATGAATGTAATGTTGATAAACAAAATTGGTAAAAAAAATTATGTGGCAAGTTTAATATAAAAATACTAGAAAAAGGTTTAAAGTAAAAAAATATAAATAAAAATGAATATTTTAAACAAAGAGATTTATATGAGTAATTTTATGAATATTTTTATCCTCATGCTTAATGGTTTTTGTTGGTTTTAATTCAAAATTAAAAGTTCTAACTTGAATAACTAACATCTCTTTCAATGTATCTAACAAATATAAAAATTAAAATGTTAGCTAATTTATTTGGATATATAATTTTACACCTTAAGCATGATGCTACCATTTAAAAAAAAAATATATTAATGGAGTTCATATAGTAAATGAACATTCATTTTTTTTTAAATTAATTTCTATATTATGTTTACTAGTTGTTAAATACTATGAATGGGATTAGAAAAGAAATGTACATAGATACAATACACATGCATAGAAATCTTTCACAAAGTAAAACATCAAAGGAGTAAAAAAAAATGCAAAGAATGAAAACTTTGAGAAAGATACTAGAAAGTGGAAGCTTATAAAATATCATGAGAACTATTCTCCTAGCATTTGAGGTCAAAACATTTATTTTGTTGGTTCTAGAAAATAAGGCCTCGACATGGAAAGTTTCATAGAGGAGAAATAAACATGGTCCTAGGATCTGTCTATTATATAAAAATGATGATGAAACCATTTCTCAATGATAAATTGTCCATATGCCTAACAAATCTAGAGAGGCAAAACAATGTAAAAGAAATACTAATGTGTGGATTGGTGCATAATAAAGAGCTAAAGGATTTTAGGGCATTAACATGTTTGATCCCTTGGGGAATGTGACTTGGAAGGATTTTCTAGATATTTGAGGACAAGTATATTCCTTCTTTTCAACTTCTTTTTAGAAGTTAAATTTCTAATTCCTCATTGTAAAATCATTCCTCATCATGTACATTCACAAGCATGGGATTTTTTAATGGGACTAGGAAAGGGCCTAATAAGTTTAGTAGGGTTGGTGATATTCTACATATTTAAGATGTGCACAAAGTTAGCTTCAAAGTATATCTAGGTGCTAAATCTAGTAATTATGTTGAGTTTATGGCCTTGAGATTTCTCATGAAACGTACTTTGGATAGGGATATCAAACAAGTAAATATTTTGGTGATTATTTACTTGTGATTAACTAGATGGCAGGAAAGATGCAAGTTCCAAATATTTAGCTTAGGGCTTTCATAAGAGGGGTATCATGTCAATATACTAGGTCGAATATATAGAGGTATAAAAAATGTTAATGAAAAATGGATACATACAATATCTAGTGAATATAGGGGTTTTTTAAAATTGGGAAGGCATATTGGGAGGGGGTTAAAAAAATGATTTTGGGAGGTATTTTGCAATATTTACTGAAATTAGGGGTGTTGTTTCATATGCCATGAATGAACGTGCTATGTTAGAAATTAATTGAGTGAAGACCTCGTGGAAGAAGGTGAACATGGAATACATGGAAGACAGTTAACTCCACATACGTATACACCAGCAGTAAGAACACCTGTTGGAACGCCCAAAATTCATGAACATGGTGAACCGTCAAGTGTTGATGGACGACAAGGAATAGGATCGTAGGTAAGTAATGAATCAAATCCTACATTAGCTTCATTAAGAAACATAGTTAGAGGTCAAAATACTAGAAGTTTAACAGAAATGTATGAGCAAAATGAAGAAGTAGATCAAGTTTCAAATTTTGCATTAATAGAATGTGATCCTATAAATTTTGATGAGGATGTTAAAAAGGATGTTTGGATAAAAGAAATGGATTAAGAATGGATGCCATAGAAATAAATAACACTTGGATCTTGTAGATTTTACCGATAATAACAATTCTATTGGTGTCAAATGGATTTATAAGACTAAGTTAAATGTTGATGGTGATGTTGAAAAATACAAAGAAAGACTTGTAGCTAAGTGGTTTAGTCAACAACCTGGTATTGATTATAATGAAATTTTTACACCTATAGCCAGACTTGATATGGTAAGGATGGTATTAGCTATTGTTGCTCATATTAAATTTTATGTACATCAAATGGATGTAATGTCTGCATTTTTTAATGGATCTTTAGAAGAAGAGGTTTATGTGAGACAACCTCCTAGATATGAAATTAATGGATAAGAATACAAGGTATATAGATTAAAGAAATAATTGTATGGATTGAAGCAGGCACCTAGATTATGGTACAATAGGATTGATGAATATTTGAATAGTGAAGGTTTCAATAGAAGTCCAAGCGAGCCAACCTTGTATACAAAGATAAACCAAGAAGGTAAAATACTAATTGTTTGCTTATATGTGGATGATTTTATCTTCACTGGAGATATTTCAGTAGATGAGTTTAAGAAAGACATGAAAACATAATTTGAGATGACTGATTTAGAAATGATGAAATATTTTCTTGGTATTGAAGTAACTCAATCTGAGGATGGAATTTTTATCAATCAAACTAAGTATGCAAATGATGTACTAAAAAGACTCAGAATGATGAATTGTAAGCCAATTGTAACTCCAATTTAAACTTGCACAAAACTCAATAAGGAGGATGATGGGTCAAAAGTTGATCCAACGTTGTATAAGAGACTGGTAGGAAGTCTCATGTATTTAACTGCAACAAGACCTTATATAATGTTTGCAGTAAGTTTGATTTCAAGATTTATGGAGTCTCCAAAGAATACCCATTGGCAAGATGGAAAGAGGATTCTAAGATATATTGATGGAACAACAAATTTTTATATCCATTATACATCAAACTCAAATTTTAAGTTGATTAGATATACTGACAGTGATTTTGCAGGTTCTATAGATGATAGAAAGAGCACATCTGGATATGTATTCAGTTTTGAATTAGGATCAGTAGCATGGGCATCCCATAGCGACATTATCCTCTACTGAGGAAAAGTATGTTGCAGAAACAGCAGCTGCATGTCAAACTCTGTGGATGAGAAGAACTCTTTTTGAGTTGCAACATGAACAAAATGAGCCAACTCAAATTTTTTGTCACAATAAATCAGCCATTGCACTATCAAGAAATCACATCTTTCATAAAATAATTAAGCATATTGATACAAGTTATAATTTTATTCGAGAAAAGATAAACATCAATGAAATCAGTATGGAATTTTGTAGATCATAAAATTAGTTTGCAGACCTATTTACAAAACCTTTGGGAAAAGAGTTGTTTGAGTTTCATAGGAAAACCATTGGGGTTTGTAAGCTATAACAGAAATTTATAATTCCAAAGTTTTGATTTCTGGGTGTAATAATTAAGGGGGAGAATGTTCGATGTTGTTAATTACTCCACCGTTGGCTGCCAAAATTTTAAAGAGCCAACACCGTCCATATTTGTAACCACCAAGTTTTTTGAAGAGCTTCCACCGACACACCAAGTTATTTGAATAGGAATTCATTACATTAGTTTAGATTATAAAATTGTGAAAATCCATCACCATTAATGTATTTTGACTCTACATAATCAGGCCAGCAATCACATGCAGTTTCTGAAGGACCAACACAGCTTTTCTGTCAGTTTGTAACACTGTAACAGAGCATTCAGTTTTGCAAAGATAATTTTATTTTGAAGGCTCAGTTAGAAGTAAATGGCCGACTATTCGGAAACACTATAAATAATTACCTTGTAATTATGATCTACATATATAGAGATAGATACAAAGTTGAAGTTAAACCTCGGAATTTTTACTGTGTATTTTTTTTATTCTCTGTTATTTGAGTTTGAAAACTCATTGTTGTAGAAACTTGAGAATTCAGAGTATATTTTTAAGTAAAAATGTGTTAAATGTGTTTTATTGCTGAAACAGATTATCAATTTTAATTTTTTGAATGCAGGGGTCATCATAATGAAGCTAAATAGTCAGTTGCAACTCAACTACAATTGTCCTGTAGATTATCGTTAGCTAAACAGTCAGCTGAAACTCAACTGCAACGGTTCTATAGGTGAAAATTTCTGAAGTTAGAGATTTGTGTGTGTTGCTGAGAGTAAGATCAACACACCCCTTCCTTCCCACAAAAAAGAAGCCTGCCATTAAAATCTATGAAAGGAATGATTGGAAGTTACATTGTTGTTTGAGAAGATTATGGACTTCTTGTATAAATTTTGAATTCAACCATTATCCATTAAGATAAGTAGCATCTCCATTGTTCTTAATATATTTATATTTTACCGAGACTCTTTCGCATCTCTATTTTACCATTACATCTTTAATTCATTGAGAAACTTGTTTCTCACCATGGAATGGATGTGTTTTTTGTTTTTTATTAAGTACATTGGTTTGTCCCTTTGTGCTTAATCTTTGTGCTTGATTTATGAGTCCCGAGTCTGAACTGAATGCAATTTGGGGCCGTGAATAGACCTAACATATTACAAGCCACAAAAAAAGGTGAAAATCCCAAGCATGCAAACGTACAAACAAAAAAATTTCATCACACAATAACATGACCTATGAAACTTGTGGCATGCACTGATTTGTTGAACTGATGATGAATTGCAAACAATGCATGTCAAACCCACCCTCATATAGAAAAACACCTACAACTTAAAAATATATGGTTATCACAAATGGTTATTTACCATTACACCGAAGGTGTTATTTAAGGGGATGGTCCTACTCAGGATTTCGTCATCTGTCAACTACCTATGAGGAGCCTCCCCTTGTCATACCATCCCATAATACTTGTAATTTCAAAGACGGAGAGCGCTACTTTCTCATCATTCTCTTCTGGTATTCAATGTGACGTCTGTGTATGATAAAAAAAACTTGTGCATATGGTGCCATGGATGGAGTGGATCTGAAACCTCTGCTGGATGATTTCCCTAAAGAATTGTTGGGTGAATATGATTCGATGATGGCCTACATGGCGATGGGGGATTTCTAGAGCAGCCAAATTTGTGCATAGCATATAAAAGCAAGGCATGCCTTGATTTTTTCAAGGAAGGTCGTCTGGGCCTTGGAAAAAATTTCCACTGTCGATGGGATATGTGACCTCGTATCTTCTCTAGCTACTAAGGGGCCCATATTTCTAGAAAATTGGGCACATGTTTCCATTATGCCTATCCACAGGCTCAATGAGAGACCTACTATGCATCATTTTCTAATCGATCTCACTTGCTACGATGATGGTAAGGTGGACGCTTTTAAATAATTTTGGTAAATGGTGATGAATTCACACCATGGAAGAATCCTTTGTGCAAAATAAGTGAATTAATGGATGAAATGTAGGGAAACAATAGGTACTCGACCTGGTTCCTCGGATTTGGAAATATTATGAGAAACCCTAACAAAAAATAATCTCAGAATGCTTCCTAAAGTGAATTTGTTCAACCTAATCCTCGTTTTCCATGTTTGATCAAATAGTTCAAAGGCTGGAATAAGTGGAAGTGTTGTAATCCATGATATACACTCCATTTGGAAATCTGATCTAGAAATCGGCATGCATCCACTAATCAGCCACACTTAACACACATGTTAAGTAACACATTCTTTTTCCCTAGGGAGGGATTTCTTATCAATGCAAACCTTTAATAGAGAATAAAATATGGTGGGGGGCTTTCCATGTGAAGGGTCCATTGGTCCATCATGTTTCAAGCATCTAGCACCTCTTTCAATTGGTCTTGATTGCACAACGTTTTCATGTCACTAGGAGAGACATGTTTTTGGGATGTGCCATGAGTTTAGCTAATGCTAATGTTTTTATAGTTTTCAAGTTGTAGGTAATGAATGAATAATATTGACATCTCTTATTTTATTTATTTAGTCAAGACATGCTCCGCATATTTAAAATTAAGTTTTTCATTGAAAACGTACATTACAA
>LPNX010585658.1:809181-821681 GCA_001517045.1 Pseudotsuga menziesii
TAATTTGGTCTCCATTGCTATGAAATTGGATGACATCTTTTGCATGGTTTCCTTCTTGAATGTCTTTGCAAGATTTCACAATTTTAAATTTCTCCCTCCTTAGCTCCAGTAGTCGCCATAATTTTATAGTCACATTATTTCCAATATGCATTGTATAAAACAAATGAGCAATTTGTAGGTGCTCATAGTAAGGAAACCTGCTGAATTGTATAGGATAACTTTTCATTCCTCGTGGAAGACCATTAATTCCTTCATGATCACGATGGAAATCATGAATATTAGTTTACAAATAAATTAAATCACAAATCAAATAGGCCACTATAGTAAAGTACTCACAATAAAAATTAAAATACATAACAATTCATATACGATGATCCATACGTACCATCTTGATGATTTCTATTGTATTGCATCTTCCAAAGGTGAGGTGTCATTCTCTATGGTTTTAATGCAGTCTCCTACTTCCCATTGAAAATATTTTTTTCGATTGTTCTATAACAGTGATTCTTAGAGAGTGAATTCCTATACTCATCAAACACCTCCTTCCTTAAGTTTTTTGAGCGACGAGATTTTATCTTAGGACCACAAACTAGACATGCAAATTTACCCTTTTTCTGAAGACCTACAATATATAGATATGGAATATCTATGTCAATTATAATTATATATAAACTATATTAACTACTTCATATAATTAAACGCAATTAAAGTGGAACTTAAAAATACAAACCACAAAATTGGGCTAAACCAGGGGCATCGTGTATTATCCATACAACCATTGCATGGAATTGAAATTCCCTTTTTCATATCGGTATAGATACGTCATACATAGTTATTCAATTGTATAACTTCAGTAGCTCATCTATAAGAGGTTTGATATATACATTCATATCTTTGACTTGGAACTTACCTGATTGATTTGAAGTACATATAAAATATATAATTATGAGAACCATTAAGATATATAAACCATGCACAAGAGTAAAACAAAAAATATACATATGAAATTAGGAAACATAATACGACAAATGAGATGCCACAACTACATTAGAAGTAAAACAGTTGTAGACACAAAATACCTCAAATAATCATCGACAACATTATGTGCTCCCTCTTTATTGACAACCATGGAGGAATGCTATTGTTGATAACAAAAATAGGCCACACTATGTAAATGGATTTCATCTGTGAAAATTGATTAACAGCATCTGCTACCAAAATAAATCCTAATATTACGTGGTTCTTCTTTAAAGTGAGGCCACTTTTTCTCCATATCTCTAAAAGAAGAACCATCTACAGGCATTCGAATAACATCATCTTTACTTCTGTTCCTGGCATGGTAATCCATAAATTGCACTATGTTATTGCACCTAAACAGACATTGCAAACATGGAATGATGTGAATATAATGAAGAACCTTGTGAGGCACCTTTTTTGTTACTTGATCTATTCGATATCTACTTATATGAAATTCCATACATTTTGTTGCAAATTCATGTTGATTATAATATATAACATGGTCATCAGGGCATGCATGAATTGCTTCATAATGCATTCCAATATCTTTCACGATGGAAGATAAATCTCGATATGTGAGAGGTAAAATATTTGATGGTGGTAACAAAAATTCAGCCATCCAGCTACATCAATATATATATATATATATATATATATATATATAGTTAATGTATTAAATATATTAAAAAAACACACTTCATCCATATGATGATCAATAATGAATTAACAATACAATTATTAGAGGAATACAGATAAAAATTTTCACGATCGTATATATGTCATGGATTATTTTACATACCTTAGCATCCGTGTGATTGATATGTTTGAAATACCATTAATAACCTTCAAGTTCATTATCAACAATACAACAGAGAAAATATTTGTTTTGAAGCCTTCATAAAGGGGTTCATATGCCTTATCGAGAAGACGTATATCGTTTTCGTTATCAAAGTCATCAAAATTTTCATTATCATGGTCATCGTCATCATCCATTCTAACATTAAATGAATCATGGATCAATGTATTTGTATCATCATCTTCAACTACGTTATCAGTATGATCATCTTGTTCAATATGATCATTCACTTGTTCTCCACTAAACATAGATGCTCCATTATCCTATGGAACTTGTTCTGAAAGCACTTCCTCTAGACGATATGCCATAGGGTTTCCTTCCATTATAAATACATGAAAACATCAATAGATATAAGTTAATATAGGAAATATTAAAATAATATATACATTTATCAAAGCAAAGAATATAAAAAGCTTTATAATGCTAAACCTACAAATGGACAATATTTATTCCCCCCCTCAACGTGTCCATGTTCCCTGCAATGTTTTGTGGCTATTGAGATCAATATTCTTCTCCTCTTAAATCCCCTACATTGAGTACATGGACAATAAAATTTTCCATCACCCCTTCATTTCGTTGCATCCCATATTCTAGCAAGCAATTTTCGATTGTGTTCATTTGGATCAAGAATATTTCTATTTGACATTTTGTCACAAAATTCGTGAATGAATACTATCGACAATATTAAAAAATCAAGTTCCACGCATCACAATTTTCTCAAATGGAGGTTTGTCGAAGAATAAAAAAAATCCCGCAAACTGTCTGTCGAAGAAAAAAAAATCCCGCAACTGCTCGTCAAAGAATAAAACAATTCCTCAAACCGTCCGTCGAGGAATAAATAATTTCCGCAAACCGTCCATCACTTCTATAGAAAACATGTCGAAATGTTTAAAAATGTTTATATTTATAATTTGGCAGTTGTTGAATATCCAACGATATGAACCTACTTACCGTTGGAAATATGGGTTTATAATATTTGAAATATGTCTTTATATTATTTGGAAAAATAGCCCGAGGTCGTCGAAAATCCGATGACTCATCCTTCAGGTGTTGTCACAAATTCGACACCCTAGTGTCGCATATCCGACGACTCATCCTTCAAGTATTGCCGCAAATTCAACACACTAATGTCGCATATCCGACGATATAGTATCGCAAAGTGTCGTTGAAAAATCTACGATAAGGTCATCGTAAATTCAACTATGCGTAAATAAATCGGAAGGTATAGTACTTTTCATCATTGCAAACCAACAAAAACGTACTTTACGTCAAATGTCGTCGTATTTTTTGTTCAAATCCTGTTGTTATTTTAAGTTAGGAGATCACCAAACTTTTGTAATCATATTTTTTCACATTATTTGTCCATGGGCATGTCTCGATATATTTTTAGTTCACAACATCTCTAGAGAATCCAATGTATGTATGCAAGTAGAGAGGCCAATAGACCAATAATTTACTTGTAATTTGGCCAAATAACTAATGCTAAAAATAATCCTTTTCTTCAACCTTCAAGGCATAACTAGTTCTTTAACGTGAATTTTCAAAGACCAGGAAGCATGAATGAAACTTAGATGTGATTATTCCTGTAGTTTAACTTCGAACAAGATCTAGAAAAATATTATTTGAGCCAAGTCCCTGGGAATTTTGTAGGTGATAATACTCTCTCTTATCATAAGATTGGCCTTAGGACATTTTTTTGCATTATACGTGAGTGTGATATGTCTGTGTATTGGAAATGATTTGCCATGGAAAACCTCATTAATTATCCATTGTTGTAATCCAAGACATGAGAATCGAAGTCTATATTTAGAAATACTTCTTCCTATACTTTCTAAAAATTGCATATAAACATTAAAATAATGGTCATCACTCTCAAAGGACTTGTATAATTGCATCAGAGAAGCATATGGCATTAGGAGAAAAATATGTATCATGGATGTAATGTTGATAAAAAAAATTGGTAATATGGCATTAGGTGAAAAATATGTATCATGGATGTAATGCTGATAAACAAAATTGGTAAAAAAAATTATGTGGGAAGTTTGATGTAAAAATACTAGAAAAAGGTTTAAAGTAAAAATATATAAATAAAAATGAATATTTTAAACAAAGAGATTTACATGAGTAATTTTATAAATATTTTTATCCTCGTGCTTAATGGTTTTTGTTGGTTTTAATTCAAAATTAAAAGTTCTAAATTGAATAACTAACATCTCTTTCAATGTATATAACAATAATAAAAATTAAAATGTTAGCTAATTTATTTGGATATATAATTTTACACCTTAAGCATGATGCTACCATTTAAAAAAGTATATATTAATGGACTTCATATGCTAAATGAACATTCATTTTTTTTAAATTAATTTATATATTATGTTTACTAGTTGTTAAATACTATGAATGGGATTAGACACGAAACGTAAATAGATACAATACACATGCATAGACATATTACACAAATTAAAACATCAAAGGAGTAAAACATAATGCAAAGAATGAAAACTTTGAGAAAGATATTAGAAAGTGGAAGAATATAAAATATCATGAGAGCTATTCTCCTAGCATTTGAGGTCAGAGAATTTATTTTGTTGGTTCTAGAAAATAAGGCCTTGACATGGAAAGTTTCATAGAGGAGAAATAAACATGGTCCTAGGCTCTGTCTGTTATATAAAAATGATGATGAAACCATTTCTCAATGATAAATTGTCCATATGCCTAACAAATCTAAAGAGGCAAAACAATGTAAAAGCAATACTAATGTGTGGATTGGTGCATAATAAAGAGCTAAAGGATTTTAGGGCATTACCATGTTTGATCCCTTGGGGAATGTGACTTGGAAGGAATTTCTAGATATTTGAGGACAAGTATATTCCTTCTTTTCAAGTTCTTTTTAGAAGTTAAATTTCTAATTCCTCATTGTAAAATCATTCCCCATCATGTACATTCACAAGCATGGGATTTTTTAATGGGACTAGGAAAGGGCCTAATAAGTTTAGTAGGGTTGGTGATATTCTACATATTTAAGATGTGCACAAAGTTAGCTTCAAAGTAGATCTAGGTGCTAAATCTAGTAATTATGTTGAGTTTATGGCATTGAGATTTCTCATGAAACATACTTTGGATAGGGATATCAAACAAGTAAATATTTTGGTGATTATTTACTTGTGATTAACTAGATGGTAGGAAATATGCATGTTCCAAATATTTAGCTTAGGGCTTTCATAAGAGGGGTATCATGTCAATATACTAGGTCGAATATAAAGGGGTATAAAAAATGTTAATGAAAAATGGATACATACAATATCTAGTGAAAATAGGGGTTTTTTAAAATTGGGAAGGCATATTGGGAGGGGGTTAAAAAAATGATTTTGGGAGGTATTTTCCAATATTTACTGAAATTACGGGTGTTATTTCATATGCCACAAATGAACGTGCTATGTTAGAGATTCATTGAGTGAAGACCTTGTGCAAGAAGGTGAACATGGAATACATGGAGGACAGTTAACTCCACATATGTATACACCAGCAGTAAGAACACCTGTTGGAAGGCCCAAAATTCATGAACATGGTGAACCATCAAGTGTTGATGGACGACAAGGAATAGGATCATAAGTAAGTAATGAATCAAATCCTACATTAGCTTCATTAAGAAACATAGTTAGAGGTCAGAAGACTAGAAGTTTAAGAGAAATGTCTGAGAAAAATGAAGAAGTAGATCAAGTTTCAAATTTTGCATTAATAGAATGTGATCCTATAAATTTTGATGAGGATGTTAAAAAGGATGTTTGGATAAAAGAAATGGATGAAGAATGGATGCCATAGAAATAAATAATACTTGGAATCTTGTAGATTTTACCGATAATAAAAATTCTATTGGTGTCAAATGGATTTATAAGACTAAGTTAAATGCTGATGGTGATGTTGAAAAATACAAAAAAAGACTTGTAGCTGAGTGGTTTAGTCAACAACCTGCTATTGATTATAGTGAAACTTTTGCACCTATAGCCAAACTTGATACAGTAAGGATGGTATTAGCTATTGTTGCTCATATTAAATTGTATGCACATCAAATGGATGTGATGTCTGCATTTTTTAATGGATCTTTAGAAGAAGAGGTTTATGTGAGACAACCTCCTGGATATGAAATTAATGGATAAGAATACAAGGTCTATATATTAAATAAATCATTATATGGATTGAAGCAAGCACCCAGAGTATGGTACAACAGGATTGATGAATATTTGAATAGTGAAGGATTCAATAGAAGACCAAGTGAGCCAACCTTGTATACAAAGATAAACCAAGAAGGTAAAATACTGATTGTTTGCTTATATGTGGATGATTTTATCTTCACTAGAGATATTTCAATAGATGAGTTTAAGAAAGATATGAAATCAGAATTTGAGATGAAAGATTTAGGAATGATGAAATATTTTCTTGGTATTGAAGTAACTCAATCTGAGGATGGAATTTTTATCAATCAAACTAAGTATGCAAATGATGTACTAAAAAGACTCAGAATGATGAATTGTAAGCCAAATGTAACTCCAATTGAAACTTGCACAAAACTCAGTAAGGAGGATGATGGGTCAAAAGTTGATCCAACGTTGTATAAGAGACTGGTAGGAAGTCTCGTGTACTTAATTGCAACAAGACCTGATATAATGTTTGCAGTAAGTTTGATTTCAATATTTATGGAGTCTCCAAAGAATACCCATTGGCAAGCTGGAAAGAGGATTCTAAGATATATTGATGGAACAATAAATTTTTATATCCAGTATACATCAAACTCAAATTTTAAGTTGATTTGATATACTGACAATGATTTTCCAGGTTCTTTAGATGATAGAAAGAGCACATCTAGATATGTATTCATTTTTGAATCAGGATCAGTAGCATGGGCTTCAAAGAAGCATCCCATAGTGACATTATCCTCTGTTGACAAAAATTATGTTGCAGAAACAGTAGATGCATGTCAAACTGTGTGGATGAGAAGAACTCTTTCTAACTTGCAACATGAAGAAAATGAGCGAACTCAAATTTTTTGTCACAATAAATCAGCTATTGCACTATCAAGAAATCACATTTTTCATAAAAGAATTAAGCATATTGATACAAGGTATCATTTTATTCAAGAATTGATAAACATCAATGAAATCAGTATGAAATTTTGTAGATCATAAAATCAGTTTGTAGACCTATTTACAAAACCTTTGGGAAAAGAGTTGTATGAGTTTCATAGGAAAAACATTGGGGTTTGTAAGCTATAACAGAAATATGGAATTACAAAGTTTTGATTTTTGGGTGTAATAATTAAGGGGGGAGAATGTTGGATGTTGTTAATTACTCCACCGTTGGCCGCCAAAATTTTAAAGAGCCAACACCGTCCATATTTGTAATCGCTAAGTTTTTTGAAGAGCTGCCACCGATACACCGCCTTATTTGAAGAGGAATTCATCGCATTAGTTCAGATTATAAAATTGTGAATTAGTACAAATATCTAAGTTCAGTTCAATTGTGTGTGTTACTAAGAGTAATATCAGCACTCCCCTTCCTTCCCACAAAAAAGAAGCCTGCCATTAAAATATGTGAGAGGAATGATTAGAAGTTACATTGTTGTTTGAGAAGATTATGGACTTCTAGTCTGAATTTTGAATTCAGCCATTATCCGTTAATATAAGTAGCATATCCATTGTTCTTAATATATTTATATTTTACCAAGACGCTATCGCATATCTATTTTACCATTACATCTTTAATTTGTTGAGAAACTTGTTTCTCACCATGGAATCTGTGTTTTTTGTTTATTATTAAGTACATTGGTTTGTCCCTTTGTGCTTAATTTATGATTCCCAAGTGTGAACTATCAGCAATCTGGGGCGATGAATAGACCTGACATATTACAAGCCACAAAAAAGAGGTGAAACTCTCGAACACGCAATCGTACAAACAAAAAAATTGCATCATGCAATCAAATGAGCTACGAGACTTGTGCCATGCACTAATTTGTCGAACTGATGACGAATTGGGAACAATGCATGTTAAACCCAACCTCGTATAGAAAAACACCTACGACCTAAAAATATATGGTTATCACAAATGGTTATTTACCATTACATAGAAGGTGTTATTTAAGGGGACGGTCCTACTCAGGATTTCGTCATCTGTCAACTGCCTATGAGGAGCCTCCCCCTGTTATACCATCCCACAATACTAGTAATTTCAATTGTGTCATATCTATTAGTAAACGCCAATGTGTGATTTTCTTCAATCAATGTTTTATTGGTTTCAGCTTCGACAGCCATGTCTATTATGATAGCAAAACACATAATTGGATTCCAACTGGATGTCGTGTTCAGTGTGACAGTGTGAGTCGAAAGTTATCTTTGAGGCATGTTAATGGAGTCCTAGCCAAGTTGTGTATCAAACATGGCGGTCATTTCAGTGCTACATCTAGTGAGAAGGGTAAATTTGGGCTTACGAGTCTGGAGATTTTCGACATTATTTGGAAATTACAAAAGTTGGGGATGCTGGATTATTTTCAGGTTCTTCATTTCCATATTGGGTCCCAGATTCCATGTGTGGAAGTGCTCAATGATGGTGTGAGAGAAGTGGTGTATATTTACTGTGAGTTGGTTAAGTTGGGGACCAACATGATAACCATCGACATTGGTGGAGGCCCGCTTGGTATTGGTTATGAAAGTACCAAATATTTTTGTTTTGATATGTATGTTTCTTATAGCTTGGAGGAATATGAAAAGGTAGTTGTGAAGGCAGTCCATGTGTCTTGTAGCCAGAAATGGGTAAACCATCACATCATATGCAGTGAAAGTCAGAGAGCGCTACTTTCTCATCATTCTCTTATGGTATTCGTTGTGACGTCTATGCATGATAAAAAAAACTTGTGTATCTGGTGCCATGGATGGAGTGGATCTGAAACCTTTGGTGGATGATTTGCCTAAAGAATTTTTGGGTGAATATGAGTCAATGATGGCCTACATGGCGATGGGGGATTTCTAGAGTATCCAAATTTGTGCAAAGCATATGAAAGCAAGGCGTGCCTTGATTTGTTCAAGGAAGGTCATCTGGGCCTTGAAAAATTTTCCACTATAGATGGCATGTGTGAAATCGTATCTTCTCCAACTACTGAGGGGCCCATATTTCTCGAATATTGGGCACATGTTTCCATTATGCCTATCTGCAAGCTCAATGAGAGACATACTATGCATCATTTTCTAATCGATCTCACTTGCAACGACGATGGTAAGGTGGACACTTTTAAATATTTTTGGTAAATGGTGATGAATTCACACCATGGAAGAATCCTTTGTGCAAATAAGTGAATTAATGGATGAAATGCAGGGAAATAGTAGGTACTCGACCTAGTTCCCCAGATTTGGAAATATTATAAGAAACCCTAACAAAAAAAACTCTCAGAATGCTTCCTAAAGTGAATTTGTTCGACCTAATCCTCATTTTCCACATTTGATCAAATATTTCCAAGGCTGGAATAAGTTGGAAGTGTTGTAATCCATGATATACACTCCATTTGGAAATATGATCCTTAAATCGACATGCATCCGCTAAGCAGCCACACTTAACACACATGTTAAGTAACACATTCTTTTTCCCCATGGAGGGCCTTCTTATCAATGCAAACCTTTAATAGAGAATCAAATATGGTGGGGGCCTTTCCATGTGAAGGGTCCATTGGTCCATCACGTTTCAAGCATCTAGCACCTCTTTCAATCGGTCCTGATTGCACAATGTTTTCATGCCACTAGGAGAGACATGTTTTTGGGATGTGTCGTGAGTTTAGCTAATGATAATGTTTTTATAGTTTTCAAGTTGTAGGTAATGAATGAATAATATTGACATCTCTTATTTTATTTATTTAGTCAAGACATGCTCCCCATATTTAAAATTAATTTTTTCATTGAAAACTTACATTACAAAAACAATTATAGGCATGTTATAAGATTTTTTTAGGAAAATATGTGGAAACTTAGTAATGGGAAATTTTTTAAAACATACATACTCATATTGCAACCAATACACCATGAATCTAGTAGGGAGCACCACTCTCTTCTTATTTCCCTCATTTGCATAAGGATCATGGTATATCGGGCCTTAAATATGTTTTTGTGGACTGCTTCTATAAACCAATATAAGATATTAGTTTTGTATAGAGAGATATTTTATGTTATAAAACCAATTCCAAGACACTTACATTAGGCATATGAAAAAGGGAATCTGCCATATTGTAAATGAGAACATTTCCAACAATACTCAAATATACATCTCACACTAAAATACAAAATAGATATTTTCAATGAAATATTTAAGGAAGAAGGATAAATGTTATACAACTTTGAAATTTTGTATTTGTCTTCATTGCAATACGATCATGCACTGCTAACTAAAATTGTAGTTCTAGGTTGATGATTTTTTTTTACATTTTTTTATTTTCCATCATTTGCATCCGATTTGTAACGAATAATCTTGCAAACAATCATAACAAATACAAGCTTCAAGCATTGTTTATGTATATTTTATCAACTATTATGCCTACCATAAATTAACTATATATCCATTAGATTAGCATATTCCAACAACTTTATCATGACCGTAGACTCT
Source organism: Pseudotsuga menziesii (assembly GCA_001517045.1). Taxonomy (NCBI): domain Eukaryota; kingdom Viridiplantae; phylum Streptophyta; class Pinopsida; order Pinales; family Pinaceae; genus Pseudotsuga; species Pseudotsuga menziesii. The sequence continues at coordinate 819,695 of LPNX010585658.1, forward strand.
AAACTGGCAATAAGAAAGAAACTCTACCCGTGCCATATCTCCATGGTCAAGCTCTTATTCTTTTTAAGGCTTTTAGTATTTAACTAAAAGATAAAACAATTCCAAATAACCCATTTGCAAAATGCTATGGAAATTGAAATGATCGGCATAGAGGTTCGCATTTTGATCCATATGAAATTCATCTACCAAACCAAACCTTGAATACCCAATTTCAATAGTGATCTTTTAAATTTAAATAAATGGGTTTCAATAATTTTAATGTTCTTTGGAGAATCAAACCAAAAGGTACCGAAGTATGATATATTTTCAGCATAAGGGTTCCTATATTAATCATGTTTTCTAAATATGAGTGAGGGATCTGATCAGCAAAGGGAGAGCCATATTGACACCTTTTCATAGCATATATTTATGTTGGAGGGTTCTACCATAAAATATATTCTTAGACTTGTCAAATGACTAATGTTGACATTTGAAGTTAGAGATTAATGGCATTGACGTCAAAAAGAGAAACTTAGCCAGTTGGTTAAGCAATTCATGAGTAAAATCCTGCAGCATCAATGTAAATGCCGGTAGGCTACAAATTATGTCCTTGACAAGTTAAGAAACATTGTTGTATGAAGAAGCATTGTTGATCGTTGAAGTCAGAAAAAATCCTGCTAGACTCAAAATATACATGATCATTCGTCAAAGGTTTATGTCCACAACCATTAATTCAAAATGTCTGCAGCAAATAAAGGTAATTCCAACAATATGAAGGAGATTCCTGCAAATGACCGTAGCCAATAATGTATATGCCTGCAAATGGATGCACTGTTGAAATTCCTAAAAGACATCAGTCTTTCTGACTGGTGTAGTCTTTTTAAGAAGGCCTGGAATCGTATGGAAGAGCTTGTGAAGTATAAAACGCCCTAATAGTATGGAAGAGTAATGATCTCTAGCCCATGAAATATGGAATCGTAAATTCATTAAGTAATATTAATGAATCCTAAGTGGACACGTCACACAATGACCAATAAAATAAGAAGTGTTTAAGATTCTAAGTCGGCCTTGTAATTTTCTATTGAAGAGTTTTGTTGTATATAAATAGAAGAGATGGAAGTGAATCTTTGGTATGCATTTCGATGTGGAGATAAGTAATAGAGACATGAATTTTATTCTTTGTGGATGCAATTTTATATCATTCAAAAGAGAGAAGAATAGTTTACAGCAGACAGAGTAACAGAGACGAATTTACAACAAACAAGGAACAGAGACGAGTACATAGCAAGCAAGGAACAGAGACGAGTTTGCAAGCAAACGAAGGAGCAGAGACGAGTTATAGAAGATGAAGGTCAGAGAAGTAAAGTCATTTTTTCTATGAGTTCTTGTCTTGGGGTATAAAGAATACGTCAAGTTCAGAATGTGGGTTGAAGACAAGTCTCTTTGAAGTATCACTATGACTAAGAGGTAAGGTAAAACGAGGAACTTATTTACACATTCAAGAAGCATCTTAAAAATTCATTCACAATTGAAGTTGGAAACTTTACACAGAGGTTGAAGCCTCATACATTATAATGTTGCAGCTAGTTTTTACAGTCTGTGTTGCAGTACAAACCATAAATGTAAATTTTTCATATACCTTAATATATTTAAATCTACACTTGTTGGTATCTATTTGATCTTTTAAGTGTTTTACAAAGAAGTAAATCTCTATGCTAAGAGAGTATTAAATTATAATTACTAACAAGTCTCCAACACCAATTCACCCCCCCCCCTCTCAGCATTGGGTGTGTGTGTGTTTTTCAACTAATTGATGGCAGGTTAACAAGGACACACGGCTAGAATAATTGCACACCATTTTCAGATCTGCTCCAAGCAATTGTGGGAAAAAATAATCATCGCCTTGAGACTTGCATTATTCTAGGTATCCAAACCAGACTTTAGCACCTGAGTTTTTTCTCTTGTTTAGCAACAATCTCTATGTACATATGAAATCCTCTATTTGAAT
>LPNX010585658.1:826681-973688 GCA_001517045.1 Pseudotsuga menziesii
TCTCAACCATCCACATGGACCTTGAGTGCACAGGTCATCACAACTCAATCTCCTTAACTTGGTGTATGAAGTAGTGTTCTTGTGCATTTAAAAATGTCGAAGGTATATCCTTCTGCATTTCACACATGAGATGAGGAATTTCTTTTCTCCAATACTTTATATCTTCTTTATGGATTTCTTTAGATGTCAACCATCTACAAGTGACGCAAACCAATAACGATATTTAACAAAAAAACATTAAATTGCATATCATGAAATAGTGCACAAAAAACAAATATAAATTATATGTTGAATTAAAGAAACACTAAGCACAAGCATCTAATTTCTAGTTACCTCATGTATTTACAAGATTATATATAACTTGTTTGACATTGTTGTCGAAGTTGTCCAAGAGAGAGAGAGGTAGAACATATTATATCAATATACAAACCATGTCTTTTTTTAAACAAAGAGTGTGCAAACAAGAAAAAAAAATTACACAATAAAATGAAACAAAAAATTATATGGACATAACAATAATAATTACCTTGATGAAGACGTGCCAATAATGCGTTTTGACCCCCGCAAAATCACCTTTTTTTCTTATGATATTCTTCGAGTTCACAAAAAGTCCAGTGGGAAATTTAATTTTCCACATTACTTCTTTGACAACATTGCTTTGCTGCTCCGTAAACATCCATGGAATTGAGTTTATATTAATTTGGTCTCCATTGCTATGAAATTGGATTACGTCTTTTGCATGGTTTCCTTCTTGAATGTCTTTGCAATCTTTCACAATTTTAACTTTCTCCCTCCTTACCTCCAGTAGTCACCATAATGTTACAGTCATGTTATTTCCAATATGCATTGTATCAAACAAATGAGCAAATTGTAGGTACTCATAGTAAGGAAACATGTTGAATTGTTTAGGATAAATTTGCATTCCTCATGGAAGACCATTAATGCCTTCATGATCACGATGGACATCACGAATATTAGTTTATAAATAAATTACATCAGAAATAAAATAGGCCACTATAGTAAAGAACTCACAATAAAAATTAAAATACATAATAATTCATATACGATGATCCTTACGTACCATCTTGACGATTTCTATTGTATTGCATCTTCCAAAAGTGAGGTGTCATTCTCCGTGGTTTTAATGCAGTCTCCTACTTCCCATTGAAAATATTTTTTTAGATTGTTCTATACCAGTGATTCTTAGAGAGGAAATTCCTATACTCATCAAACACCTCCTTCTTTAAGCTTTTCGAGCGACAAGATTTTATCTTAGGACCACAAACTGGACATGCAAATTTACCCTTTTTTCTGAAGACCTATAATATATAGGTATGGAATATCTATTTCAATTATAATTATATATAAACTATATTAACTACTTCATATAATTAAATGCAATTAAAGTGGAACTTAAAAATACAAACCACAAAATTGGGTTAACCCAGGGGCATCGTGTATTATCCATACAACCATTGCATGGAATTGAAATTCCCTTTGTCATATTGGTATAGATATGTCATACATAGTGATTCCATTCCATCATAAATTCAATATCTCTTCTATAAGAGGTTCGATATATACATTCATATCTTTGACTTGGAACATACCTTATTGATTTGAAAGACATATAAAATATATAATTATGAGAAACATTAAGATATATAAACCATGCACAAGGGTAAGACAAAAAATATACATATGAAATTAGGAAACATAATACAAAAAATGAGATGCCACAACTACAATAGAAGTAAAACAGTTGTAGACAAAAAATACTTGGAATAATCATCGACAACATTATGTGCTCCCTCTTTATTGACAACCATGGAGGAATGTTATTGTTGATAACGAAATAGGCCACACTGTGTAAATGGATTTCATCTATGAAAATGGATTAACAGCATCTGCTGCCAAATAAATCATAAGATTATGTGGTTCTTATTTAAAGTGAGGCCACTTTTCCTCCATATCTCTAAAAGAAGAACCATCTACATGAATTCGAATAACATCATCTTGAATTCTGTTCCTGGCATGGTAATCCATAAATTGCGCTATGTTATTGCACCTAAACAATCGTTGCAAACGTGGAATGATGGGAATATAACTAAGAAACTTGTGAGTCACCTTTTTTGTTACTTGATCTATTCGATATATACTTATATGACATTCCATACATTTTGTTGCAAATTCATGTTTATTTTAATATATAACATGGTCATCGGGCCATGGATGAATTGCTTCATAATGCATTCCAATCTCTTTCATGATGGAACTTTAAATCTCGATATGTGAGAGGTAAGATATTTGATGTTGGTAACAAAAATTCAGCCATCAAGCTAATAATATATATATATATAGTTAATGTAATAAATATATTAACTAAACACACTTCACATGTATGATGATCAATAATGAATTAACAATATAATTATTAGAGGAATACAAATAAACTTTATCATGATCGTATATATGTGATGGATTATTTTACATACCTTAGCATCTGTGTGATTGATATGTTTGAAAGACCATTCATAACCTTCAAGTTCATTATCAACAATACAACAGAGAAAATATTTATTTTGAAGCCTTCATAAAGGGGTTCATATGCCTTATCAAGAAGAGGTATATCATTTTCGTTATCAAAGTCATCAAAATTTTCATTATCATCATCATCGTCATCATCCATTCTAACATTAAATGAATCATGGATCAATGTATTTGTACCATCATCTTCAACTGCGTTATCAGTATGATCATCTTGTTCAATATGACCATTCACTTGTTCTCCATTAAACATAGATGCTCCATGATCCTCTGGAACTTGTTCTGAAAGAACTTCCTCTTGACGATATGCCATAGGGTTTCCTTCCTTTATAAATACATGAAAACATCAACAAATATAAGTTAATATACGAAATATTAAAATAATATATACATTTACCAAAGCAAAGAATATAAAAAACTTTATAATGCTAAACCTACAAATGGAGGATACTGATTCCCACCCTCAATGTGTCCATGTTCCCTACAATGTTTTGTGGCTACTGAGATCTATATTATTCTCCTCTTAAATCCTTTGCATTGAGTACATGGACAATAAAATTTTCCATCACCCCTTCGTTTCGCTGCATCCCATATTCTAGCAAGCAATTGTCAATTGTGTTCGTTTGGATCAAGAATATTTCTATTTGACATTTTGCCACAAACTTCGTGAATGAATACTATTGATAATATTAAAAAATCGATTTCCACACATCACAATTTTCTCAAATGGAGGTTTGTCGAAGAATAAAAAAAATCCCGCAAACTATTTGTCGAAGAAAAAAAAATCTCACAACTGCTCGTCGAAGAATAAAATAATTCCTCAAACCGTCCGTCGAGGAATAAATAATTTCCGCAAACTGTCCTTCGCTTATATAGAAAACATGTTTGTTGTGCCCAGAAATGACCTATTTTTTACCACCTTTACCTACCTCTTTTTCCCTCATCCTACTCCACTATGTACACTAAATAGATGTTTTTCCTTCACATGGTCACTCAATTCATAGAGGTATGAATAATCATTGTCTTATTTTATTAATGCTTAGGATTGTTGTAATCAGCGCTCTCTATATTGAATTTTGCTAACATATGGTGGTTTTATAAAGATAATTCAAGATGTAAAGGATACATGTGTAGCAAGCTGAACATGCCAAGAGAGGGATGAAAATTCATTGTTGAGATCATCACCATCTATTCCATCGTTTCCCAAAGTATGCAGTCAAAGGATACTATTCCATGCAAGCTGTACAAAGGTAGCTGCAACAGGCTGCAAAAAATTTCGATGCAACAGTCCGTCGCTACTCAAGAATAGTTGCAATCCACAGAGTATCTTCTCGATTGATCATGATTGTCATTTCTGGCTCAAGTAACAGCCTTCCTATATTTTTTGCTTCCATGTTTCCACGGTTGTAACAGCTTATCGTAATTGGGGCAGCCTGAAGATCATAGATCTTTGTGGCTGCTCGATATTAGTGGGAAGAAGTTATGATTGTAATTGTATAAATACTGGGAACTATTTCGAGCCAGGGGTTGGAAATTAATCGAATATATTGGATAAGTTGTGACAGGGGTTTTGTGTTCATCTTTCCATTTTAATACAAGGAGTTTGATTCTTCAGATCTTGGTGTTCTAACGTGTGCTACTTCTAGCATCTTTGTGCGAAGGTTGGGCTCGCCTTCCCACAGGGATTGCTGAGTTGATTAGGTATTTTATTTATTATGTTGTGTAGTTTGAATTTTATGATAAATTCATTTATTTACAGTAAGCTGCAAGCGTCATCGATTTGTCATGTGTTCATTTGAATGATCGGTAATTTCATCCCCTGTAAACTGTAGTGGTGTGGTGTGACAGTCGATTGTGTAGGTTAACTTTCTCTTATGCAACTGTGTGATAGTTGTGACAGCCTTCTTCATCCCTAGTTATTTCAATTTTTGTTTTCTTTAGATCCTTGTAGTTCATCCCTTTACATTTATAATTGTAGAACTTAATTCCCACACTTTGAATTCCTAGATTAAGTTGAATTAAGATAGTTGAGATGGATCTTCAGATGGCTTGGTAATTGAGGATTTAGCTTTCTGCAAAAGTAATCTAGATGTCTATTTCCTGAATCTTTTAATTCTAGATTAAGGATTGTAAGAAGGTATTTGTGATTGCATTCTTAAGAAGGTAAGCTAGATTAAGTAGATTATGGGACGAGTTGGGCTAAACAGGAAAGTAGGGTAATTCATTTACAGCATCAGCTACTTAGTGTTTAAATCATATACAGTGCACATTATCCTTGAAATAAGAGACGTCCCTAGGTTGACAATTTATATTGAACACTCTATAAGTTGTCTTTAATTAACTTGCATATAGGGTGCCCAACATTTTGGCGCCGTTACCATGGAGGATAATTATTAGACACCATAGTAGTTGTATCCAGTAATTATATTTATTCATTTTTTAAGTTTGCATGTTTTTGGTTGCATGAATACGAGAAGGGTACAGCGTGACATTCCTATAAATCACAGAACCCCACAGAACACTAACATTGCAGGAGTTCGAGGTCGTGGGATAAATCCAGCATTGGGAAGAAGGACATTCATTGACGATATGGTTGATAGAAACAATTATTCTACTGGGTCTCGCCATTAGGAAACACCTATTAGAAGAATCCCAGTTACCCCTGGAGTGGCAGTATTAGTTTCCACAATGGAGAACACAAGAGGAGCTGCAACACCCTCAGATATCCCTACGGAGGAAGACAGAGTTAGTACTGTGGGATCAGCTGATTGGGATTTGATATATCACATTAATGGGAACGTTGTGACATAAGAGGAGTGGACATAGTTCCATAAAAAATTTAACGATCAGTGGAAGCATGAAGAGGATAAAGAAGAAGAAGACATGAGAAACAGACGCGATCCTGAAGATCACGAAGAAGCAATGGGTAAAAATCAACATCACGAGGGTAACTCCCCCCCTAAAGGGATGGTTACTACACTCCAGTTCCCAATTCAACAGCCAGAGGTGATAGTCCCCATGAAAAATATATCGCCATCGGTGTTGCCTCTTTTTTATGGAAAAGCGGCAGAGGATCCGAATGAATTTCTTTTTGAATTTGACATCATTTGTCACAGCTACGACTACACCACCAATGCACAGAAGCTGAAACTTTTTCCTACCACTCTGAAGGACAATGCATTACGTTGGTTCATGAGCCTAGGTGGGGGAACTATCACTACCTGGGGCTAGATGAAATAGGTGTTCTTAGAGAAATATCAGGAGTATTGCAATACCAAGGATAAGAGAGAAGAACTATTTAAAATGATACAAAGGGACGATGAAAGTATGGAAGATTTTGTTTAAATGATTTTATATAATGTGTAGAGAGCTGGAAAGACTAATATGGGGTTAGATGTGCTCAAAATAATCCTACTTCATGGGATTAGGGAAGAGTGCCTAGACATGTTGAACCTGTTAGGAAAGGGGGATATCTCAAAGGAGTCCTTTGAAAATATCATTGAACTATACAAAAGGTATTCCAGTGGATCTTCTAGGAACAAAAAACATGACAAACAAGACAAATTAGAATGTGATTTCTTCAATAGAACACAAAATTCATCTAATGGAGGAGCCACCCAGGGAGAAATAGGCAATATCCTCAAAAAATTTAAGATATAAATGATGAGCTCCATCTCCTCGAAAATAGATGTCCTGAGGGAAAAGCAGAAACAAGCAGTAGAGGATCTCACACTTGGTATATTCTTCCCTAAATGTAGGAAGAGCCACCCTCTGAAGGAGTGCCTTCTTGACAAGGTAGAAGTGTGTCAGTTGTGTGAGCTTAACCATGACACAAAATAATTCCCTTCACTACCTCAAGTGAAGGAAGTTTTGCAGGCATCAACTCCAGATGTGGAACCAGCCTACTTTATTGCATAGAAAAAGCCTTGGTGGCCTTGAAATCAAGGTATGGCTCTAGACTTGTTTTCATTTCTGAATAACATGAATAATTGGAATAATATGCAGCACATGAATACACAATTCCCTTCATCTTATTCTAACCATCATTGGTATCCCTCTCAACCTCTGATGAAAAAATTTAACTCCTGGAACCCTTGGACATAGCCACCAAACCAACAAAATTCTTGGTCTCATGGATGGAGGAACTTCCATCCAGGGAACCAGTTTCCCCATCACCAACCTCCTCAACAGCTTCCACATCAAATGTTTCCTCATCAACCGTACCCTCCTCAACAATACTCTCATCCTTATCAGTAGTCGCAGTTGCAACTCTAGAATAATGATGTCCCCAATATGTTGATACGACCACAGTTTCCTACGCAACCTAACCCCAACCCAAACAATAAATTAGTCCATCATTTTGAGACTGCCAACATGCCTGCTTACTCCATTACTCCAGTTCCCTGCAAAAACATCCGCTTACGATTAGGGAGGGTAGTGGAGTCTTTGGTCGTTGAGGATGTTCCATCCTCTGTGCATGAAAAAAGGATGAACCAATAGTATTTATCCAATACAACGACCCCCATTATTGAGGATGCTGAAAATCCTACCAATATGCCGGCTGAAACACAAGAAGACACATTTATCGACACACATCCTACACAATTGATTAGTGAACCACCATACCATTAAATATTAATACTAATGAAGGCAATGGGACAACCTCAATTTAACCTCTCAGGAGAGTTAAAAAATCTCTATGTCAAAATTCCACTCCTTCAGGCCCTTCACGATGTACATATCTATGCCAGAACCATTCAGGATCTGTGTACAAGGAAACCAAGAAGAAAACCTAGGGATCCTCCCACTGTTAATGTCATAGGGAAATTATCTAAATTAATAATAGGAAAAAACCTCTTGGCCAAATACAATGATCTTGGGAATCCCACTGTCACTGTGCAAATTGGGAGCATGCAGATACCCAATGTACTAGTAGATTTAGGCACAACAATTAATGTCATGACCATTGAAACTATAAGGAAACTTGGGATCACTAATCTTAGGCCAACTCCTACCATTTTAGAACTGGGAGATAGATCCACTATTAAACCTGAAGGAATCTTGGATGACCTCCTTATCTCAGTTGATTCATGGGAATATCCTGCTGACTTCTTGGTTTTATAACCTAAGTTGCAGCTAGGAGGACACCCATTGATCCTGGGAAGGCCATGGTTAGCTACAGTTGATGCTTGCATCAGCTGTCGGTCTAGGTCTATGACCATATCAGATGGAACCAAGATAAAGAAATTCACTCTCTATCCTCTAGTTCGGCTGAGCCTAGAAGCTAAAACTCTGTTACGGATGGAGACAGAGGAAGAAGAGGGCGTTCAGCCATTATTAACGAGAGGGAAGGCCTTGACTTTTAAAGATGAAACTGAAGATGATGCCATTAATAATTTCATCAATGAACCCACTTTTGTCAATAAGAAAATTTATCAGATCCTGAATGCTACTCTAGGTGAAGAAGAACAAAAAAATCTCATAGAGGATACATTAGTCAGTGATAATCACATAGTTCCAATGTTGAAAAATTCAAAAATTGTTCCTGTCGAGGTAGAGTCCGGAAAAACCCTGAATATCAATCCCAGTCTTGCTCCAGATGAACATGAACACCTAATCACTCTCTTAAAAAACATAACGGGGCATTTGCCTGGGAGTACACAGACATGATGGGCATCCCTTCTAATCTGTGCACCCACCACATGTATATCAAAAGTGACTCTCGGCCTGCTTGCCAGCCTCAACGAAGAATGAATCCCAATATTAGGGACATAGTGAAGGAAGAAATTCAGAAACTCTTGGAAGCAGGATTTATATATCCCATTTTAGACAGCGAATGGGTGTCTCCACTCGTGATAGTACCCAAGAAGAATGGTAAATGGAGAGTCTATGTTGACTATAGAGAGCTGAACAAGGAAACACGAAAATATCACTTTCCCCTTCCTTTCATCGATCAAGTACTTGACACCTTATCCGGGAAGAAGTTGTTCTCCTTCCTGGATGGGTTTAACGGGTACAATCAAATCCAAATTGCTCCTGAAGACCAGAATAAAACTACCTTCACCTGTCCCTGGGGAACTTTTGCATACAGAGTACTTCCCTTTGGCTTATGCAATGCACCAGCCACATTTCAAATAGCTGTGATTGGCATCTTTTCAGAATTGGTTAATGATAGTATGGAAATTTTCATGGATGATTTTACTCCTTATGGAAAAGACTTTTAAGAAGCATTGAAAAACTTGGAAAAGGTTTTAACACACTGCAAGTAGACCCAGCTATCTTTGAGCATTGAAAAGTGCCATATGATGATGAGTGAAGGGGTAGTGTTGGGGCATTTTATCTCTGTTGATGGAATCCAGGTAGACCCCTCTAAAATTAGGGTAACCAAAAATATACCTACTCCTGGAACTCAGAAAGAAGTGCATAGTTTCTTAGGGCATGCTAGATATTACAGAAGATTTATAGAAAACTTTTGCAAACTTGCCTCTCCTTTCTTTTCATTATTAATGAAGGATGTGCAATTTACTTGGAATGAGACATGTCAGACAGCGTTTGTTAAACTTAAGTAGAAGCTGTCCACAGATCCCATCCTAAGGGGGGCCAATTGGGCCCTGCCCTTTCACATTTCTTCAGATTCCTCTGATACCGCCATTAGAGCAATTTTAGGATAGCAGGATGGTCAAGCACCTTATGCAGTTTATTATATTACCAAAAACTTAGCCCCTGCTGAACTTGATTATATTTTTACTGAGACGGAGCTTTTAGCCATTGTTTACTCCATTAACAAATTCCGATATTAGATCACTGGATATCCTACCTTTGTGCACACTGACCACTCAACCATCAAGTATCTAATGAATAAACATGTTACAAATTCTCAGGTAACTAGATGGTTGTTATTATTATAGTAATTTGATATCACCATTATAGACAGACCTGGAAAAGAAAATATTGTCATTGATTTCTTATCTCATTTTACTAACAGTGATGATAATATTCCTATTGAGGACTCTTTTCCAGATGAACACTTATTTGCAGTTTCAGCTCATTCCCCTCGTATGCAGATGTCACTAACTACTTGGCTGCAGGGAAGCTTTCGGCACATTTGTCAAAAAGAGAAAAGAGGAAAATAATTCAACAAAGTGCTAAGTATTGTTGTATAGACGGTCATCTCTTCTACACAGGCCCTGATCTTGAGATCAGAAGATCTGTAAGAGAAGATGAAATATTCCATATGCTGAAGGCCTGCCATGATGAGCCTTGTGGGGGACATTTCACAGACAGGAGGATAGGACACAAAGCACTAAGAATGGGCTACTATTGGTCGACACTTTTCAGGCATGCAAAAAAATATGTCCAGTCTTGTGATAGCTGCCAGAGGATGGGCTAACCTAACATATTGGATCAAATGCCTCTTCAACCACAACTGGTGGTTGAACCTTTTGACAGATGGGCATTATATTTTGTTGGCCCTATCAACCCTCATTCTAGGTAGAAATCCTACATCTTGGTTTGTACCGACTACATGATGAAATGGGTAAAAGTTGTGGCTTTGGTGAAAGCCAATGACCAGGCTGTGATCGATTTCTTGTATGGTGAAATCTTTACATGTTTTGGAGTACCCAATGAAGTGGTTACAGATGGAGGACCTTAGCTTGTGTCACATAAATTTGAAGATTTTCTGTGAAAGAACCATATTTATCACTGGATAGCTTCGCCATACCATCCCCAGGCCAATGGCCAGGTGGAAAGCACTAACAAATTTATTGAAGCCATCCTTACCAAAACAGTCAGGAGCCATCGTAGAGATTGGGCTGATATACTTCGGAAAGCATTATGGGCATATCATACTACTTGGTGCAATACTACAGGTTTCTCTCCTTATGACTTGGTGTATGGGAAAAGTGTTGTCTTTCCCATTGAATTTGAAATCAATACTTTGCAAACAGCTATGGAGGTAAACTTAGATGTGACTGAAGCCTAGAAAAGAAGATTGAATCAGTTGAATGAACTTGATGAGAAATGTTTAGCTGCTGTGGATCAGACAGTATTAATCCAGCAACAGAGATCCAATTGGCACGACCGATTCATCAAAAAGAATGACTTTTACAAAGGAGATTGGGAACTATTATACGATTCAAGATTCAGAAGGGAATTCAAGGGTAATTTATGCACAAGATGGTTGGGCCCATACATGGTAGATAGAGTATTTGATAATGGTACAGTCTTCCTAGTAACCATTGATGAGAATCGTGCACCATTATTTGCTATTGTTCATAGGCTACGACTGTACCATAAGCCGATTTCGAAGGATGCATTCACTTCACAGATTGTAGCTGATCCAGAATACTAGTCAGAACAAGGGAAGGAATCTTTCTCTACCCCTGTCAATCTTTAGATAATCACTGTAAATCTTACATAAATAAATTGATAATTTTACTATTATTTTTATCTTTTTCCTTTGCACTTGATCCCTTTTTTTTTTTAGAATATGTGCAGGGATGTGCCTGAGGAGCAATGGTCATGCTAAGGCCTGACGACCAAGGTCGTCCTTTTGTAACTTCCTGCATCAAAAGAAAACTCCTTGAACAGTTAGTTGCAGCTGCAACTTCGTAAAATACCTCCCTTTAGCCCGTTCATGCAGCTACAACACCGTAAAACTTTTCCTATTTTTTCATTTTTCTACAGCTGCAACACCATATAATACCGCCCTTTACCCCATTCGTGCAGCTGCAACACCGTAAAATTTTTCCTATTTTTTGTTTTTCTGTAGCTGCAACATCGTAACTTAATTCCTTTTTCTATCCCACGCGGCTATGACTCCATTTAAATTCTGCCCTTTTTTTAACCTTTTCTAGGAGTTACGACACCGTTTCACTCTTGTCCATTTTTACCTTTTCTAGAAGCTGCGACACCATTTCAATCTTGCCCATTTTTACCTCTTCCATTTTTACCTTTTCTGGAGGCTACGACTCCGCTAAAACTAGCTTATTTTTCTATGATTCACTGCTACAACTCCGCTAAACTGTTGATTTCTCTATGGCCCATGGCTATGACTCCTCCAATATTGGCAGAACTCTTTGCAACCTTGGTTCGCGACTCCTCCAAATCTGGACCTAATTCCTGATGCCAGCAATTCTGATTTACTTCATAGCATTCATTATGTTTATGGCAATATTGACAAGATGGTTTTGGTCCACCAAGAGAAAAATTCATTACAGCACACCTGCAATAATGATCAAATTTAAATGGCTGCACTTCACATGCTTTACTATTCTCAAAGGTCACCGTTCATCGCATATTGTTGAAGGTATGGTTATGATTATTTACTTGATTAAGCATTAACTAGATTTGACAACATTAATCATACCTTCCTTTCTGCGCCCATTATTACACCCGCATACTATTAACTGTCCACTCGTATGAATTAATGGCCATTTAAGCTTATCTCATAACCACCACCTTTCCTAATTTGGGATAAATTTCCAAATATTTCCATGCTCTTAACTTTTTGAATCTACCCAACTCCACTCTCAGGTATTCATGCATACTCTGTGCTTTAACCTCCATTGTCGGGACCTGTAATTTGTCGGAATGATAAGGAATTCTGAATTCAAACAAACATGGGTATCCCATCTCGACATGAACCTCCAAATAGGAGAGAACTAAGAAGAAATGATGATTTTTTCACTATTTTTGAAGCCACGGGATGGATTGAATTCTTCCAACGCTCGAATGGGTTTCATCTAGACAGCCCTACAATTTTCCTTAAATCTCATAGAAACCAACTCGGAGGTTAGGGGGATATGTATAGAAGTCTCTGAAGCAATAGTGGTTGAAGTCACCGGCCTTCCTCAGGTGGGAAGAGCCTAGTTTGGTCGAAGAACCCCCAATGCTGCTGTAGTACAGGGTTTTCTGATAGAGGGGGAGAAAATTTGTCAGTAAAGGAGAGGCATAGCATTACAGTCACTGCCTCGACCATGGGATCAAGTAACAGTCTTCCTCAAGAAGTATATCACCTGTGAAGGTAGGTACCAAACTATTTATTATTCTAAACTTCCTCTATTATCTCATCTATGCCATAAGGCCTTAATGAATATTCCATTTTATCTATTTAATGACCTACACCATATGGCGGGGTTTGTTAGAACAACCAAGCATCCAAACTCCTCCCTTACCCACCATGGGCTAATCAAATTAATAATCTTAAGGGCCTTAGATCAAAGGAACCAAACTTGGGAGCAATTCACAGGTCAAATTCAAATAAACCAGGAACCGGCCCTTTTGCTTGGTGTTCCAATAGTGGCAGAAGTAGAAGTACCTGTACTCTTGGGGGTTGTTCAAAACCAAGAGGAGCATGAAAATGTACATTTGGGGGGAGATGAGGAGAAACAAGAGGATCGGAGTCCCTCCAATTTAGTCGGGGGGGAAGATTAGACTAGATCGAATGATCAGTCAGATGACAAAGTAGAAGAATTGGAGTAAAATGCAAGAGAAAACCCTATGGAAATATTAAATAATATGATAGCTCTGACAGCAAAGGCTGAAGCTAGAGCAGCATTAGATGTTGTGACAGCTGAAGCTGAGGATGTTAGAGCCACGATAACAAAAGGAAACACAGAGGTATTGACCATTGAATATTCCCCTGAATGGGGGGGAACTCTGATTGAAGAAGATCAGGAAAA
The DNA here is from genome assembly GCA_001517045.1 of Pseudotsuga menziesii. Taxonomy (NCBI): domain Eukaryota; kingdom Viridiplantae; phylum Streptophyta; class Pinopsida; order Pinales; family Pinaceae; genus Pseudotsuga; species Pseudotsuga menziesii. Next base: position 839,914 of record LPNX010585658.1, read on the forward strand.
CGCTAAGATAGAAGATATCCTTTCCACATCAGCTACAAATCTAGATATTCCTACACCATGAAAGAAAAGAAGAGATACAAGCATCATCAACAATAAGAAGAAAAAAAACCAGGTCATTTACAACAGTTGAAGCAGCATGGGAAAGATGGGAAACCCTAGAAGCACATATTGAATTCCCCATTCTGAGACCTAAAGAAAATGATGCCCCACAGGGACTAGCTGCAGAAGAACCTCAAATTGAGGGGATTTTGTACGAAAATGGTCTATTAAAAGAAAAATTACAATCACTTCGAAAATAACTAGAAAATTGGAAGGAAGCATGTAGGAAGCAAGTAGAAAGGAAGATGCACACACTGGTTGAAGCTACAGATCGATTAGAAGGATCACCTCCTGTCGAGGATGGTGAGGAGGAAGAAAGAGTGGGCTGCCCTATGTGTGGAGAAATATTTAACCAATCAGGCTAAAAAGTCATTGTTCGTTCCTTTGTGACACAACAACCCGTATCAGTAGCTGTGGAAGAACAATGAAAAGAAGCACCTAAGATAGAAGTGAGGGATGCAGAAATGATCCCTAGTACAGAAAAGGGGGAAAATGAACAATTACAATCACATCCAATAGAAGAAGGACAATCTAATTGGAATGATGGTGAATCTCCCCAAGAAAAACTTCAACAGAGGTAAGTAGTAGATAAACAGGGTGCTAATACACAAGAACCAGCATTTCTGATTATTCATGTTGAAGTTGCCACCCAAATTGGGGCAAATGAACCAGAGGATGAAATTATTCCTGATTTTAGTGAAGAAGTCTATGCTATGACTCCTGAACCGTCTCAGTGCACAGAACTAATAGAAATGGAACCCCAGCGGCAGGATGATGATGAAGTTGAACAGGGTGTTGATACACAAGAACTAGAATCCCTGAATATTCTTGTTGAAGTTGCCACCCAAATTGGGGTAGATGAACTAGAGGCTGAAAATATTCTTGATTTTAATGAAGAAGTATGCGCTATGACTCCTAAACCGTCTCAAGACACAGAATTAATAGAAATGGAACCCCAGCAGTAGGAAAATGAGGAAATTAACCAGTATGTTGTCACACAAGAACCAACATCCCTAGAAATTTCTGTGGATATTCTCAGGCAGCAAGAAGAAATCAATCCCGAAATGGATAGAATTCCTGATTTGGATTTAGGAGAGGATGAACAAATATTTAGGAGAGGATGAACAAATACAATCACAATCCTCAAGGGGACACTGAAATCCTCAAATAGCAACTCCATATTGCAGAAGACATGGAAGTAACTCTACAACCCCAGCAACATGAAGAAATAGAAGGGCAGGGCTCTGTTACACAAGAACCAGTGACCTTGCATCCCCCTGTCAAAGTTGCACCTGACAATCAGGAATATGGGGAGATCAAAATTCAGGAATAGGTTTCCACACAAGAACCAACACCTTCATAATCAACTTTTGAGGTTGCTATAGGAGAAATCCAAGGAGAGGATGTAGTTACACAAGAACCAGCATCCCAAGATGTTGTTTAGAGGCACCTATGGTTGAATTTGCTGCAGGAGAAATTCAAGGAAGGGATGATGTTACACAAGAACCAGCACCCCCTGAAGTGATTTCAGAAGTATCCATGCAGGCAGTACAGGATGTTCAAATTGGAACATCAGATGATAAGGTATGGACTCAAATTCCTAAAAAATTTGTCAATTTGGATTTTCATAATGAAGAACATGCTGAAGATGAAGAAATCCGGAGGCTGACAAAACAACTCTCAATCCTAAGAATAGACGTGAGGAATTGGAGGAGTCAAGTGGAGAGGTGTCAAGAAGGGATGGTTTCCCTTGCTGAACATAGGAAGACCATCAGGGAATTGAAGGAAATATGGGCAGAAGAACTCATGTTCCAGAAACTCCATTGGGAAGAGATACAGAAGGAGCTAAAGGAGCTGAAAATTTTCAAATCCATGTAGGTGGAAAAAGATCAGTTGTATACTCTTTCTCAGGAATTGTTGGGTACCAGAGTACCATGCTCCTCTTTCCCTGTGTTTTTATTTAAGAAGTTCATTTGGTTTAAAATGAGGGCCATAAAAGAAGGGAGACTGTATGAAATAGAAACCTCAGCTAATTTCCCGAAAACATTTCTGGAAAGTGACTTTGAGGAGCAGAACTTTCTTTGTTTGTGAGATTTATTTGCATGAGTTGGCTTGTCCTTTGGATCACCATTCGAATCCTACCCCTTTCTTAGGTGATGTTCAGCTGAGGGATTTTTCCTCCTTTGTTAGCAATCATGTCCAATGGGAAATATCCTTCCAAAATTTCTCTCATAATGAGTCCCACTCTAACCTTTGGATTCGAAGCAAATCTCAAAACCCTCATCTTCTCCTTGCTTGTCAGCAGAATGTACTCGCATGTCCCATCCAAACTCAGCGGATGATGGAACTTCAAGAAAAGGTTATCTCTACTTGTATCAACCATATTTCCAAGCATCAACAATTGGCTTTCGAAGGTAGCCAGCACAGATGGCAAGTTGCCTCTTCAACCTTAAGAAATAGAGATCCCTACTGTTACATGAATTTTAAACATGCACTTTCCAGGGTTTAGGGATATGTTGGATGCATGAAGGAATGTGGAGTTAATTGGTTGGGACTCAAATTCAAATTTCCTCTCATCTGGTGGCCAACAAAACCATACAGGGACAACTTCTCATTAACAAAGTCAAAAGAGAATATGTGTTGGAGATATTGGGTTGTCCATAAGGGATTCTTGGAAAAACAGGGAACACCTGAATTCCCATATAACTTTTCTTATCTCCATGAACGAAGTACAATACCATATTCAGATTCAGACTAATGGAGGTTGTTGCATGGGGACATGCAACAGGACAGTTGGGGGGAGATGTTGGGCCCAGAAATTACCCATTTTTTACCACCTTTACCTACCTCTTTTTGCCTCATCCTACTCCATTATGTACACTAAACATATGTTTTTCCTTCACTTGGTCCCTCAATTCATAGAGGTATGCTCAATCATTGTCTTATTTTATTAATGCTTGGGATTGTTGTAATCAGGGCTCTATATCTTGAATTATGCTAACATATGGTGGTTTTATAAAGATAATTTGAGATGCAAAGGATACAAGTGTAGCAGGATGAACATGATAAGAGAGGGATGAACATTCATTGTTGAGATAATCACTATCTATTCCATCATTTCCCAAAGAACACGGTCATAGGATACTATTCCACGCAAGCTGTACAAAGGTAGCTGCAATAGGATGCAACAATGCATTGCTGCTCAAGAATAGCTGCAATCCATGGAGTATCTTTACGATTGATCATGATTTTCATTTGTGGCTCGAGTAAAAGCCTTCCTATATTTGCTGCTTCCATCTTGCCACGAATGTAACAGCTTATCGCAATTGGGGTAGCCTGAAGATCAGAGATCTTCATGGCTACCCGATATTAGTGGGAATAAGTTATGATTGTAATTGTATAAATACTGGGAACTATTCCGAGCCAGGGGTTGGAAATTAATTGAATATATTGTATAAGCTGTGACAGGGGCTGTGTGTTCATCTTGCCATTTTAATACAAGGAGTTTAATTCTTCAGATCTCGGTGTTCTAACATGTGCTACTTCCAGCATCTATGTGCGAAGGATGGGCCAACCTTCCCACAAGGATTGCTGAGCTAATTAGGTATTTTATTTAATCTGTTGTGTGGTTTGAATTTTATGATAAATTCAGTTATTTACAATAAGCTACAACATTCATCGATTTGTCAAGTGTTCATTTGAATGATCAGTAATTGCATCCCCTATAAACTACAATGGTGTGGTGTGGCAATTGACTGAGTAGGTTAACTTTCTCTTATGCAGCTATGTGATAGCTGTGACAGCCTTGTTCATCCCTAGTTCTTTCAATTGTTGTTTTCTTTATATCCTCGCAGTTCATCCCTTTACATTTATAATTGTAGAACTTAATTCCTGCACTTTGAATTCCTATATTAAGTTGAATTAAGATAGTTGAGATGGATCTTCAGATGGCTTGGTAATTGAGGATTTAAATTTCTGCAAAAGTAATCTAGATTTTTATTTCCTGAATATTTTAATTCTAGATTAAGGATTGTAAGAAGGTATTTGTGATTGCATTCTTAAGAAGGTAAGCTAGATTAAGTAGATTATGGGATAAGTTGGGCTGGACAGGAAATTAGAGTAATTCATTTACAGCATTAGCTACTTATTGTTTAAAGCATATACAGTGCACATTATCCTTGAAATAAGAGACTTCCCTGGGTTGACAATTTATATTGAACAATCTGTATGTTGGATTTAATTAACTTGCATAAAGTTGGGTGCCCAACAATGTCGAAATGTTTAAAAATGTTTATATTTATAATTCGGCTGCCGTCGAATATCTGACGGTATGAACCTACTTACCGTTGGAAATATGGGTTTATACTATTTGAAATATGTCTTTATATTATTTGGAAAAATAGCCCGAGTTCGTCGAAAATCTGACGACTCATCCTTCAAGTGTCGTCGCATATCTGACGACTCATCCTTCAAGTGTCGTCGCAAATTCAACACACTAATGTCGCATATCCGACGACATAGTATTGCAAAGTGTCGGGGAAAAATCTACGATAAGGTCATTGTAAATTCGACGATGTGTAAATAAATTGGATGGTACAGTACTTTTCATCATTGCAAACCGACAAAAACATACTTTACGTCGAATGTCGTCGTATTTTGGGTTCAAATCCTGTTGTTATTTTAAGTTAAGAGATCATCAAACTTTTGTAATCGTATTTTTCCACATTATTTGTCCATGGGCATGTCTCGAGATATTTCTGTTCACAACATCTCTAGAGAATCCAATGTATGTATGCAAGTAGAGAGGCCAATAGACCAATAGTTTACTTGTAATTTGTCCAAATAACTAATGCTAAAAATAATCCTTTGCTTCAACCTTCAAGGCATAACTAGTACTTTAATGTGAATTTGCAAAGACTAGGAAGCATGAATGAAACTTAGATGTGATTTTTCATGTAGTTTAACTTGGAACAAGATCTAGAAAAAGCTTATTTGAACCAAGTCCCTGGGCATTTTGTAGGTGATAATACTCTTATCATAAGATTGGCCCTAGGACATTTTGTTGCATTATATGTGAGTGTGATATGTCTGTGTAGTGGAAATGATTTGCTATGGAAAATCTCATTAATTATCCATTGTTGTAATCTAAGACATGAGAATCGAAGTCTATATTTAGAAACACTTCTTCCTATACTTTCTAAAAATTGCATATAAACATTAAAATAATGGTCATCACTCTCAAAGGACTTGTATAATTGCAACAGAGAAGCATATGGCATTAGGTGAAAAATATGTATCATGGATGTAATGTTGATAAAACAAAATTGGCAATAAGGCATTGGGTGAAAAATATGTATCATGAATGTAATGTTGATAAACAAAATTGGTAAAAAAATTTATGTGGCAAGTTTAATATAAAAATACTAGAAAAAGGTTTAAAGTAAAAAAATATAAATAAAAATGAATATTTTAAACAAAGAGATTTATATGAGTAATTTTATGAATATTTTTATCTCGTGCTTAATGGTTTTTGTTGGCTTTAATTCAAAATTAAAAGTTCTAACTTGAATAACTAACATCTCTTTCAATGTATCTAACAAATATAAAAATTAAAATGTTAGCTAATTTATTTGGATATATAATTTTACACCTTAAGCATGATGCTACCATTTAAAAAATATATATATTAATGGAGTTCATATAGTAAATGAACATTCATTTTTTTTAAATTAATTTCTATATTATGTTTACTAGTTGTTAAATACTATGAATGGGATTAGAAAAGAAACGTACATAGATAAAATACACATGCATAGACATCTTTCACAAAGTAAAACATCAAAGGAGTAAAACATAATGCAAAGAATGAAAACTTTGAGAGAGATACTAGAAAGTGGAAGCTTATAAAATATCATGAGAACTATTCTCCTAGCATTTGAGGTCAAAACATTTATTTTGTTGGTTCTAGAAAATAAGGCCTCGACATGGAAAGTTTCATAGAGGAGAAATAAACATGGTCCTAGGATCTGTCTATTATATAAAAATGATGATGAAACCATTTCTCAATGATAAATTGTCCATATGCCTAACAAATCTAGAGAGGCAAAACAATGTAAAAGCAATACTAATGTGTGGATTGGTGCATAATAAAGAGCTAAAGGATTTTAGGGCATTAACATGTTTGATCCCTTGGGGAATGTGACTTGGAAGGAATTTCTAGATATTTGAGGACAAGTATATTCCTTCTTTTAAAGTTCTTTTTAGAAGTTAAATTTCTAATTCCTCATTGTAAAATCATTCCTCATCATGTACATTCACAAGCATGGGATTTTTTAATGGGACTAGGAAAGGCCCTAATAACTTTAGTAGGGTTGGTGATATTCTACATATTTAATATGTGCACAAAGTTAGCTTCAAAGTATATCTAGGTGCTAAATCTAGTAATTATGTTCAGTTTATGGCCTTGAGATTTCTCATGAAACGTACTTTGGATAGGGATATCAAACAAGTAAATATTTTGGTGATTATTTACTTGTGATTAACTAGATGGTAGGAAAGATGCAAGTTCCAAATATTTAGCTTAGGGCTTTCATAAGAGGGGTATCATGTCAATATACTAGGTCGAATATATAGAGGTATAAAAAATGTTAATGAAAAATGGATACATACAATATCTAGTGAAAATAGGGGTTTTTTAAAATTGGGAAGGCATATTGGGAGGGGGTTAAAAAAATGATTTTGGGAGGTATTTTGCAATATTTACTGAAATTAGGGGTGTTGTTTCATATGCCACGAATGAACGTGCTATGTTAGGAATTCATTGAGTGAAGACCTCGTGGAAGAACGTGAACATGGAATACATGGAGGACAGTTAACTCCACATACGTATACACCAGCAGTAAGAACACCTGTCGGAACGCCCAAAATTCATGAACATGGTGAACCGTCAAGTGTTGATGGACGACAAGGAATAGGATCGTAGGTAAGTAATGAATCAAATCCTACATTAGCTTCATTAAGAAACATAGTTAGAGGTCAAAATACTAAAAGTTTAACAGAAATGAACGAGCAAAATGAAGAAGTAGATCAAGTTTCAAATTTTGCATTAATAGAATGTGATCCTATAAATTTTGATGAGGATGTTAAAAAGGATGTTTGGATTAAAAAAATAGATTAAGAATGGATGCCATAGAAAGAAATAACACTTGGGATCTTGTAGATTTTACCGATAATAACAATTCTATTGGTGTCAAATGGATTTATAAGACTAAGTTAAATGTTGATGGTGATGTTGAAAAATACAAAGAAAGACTTGTAGCTGAGTAGTTTAGTCAACAACCTGGTATTGATTATAATGAAATTTTTACACCTATAGCCAGACTTGATATGGTAAGGATGGTATTAGCTATTGTTGCTCATATTAAATTGTATGTACATCAAATGGATGTAATGTCTGCATTTTTTAATGGATCTTTAGAAGAAGAGGTTTATGTGAGACAACCTCCTTGATATGAAATTAATGGATAAGAATACAACGTATATAGATTAAAGAAAGCATTGTATGGATTGAAGCAGGCACCTAGATTATGGTACAATAGGATTGATGAATATTTGAATAGTGAAGGATTCAATAGAAGTCCAAGTGAGCCAACCTTGTATACAAAGATAAACCAAGAAGGTAAAATACTAATTGTTTGCTTATATGTGGATGATTTTATCTTCACTAGAGATATTTCAGTAGATGGGTTTAAGAAAGACATGAAAACATAATTTGAGATGACTGATTTAGAAATGATGAAATATTTTCTTGGTATTGAAGTAACTCAATCTGAGGATGGAATTTTTATCAATCAAACTAAGTATGCAAATGATGTACTAAAAAGACTCAAAATGATGAATTGTAAGCCAATTGTAACTCCAATTGAAACTTGAACAAAACTCAGTAAGGAGGATGATGGGTCAAAAGTTGATCCAACGTTGTATAAGAGACTGGTAGGAAGTCTCATGTACTTAACTGCAACAAGACCTTATATAATGTTTGCAGTAAATTTGATTTCAAGATTTATGGAGTCTCCAAAGAATACCCATTGGCAAGATGGAAAGAGGATTCTAAGATATATTGATGGAACAACAAATTTTTATATCCATTATACATCAAACTCAAATTTTAAGTTGATTAGATATACTGACAGTGATTTTGCAGGTTCTATAGATGATAGAAAGAGCACATCTGGATATGTATTCAGTTTCGAATTAGGATCAGTAGCATGGTCATCCCATAGCGACATTATCCTCTACTGAGGAAAAGTATGTTGCAGAAACAGTAGTTGCATGTCAAACTCTGTGGATGAGAAGAACTCTTTTTGAGTTGAAACATGAACAAAATGAGCCAACTCAAATTTTTTGTCACAATAAATCAGCCACTGCACTATCAAGAAATCACGTCTTATATAAAACAATTAAGCATATTGATACAAGGTATAATTTTATTCGAGAATTGATAAACATCAATGAAATCAGTATGGAATTTTGCAGATCATAAAATTAGTTTGCAGACCTATTTACAAGACCTTTGGGAAAAGAGTTGTTTGAGTTTCATAGGAAAACCATTGGGGTTTGTAAGCTGTAACAGAAATTTAGAATTCCAAAGTTTTGATTTCTGGGTGTAATAATTAAGGGGAAGAATGTTCGATGTTGTTAATTACTCCACCGTTGGCTGCCAAAATTTTAAAGAGCCAACACCATCCATATTTGTAACCACCAAGTTTTTTGAAGAGCTTCCACCGACACACCATGTTATTTGAAGAGGAATTCATTGCATTAGTTTAGATTATAAAATTGTGAAAATCGATCACCATTAATGTATTTTGACTCTACATAATCAGGCCAGCAATCACATGCGGTTTCTGAAGGACCAACACAGCTTTTCTATCAGTGTGTAACACTGTAACAGAGCATTCAGTTTTGCAAAGATAATTTTATTTTGAAGGCTCAGTTAGAAGTAAATGGCCGACTATTTGGAAACACTATAAATACTTACCTTTTAATTATGATCTACAGATATAGAGATAGATACAAAGTTGAAGTTAAACCTCAGAATTTTTACTGTGTATTTTTTTTTATTCTCTGTTATTTGAGTTTGAAAACTCATTGTTGTAGAAACTTGAGAATTCAGAGTATATTTTTAAGTACAAATGTGTTAAATGTGTTTTATTGCTGAAATAGATTATCAATTTTAATTTTTTGAATGCAGGGGTCAGCATAATGAAGCTAAATAGTCAGTTGCAACTCAACTACAATTGTCCTGTAGATTATTGTTAGCTAAACAGTCAGCTGAAACTCAACTGCAACGGTTCTATAGGTGAAAATTTCTGAAGTTAGAGATTTGTGTGTGTTGCTGAGAGTAAGATCAACACACCCATTCGTTCCCACAAAAAAGAAGCTTGCCATTAAAATCTATGAAAGGAATGATTGGAATTTACATTGTTGTTTGAGAAGATTATGGACTTCTTGTCTAAATTTTGAATTCAACCATTATCCATTAAGATAAGTAGCATCTCCATTGTTCTTAATATATTTATATTTTACCGAGACTCTTTCGCATCTCTATTTTACCATTACATCTTTAATTCGTTGAGAAACTTGTTTCTCACCATGGAATGATTGTGTTTTTAATTTTTTATTAAGTACATTGGTTTGTCCCTTTGTGCTTAATCTTTGTGCTTAATTTATGAGTCTCGAGTCTGAACTATATGCAATCTGGGGCCGTGAATACAGCTAACATATTACAAGCCACAAAAAAGAGGTGAAAATCCCAAGCATGCAAACGTACAAACAAAAAACTTTCATCACACAATAACATGACCTACGAGACTTGTGGCATGCACTGATTTGTCGAACTGATGACGAATTGCAAACAATGCATGTCAAACCCACCCTCATATAGAAAAACACCTACAACTTAAAAATATATGGTTATCACAAATGGTTATTTACCATTACACTGAAGGCGTTATTTAAGGGGATGTTCCTACTCAGGATTTCGTCATCTGTGAACTACCTATGAGGAGCCTCCCCTTGTCATACCATCCCATAATACTTGTAATTTCAATCACGTCAAATTTATTAGTAAACGTCAATGTTTCATTTGTTTCAATCAATGTTTTATTGGTTTCAGCTTCGACAGCCATGTCTATTATGATAGCAGAACACATAACTAGATTCCAAGTGGATGTTGTGTTCAGTGTGATAGTGTGAGTCAGAAGTTATATTTGAGGCATGTTAATGGAATCCTAGCCAAGTTGTGTACCAAACATGGTGGTCATTTCAATGCTACATCTAGTGAGAAGGGTAAATTCGGGATTACGAGTCTGGAGATTGTCAACATTGTTTGGAAATTACAGAAGTTGGGGATGTTGGATTATCTTCAGGTTCTTCATTTCCATATTGGGTCTCAGATCCCGTGTGTGGAAGTGCTCAATTATGGTGTGAGTGAAGCGGTGTATATTTACTGTGAGTTGGTTAAGTTGGGGACCAACATGAAGACCATCGACATTGGTGGAGGGTCACTTGGTATTAGTTATGAAAGTACCAAATATTTTTGTTCTAATATGTATGTTTCTTATAGCTTGGAGGAATATGCAAAGGTAGTTGTGAAGACAGTCATTAGAGGAAATTTCAACTCAAAATGGGCCCCCTAAAATGAACTAATAAAATAATAGTTAAAATAATAAAATAATATTTATTAATTTTGGAGGAAGAAAATAAAAAAACTACTTTTTTGTTTGTATTTTTGACATATCTCCCCATGTTTTTACTCAAATTTTGATCGGGAGAGCTCGTTGAATGCAGAATTAAATTCTGCATCCAACGAGTACCCACTCGGCATACTTTTGACGGACCCCGCTACCCCAAAAACAAGAAATACCTGAAAAAATGAAATGATGACATCATCATTTCATTTTTTCAGGTATTTCTTGTTTTTGGGGTAGCGGGGTCCGTCAAAAGTATGCCGAGTGGGTACTCATTAGATGCAGAATTTAATTCCGCATCCTGCGAGCTCTCCTGATCGAAATTTGAGTAAAAACACGGGGAGATATGTCAAAAATACAAACAAAAAAAGTAGTTCTTTTTATGATACCTATCCCCAAATTTATATTAAAAAAGTGTTTAAGACCTATACGGTATTTCAAATTTAAAGCAATTTCATTGGATAACACATGATGACATGGAATTTGAATAAAAGTTAAAAGGCCCATTTTGAGTTGAAATTTCCTCTCATGCCATGTGTCTTGTAGCCAGAAATGGATAAACCATCGCATCATATGCAGTGAAAGACGGAGAGCGCTACTTTCTCATCATTCTCTTCTGGTATTCAATGTGACGTCTGTGTATGATAAAAAAAACTTGTGCAGCTAGTGCCATGGATGGAGTGGATCTGAAACCTCTGCTGGATGATTTGCCTAAAGAATTGTTGGGTGAATATGATTCGACGATGGCCTACATGGCGATGGGGGATTTCTAGAGTAGCCAAATTTGTGCATAGCATATAAAAGCAAGGCATGCCTTGATTTGTTCAAGGAAGGTCATCTGGGCCTTGGAAAAATTTTCCACTGTCGATGGGATATGTGACCTCGTATCTTCTCTAGCTACTAAGGGGCCCATATTTCTAGAAAATTGGGCACATGTTTCCATTATGCCTATCCACAGGCTCAATGAGAGACCTACTATGCATCATTTTCTAATCGATCTCACTTGCTACGATGATGGTAAGGTGGACGCTTTTAAAGAATTTTGGTAAATGGTGATGACTTCACACCATGGAAGAATCCTTTGTGCAAAATAAGTGAATTAATGGATGAAATGTAGGGAAACAATAGGTACTCGACCTGGTTCCTCGGATTTGAAAATATTATGAGAAACCCTAACAAAAAATACTCTCAGAATGCTTCCTAAAGTGAATTTGTTCAACCTAATCCTCGTTTGCCACGTTTGATCAAATAGTTCAAAGGATGGAATAAGTGGAAGTGTTGTAATCCATGATATACACTCCATTTGGAAATCTGATCTAGAAATTGGCATGCATCCACTAATCAGCCACACTTAACACACATGTTAAGCAACACATTATTTTTCCCTAGGGAGGGACTTCTTATCAATGCAAACCTTTAATAGAGAATAAAATATGGTGGGGGCCTTTCCATGTGAAGGGTCCATTGGTCCATCACGTTTCAAGCATCTAGCACCTCTTTCAATCGGTCTTGATTGCACAACGTTTTCATGTCACTAGGAGAGACATGTTTTTGGGATGTGCCATGAGTTTAGCTAATGCTAATGTTTTTATAGTTTTCAAGTTGTAGGTAATGAATGAATAATATTGACATCTCTTATTTTATTTATTTAGTCAAGACATGCTCCCCATATTTAAAATTAAGTTTTTCATTGAAAACGTACATTACAAAAACAATTATAGGCATGTTATAAGATTTTTTTAGGAAAATATGTGGAAACTTAGTAATGGGCATTTTTTTTAAACATACATACTCATATTGCAACCAATACACCATGAATCTAGTAGGGAGCACCACTGTCTTCTTATTTCCCTCCTTTGCATAAGGATTGTGGTATATTGGGCCTTAAATATGTTTTTGTGGACTACTTCTATAAACCGGTATAAGATATTAGTCTTGTATCGAGAGATATTTTATGTTAAATATTGGATAACTACTTATCTAGTCATATTGCATCAATACCTTCCACTTACATCGAGTAATGTTAAAGTTGACTTGGATCTTGATTGTATTGATTTTTTATGAGTAACCTGATTTGCTAGCTATTGAGGTTGTTCATAGTTTCATAAAGTAAGGAGATAAAAATTCATGGTCATGAACTTATAGTTTTGGTATGTAGTTATAGTATGATGATTATAGTTTTATGTGGAAGATAGTGTGGAATTAAATTATCAAGGTTGTTCTTCGGTATTGCATTGAAAATGCCAATTGTTTGGTATTGTACGATTTTCTTTTCTTGCTTTTGAAGTAAAGCAATTTTCACCACATGTTGAGACTTCTATTAATAGGGAGATATGACAATGATAATGAAGATGACGATGATGGTGAAGACAATGAAAACAAGGACGTTGATTATCATGAGGATAATGACGATCACGATAACGACGACGACGATGATGATGATGACGAAGATGATGATGATGAAGATGGCGATGTTGTTGATGATGATGATGATTATGATGATCATGATGATGATGACGATGAAGATGATGATGATGTAGATGACAATGATTATGAATATGAGGATCATGATGATGATGATGATGATGAAGATGATCATGATGATCATGAAGATGACGATGATGAAGATGATGATGATGATGATGATGATGAATATGGTTATGTTGATGATGATGATGATGATATTCATCATCATGACCCTCATCATCATCATCATGTTGATCGGCATCATCTTCATCATCATCATCATGAAGATGATGATGCTGAACATCATGATAATGATGATGATGATGAAGATGATCATGATGATGATCATAATGATGATGAATACAATGAAAAATCAACATCATGATGATGATGATGATGATGATGATGATGATGATGATGATGATTATGATGATGAAGATGATGATGATGAAGATGGCGACGATGATGATTATGATGATGAAGACGATGATGATGAAGGTGAAGACAATGATGATGATGATGATGATGATGATGATGAGAGTCATGATGATGAAGACGATGATGATGAAGACGACGATGATGATGATGATGATGATGATGATGATTGTGATGATGTTGATGATAAAAATCATGATCATCATGAACACGATGATGATGATGATGATGATGATTATCATGATGATGAAGACGATGATGGTCATCATGATCATCATCATAATCATCATATTCATAATCATCATCTTCATCATGATCATGATCATCATCTTCATCATCTTCATCATCGTTATCATCATCATCATCTTCATCATCATCTTCTTCTTCATCATCATGACCCTCATCATCATCATCATCATCGTTGTCGTCTTCATCATCATGATCCCCATCATCGTGATCCCCATCATAATCATCATCATCATCATCGTCATCATCATCATTTCCATCTTCATCGTCATCATCATCGTCGTCATATTCATCATCATGACCCTCATCATCATTGCCATCACCATAATCATCATCATCATCATGTTGATCATCATCGTATTCATCATGATGATGATGAAGATGATGATGTTGAACATCATGATAATGATGATGATGATGAAGATGATCATGATGGTGATGATCATGATGGTGATAATGGTGATGACGGTGATGATGGTGATGATGGTGGTGATGATGATGATGATGATGATGATGATGATGAGGGTCATGATGATGATGATGATGATGAGGGTCATGATGATGAAGACGACGATGATGATCATGATCATCATCATCATCATCATGAATACAATGATGATCAACATGATGATGATGATGAAGATGATGGTGATGATGATGACCAATAATGATGATGAACACGATGATGTTGAACATCATGGTAATGACAACAATGATGAGGGTCATGATCATGATGATCATCATCATCATCATCATGTTCATCATCATTGTCTTCATGATGATGATGATGATCAACATGATGATGATGGTGATTATCATGAAGATGAAGATGATCATGATCATGAAGATGAAGACGATGATGATGAATATGATGATGATGAAGACGACGACAATGATGATGATGATCTTGATGAAGATGAAGATGATGATGATCTCAATGATTACGATGATTATGATGATAACGATGATCATGATGATGATGATGGTGATTATAATGATGTTGATGATGATGATTATGATTATGATTATTATGATGATTATGATGATGATGATTATGGTGATTATGATGATTATGATTATGATGATTATGATGATGATGATGATGATGATGAGGGTCATGATGATGATGATGATTATGATGATAATGATAATGATGATTATTATTATTATTATGATTATGATGATGATGATGATGTTCTTGATGATGATCATGATGATCATGATGATGATAATGATGATGATGATCATAATGATGATGATGATAGTGACTATGATGATCAACATGATGATGATGATGAAGATGATGGTGATGATGGTGATGATGATGATGTTAGTAACTCTTTTAAAAAAAAAGATAAAAGAATAGGTCTAATTAAATATTTACCTTTCAATATATTTCATCATATTCTTCATCGAAGTCATCACCTTCTTCATCCAAGTCATCATATGTATCATCAGATCCAGAGTCAACATTGTAAGGATTGGCCATATGATCATCATAATCTAAGTCAGTTATGTTCATCATGTCATTGTCGATATAATCTTCATGGGCATTGTCTACTACATCATCTGATTCAACTAATTCTTGGACATCTTCTGTTGGATCATCATCATCATCATCTGAATCATGTTGATCATGCTCTTCATCATCGTCTTCTTCTTCCAGAGAACCCTATTCATTACCATCATCTAGGTTATACTTTATTGTCCTTCCCCTTGGATCGTGTCTCACAACAAATGACCAGCCTTCTTTGCATGGAACCTTTGAGTAAAACACCTGTTCACATTGGATTGGAAGAACATAGGGCTCTCTTCCTGGCTCAAACAACCTTGTATTTACCATGGTAAATACATTATCATATTCAATAATAGTTATATCGGGATCATGTTGATTCAATCGTAACCTGTACCATTTGACAATGAACAAGACTACCTTGAAGGATTTAAAGTCACACTGTAGAATATCTTCCAAATACCCATAGTATTGGGTTTTTGAGAGATATGTATGTCTGTCACTTCTAGATGAAACATTGGTCACCTCAAAGAGTGTAGATATCCCACAATCTGATGTTTTCTTTGTTTCATCCAATTTTTTGATGCGATATCTACAACCATTGCAGACCATAGCCTCATGGTTTTTTACCTACAACAAGCAATACATGAAAATATTACATAACGATTCAATAGTTATGCAGCAATACATGGAAAAGAACAACATGTACGTCAAAATGTAATTTGAAAAATAAAATATTTAGAGTGATTGATTAATATGCTTTCTATTTTATCTTTTAAACCATATGCTAAAATGATTTCCCTTTCTGTAAGATTTCTATCTCCATTGTGATGTGTTGCTTTTACCAATGAAGCCACACCTTCCCATGATATTCCATGACCCGATTGTTCACATCGTTCAATAGATACCTTTATCCAGTCAATATTGTTTGCGATGTATAAATGAATTGCATCCCACTCTTAACCAACTGCTTGATGACAATAAACATTAGAATTCAAGACAGATGTAAATTTTCTGCTCAAAGTGTATGCTCTTAATTGATGCAATAAATTGAAAGCACAATTAGAATATGAATGATATAATTAACATCCACTAGCTAATAATTATCTTTCACCTTCCTCGATCTACCTTTCCCCTTCAAAATTGTTATTGGAGACCGGATCACAAATGTGATGTAAATTGATCTTTGACACTAAATTAGGAAGATATTCACTAACATACAACATGTTTTGGTATACCATATATCCTTCCATCATAGAACCCTCAGCATGTGCTTGTTGTCTCACCAAACCCTTCATAAATTTCAATTTCCTCTCAACCATCCACATGGACCTTGAGTGCACAGGTCCACACAACTCAATCTCCTCAACTTGGTGTATGAGGTAGCATTCTTGTGCATTGAAAAATACCGAAGGTAGATGTTTTTTCATTTCACACGTGAGATGAGGAATTTCACTCCTCCGATACTTTATATCTTCTTTATAGATTTCTTTAGATGTCAACCATCTACAAGTGATGCAAATCAATAACGATATTTAACAAAAAAAACATTAAATTATGTATCATGAAATAGTGCACAAAAACAAATCTAAATTATACAAGGAATTAAAGAAACGCTAAGCACAAGCATCTAATCACTACTTACCTCATGTATTTACCAAGATTATATATAACTTGTTTTACATTGTTGTCGAAGTTGTCTAGGAGAGAGAGAGGTAGAACATATTGTATCAATATACAAACCATGTCATTTTTTAAACAAAGAGTATACAAACAAGAAAAAAAATTACACAATAAAATGAAACAAAAAATTATATGGACATAACAATAATAATTACCTTGATGAATACGTGCCAATCATGCATTTTGACCCCTGCAAAATCACCTTTTTTGTTATGATATTCTTCAAGTTCGCAAAAAATCCAGTGGGAAATTTAATTTTCCGCATTACTTCTTTGAAAACGTTGATTTGTTGCTTTGTAAACATCCATGGAATTGAGTTTCTATTAATTTGGTCTCCATTGCTATGAAATTGGATGACGTCTTTTGCATGGTTTCCTTCTTGAATGTCTTTGCAAGCTTTCACAATTTTAAATTTCTCCCTCCTTAGCTCCAGTAGTCGCCATAATTTTATAGTCACATTATTTCCAATATGCATTGTATAAAACAAATGAGCAATTTGTAGGTGCTCATAGTAAGGAAACCTGCTGAATTGTATAGGATAACTTTTCATTCCTCGTGGAAGACCATTAATTCCTTCATGATCATGATGGAAATCATGAATATTAGTTTACAAATAAATTAAATCACAAATCAAATAGGCCACTATAGTAAAGTACTCACAATAAAAATTAAAATACATAACAATTCATATACGATGATCCATACGTACCATCTTGATGATTTCTATTGTATTGCATCTTCCAAAGGTAAGGTGTCATTCTCTATGGTTTTAAGGCAGTCTCCTACTTCCCATTGAAAATATTTTTTTCGATTGTTCTATAACATTGATTCTTAGAGAGTAAATTCCTATACTCTACATTATAAGTAAAATAGTTGTAGACACAAAATACCTGAAATAATCATCGACAACATTATGTGCTCCCTCTTTATTGACAACCATGGAGGAATGTTATTATTGATAACAAAAATAGGCCACACTATGTAAATGGATTTCATCTGTGAAAATTAATTAACAGCATCTGCTACCAAAATAAATCCTAATATTACGTAGTTCTTCTTTAAAGTGAGGCCACTTTTTCTCCATATCTCTAAAAGAAGAACCATCTACAGGCATTCGAATAACATCATCTTTACTTCTGTTCCTGGCATGGTAATCCATAAATTGCACTATGTTATTGCACCTAAACAGACATTGCAAACGTGGAATGATGTGAATATAACGAAGAACCTTGTGAGGCACCTTTTTGTTACTTGATCTATTCGATATCTACTTATATGAAATTCCATACATTCTGTTGCAAATTCATGTTGATTATAATATATAACATGGTCATCGAGACATGCATGAATTGCTTCATAATGCATTCCAATATCTTTCATGATGGAAGATAAATCTCGATATGTGAGAGGTAAAATATTTGATGGTGGTAACAAAAATTCAGCCATCAAGCTACATCAAAATATATATATATATAGTTAATGTATTAAATATATTAACAAAACACACTTCATCCATATGATGATCAATAATGAATTAACAATACAATTATTAGAGGAATACAGATAAACTTTATCACGATCGTATATATGTGATGGATTATTTTACATACCTTAGCATCCGTGTGATTAATATGTTTGAAAGACCATTCATAACCTTCAAGTTCATTATCAACAATACAACAGAGAAAATATTTGTTTTGAAGCCTTCATAAAGGGGTTCATATGCCTTATCGAGAAGAGGTATATCGTTTTCGTTATCAAAGTCATCAAAATTTTCATTATCATCGTCATCATCGTCATCCATTATAACATTAAATGAATCATGGATCAATGTATTTGTATCATCATCTTCAACTACGTTATCAGTATGATCATCTTGTTCAATATGATCATTCACTTGTCCTCCACTAAACATAGATGCTCCATTATCCTATGGAACTTGTTCTGAAAGCACTTCCTCTGGACAATATGCCATAGGGTTTCCTTCCTTTATAAATACATGAAAACATCAATAGATATAAGTTAATATAGAAAATATTAAAATAATATATACATTTATCAAAGCAAAGAATATAAAAAGATTTATAATGCTAAACCTACAAATGGACAATATTGATTCCCCCCCTCAACGTGTCCATGTTCCCTGCAATGTTTTGTGGCTATTGAGATCAATATTCTTCTCCTCTTAAATCCCATGCATTGAGTACATGGACAATAAAATTTTCCATCACCCCTTCATTTCGTTGCATCCCATATTCTAGCAAGCAATTTTCGATTGTGTTCATTTGGATCAAGAATATTTCTATTTGACATTTTGTCACAAACTTCGCAAATGAATACTATCAACAATATTAAAAAATCAAGTTCCACGCATCACAATTTTCTCAAATGGAGGTTTGTCGAAGAATAAAAAAAATCCCGCAAACTGTCTGTCAAAGAAAAAAAAATCCCGCAACCGCTCGTCAAAGAATAAAACAATTCCTCAAACCGTCCGTCGAGGAATAAATAATTTCTGCAAACCGTCCATCACTTCTATAGCAAACATGTCGAAATGTTTAAAAATGTTTATATTTATAATTTGGCGGTTGTCGAATATCCAACGATATGAACCTACTTACCGTTGGAAATATGGGTTTATAATATTTGAAATATGTCTTTATATTATTTGGAAAAATAGCCCGTGGTCGTCGAAAATCCGATGACTCATCCTTCAGGTGTTGTCACAAATTCGGCACCCTAGTGTCGCATATCCGACGACTCATCCTTCAAGTGTCGTCGCAAATTCAACACACTAATGTCACATATCCGACGATATAGTATCGCAAAGTGTCGTTGAAAAATCTACGATAATGTCATCGTAAATTCAACTATGCGTAAATAAATCGGAAGGTATAGTACTTTTCATCATTGCAAACCAACAAAAACATACTTTACGTCAAATGTCGTCGTATTTTTGGTTCAAATCCTGTTGTTATTTTAAGTTAGGAGATCATCAAACTTTTGTAATCATATTTTTTCACATTATTTGTCCATGGGCATGTCTCGATATATTTTTGTTCACAACATCTCTAGAGAAGCCAATGTATGTATGCAAGTAGAGAGGCCAATAGACCAATAGTTTACTTGTAATTTGGCCAAATAACTAATGCTAAAAATAATCCTTTTCTTCAACCTTCAACGCATAACTAGTACTTTAATGTGAATTTTCAAAGACCAGGAAGCATGAATGAAACTTAGATGTGATTAGTCCTGTAGTTTAACTTCGAACAAGATCTAGAAAAATATTATTTGAGCCAAGTCCCTGGGAATTTTGTAGGTGATAATACTCTCTCTTATCATAAGATTGGCCTTAGGACATTTTTTTGCATTATATGTGAGTGTGATATGTCTGTGTATTGGAAATGATTTGCCATGGAAAATCTCATTAATTATCCATTGTTGTAATCCAAGACATGAGAATCGAAGTCTATATTTAGAAACACTTTTTCCTATACTTTCTAAAAATTGCATATAAACATTAAAATAATGGTCATCACTCTCAAAGGACTTGTATAATTGCAACATAGAAGCATATGGCATTAGGTGAAAAATATGTATCATGGATGTAATGTTGATAAAAAGAAATGGTAATATGGCATTAGGTGAAAAATGTGTGTCATGGATGTAATGCTGATAAACAAAATTGGTAAAAAAAATTATGTGGGAAGTTTGATGTAAAAATACTAGAAAAAGGTTTAAAGTAAAAATATATAAATAAAAATGAATATTTTAAACAGAGAGATTTACATGAGTAATTTTATAAATATTTTTATCCTCGTGCTTAATGGTTTTTGTTGGTTTTAATTCAAAATTAAAAGTTCTAAATTGAATAACTAACATCTCTTTCAATGTATATAACAATAATAAAAATTAAAATGTTAGCTAATTTATTTGGATATATAATTTTACACCTTAAGCATGATGCTACCATTTAAAAAAGTATATATTAATGGACTTCATATGCTAAATGAACATTCATTTTTTTTAAAATTAATTTATATATTATGTTTACTAGTTGTTAAATACTATGAATGGGATTAGACACGAAACGTACATAGATACAATACACATGCATAGACATATTACACAAATTAAAACATCAAAGGAGTAAAACATAATGCAAAGAATGAAAACTTTGAGAAAGATATTAGAAAGTGGAAGAATATAAAATATCATGAGAGCTATTCTCCTAGCATTTGAGGTCAGAAAATTTATTTTGTTGGTTCTAGAAAATAAGGCCTTGACATGGAAAGTTTCATAGAGGATAAATAAACATGGTCCTAGGCTCTGTCTGTTATATAAAAATGATGATGAAACCATTTCTCAATGATAAATTGTCCATATGCCTAACAAATCTAAAGAGGCAAAACAATGTAAAAGCAATACTAATGTGTGGATTGGTGCATAATAAAGAGCTAAATGATTTTAGGACATTACCATGTTTGATCCCTTGGAGAATGTGACTTGGAAGGAATTTCTAGATATTTGAGGACAAGTATATTCCTTCTTTTCAAGTTCTTTTTAGAAGTTAAATTTCTAATTCCTCATTGTAAAATCATTCCCCATCATGTACATTCACAAGCATGGGATTTTTTAATGGGAATAGGAAAGGGCCTAATAAGTTTAGTAGGGTTGGTGATATTCTACATATTTAAGATGTGCACAAAGTTAGCTTCAAAGTAGATCTAGGTGCTAAATCTAGTAATTATGTTGAGTTTATGGCATTGAGATTTCTCATGAAACATACTTTGGATAGGGATATCAAACAAGTAAATATTTTGGTGATTATTTACTTGTGATTAACTAGATGGTAGGAAATATGCATGTTCCAAATATTTATCTTAGGGCTTTCATAAGAGGGGTATCATGTCAATATACTAGGTCGAATATAAAGGGGTATAAAAAATGTTAATGAAAAATGGATACATACAATATCTAGTGAAAATAGGGGTTTTTTAAAATTGGGAAGGCATATTGGGAGGGGGTTAAAAAATGATTTTGGGAGGTATTTTCCAATATTTACTGAAATTATGGGTGTTGTTTCATATGCCACAAATGAACGTGCTATGTTAGAGATTCATTGAGTGAAGACCTTGTGGAAGAAGGTGAACATGGAATACATGGAGGACAGTTAACTCCACATATGTATACACCAGCAGTAAGAACACTTGTTGGAACGCCCAAAATTCATGAACATGGTGAACCATCAAGTGTTGATGGACGACAAGGAATAGGATCATAAGTAAGTAATGAATCAAATCCTACATTAGCTTCATTAAGAAACATAGTTAGAGGTCAGAAGACTAGATGTTTAAGAGAAATGTATGAGAAAAATGAAGAAGTAGATCAAGTTTCAAATTTTGCATTAATAGAATGTGATCCTATAAATTTTGATGAGGATGTTAAAAAGGATGTTTGGATAAAAGAAATAGATGAAGAATGGATGCCATAGAAATAAATAATACTTGGAATCTTGTAGATTTTACCAATAATAAAAATTCTATTGGTGTCAAATGGATTTATAAGACTAAGTTAAATGTTGATGGTGATGTTGAAAAATACAAAGAAAGACTTGTAGCTGAGTGGTTTAGTCAACAACCTGCTATTGATTATAATGAAACTTTTGCACCTATAGCCAGAATTGATACGGTAAGGATGGTATTAGCTATTGTTGCTCATATTAAATTGTATGCACATCAAATGGATGTAATGTCTGCATTTTTTAATGGATCTTTAGAAGAAGAGGTTTATGTGAGACAACCTCCTGGATATGAAATTAATGGATAAGAATACAAGGTCTATATATTAAAGAAATCATTGTATGGATTGAAGCAAGAACCCAGAGTATGGTACAACAGGATTGATGAATATTTGAATAGTGAAGGATTCAATAGAAGTCCAAGTGAGCCAACCTTGTATACAAAGATAGACCAATAAGGTAAAATACTTATTGTTTGCTTATATGTGGATGATTTTATCTTCACTAGAGATATTTCAATAGATGACTTTAAGAAAGATATGAAATCAGAATTTGAGATGACAGATTTAGGAATGATGAAATATTTTCTTGGTATTGAAGTAACTCAATTTGAGGATGGAATTTTTATCAATCAAACTAAGTATGCAAATGATGTACTAAAAAGACTCAAAATGATGAATTGCAAGCCAATTGTAACTCTAATTGAAACTTGCACAAAACTCAGTAAGGAGGATGATGGGTCAAAAGTTGATCCAACGTTGTATAAGAGACTGGTAGGAAGTCTCGTGTACTTAAATGCAACAAGACCTGATATAATGTTTGCAGTAAGTTTGATTTCAATATTTATGGATTCTCCAAAGAATACCCATTGGCAAGCTGGAAAGAGGATTCTAAGATATATTGATGGAACAACAAATTTTTATATCCAGTATACATCAAACTCAAATTTAAAGTTGATTTGATATACTGACAGTGATTTTGCAGGTTCTTTAGATGATAGAAAGAGCACATCTGGATATGTATTCATTTTTGAATCAGGATCAGTAGCATGGGATTCAAAGAAGCATCCCATAGTGCCATTATCCTCTGTTGAAAAAAAATATGTTGCAGAAACAGCAGATGCATGTGAAACTGTGTGGATGAGAAGAACTCTTTCTGAGTTGCAACATGAAGAAAATGAGCCAACTCAATTTTTTTGTCACAATAAATCAGCTATTGCACTATCAAGAAATCACATTTTTCATAAAATAATTAAGCATATTGATACAAGGTATCATTTTATTCAAGAATTGATAAACATCAATGAAATCAATATGAAATTTTGTAGATCATAAAATCAGTTTGCAGACCTATTTACAAAACCTTTGGGAAAAGAGTTGTTTGAGTTTCATAGGAAAAACATTGGGGTTTGTAAGCTATAACAGAAATATCGAATTACAAAGTTTTGATTTTTAGGTGTAATAATTAACGGGGGAGAATGTTGGATGTTGTTAATTACTCCACCGTTGGCCACCAAAATTTTAAAGAGCCAACACCGTCCATATTTGTAACCGCTAAGTTTTTTGAAGAGCTGCCACCGACACACCGCCTTATTTGAAGAGGAATTCATCGCATTAGTTCAGATTATAAAATTGTGAATTAGTTCAAATCTCTAAGTTCAGTTCAATTGTGTGTGTTACTAAGAGTAAGATCAGCACTCCCCTTCCTTCCCACAAAAAATAAGCCTGCCATTAAAATATGTGAGAGGAATGATTAGAAGTTACATTGTTGTTTGAGAAGATTATGGACTTCTAGTCTAAATTTTGAATTCAACCATTATCCGTTAAGATAAGTAGCATCTCCATTGTTCTTAATATATTTATATTTTACCAAGACGCTATCGCATATCTATTTTACCATTACATCTTTAATTTGTTGAGAAACTTGTTTCTCACCATGGAATCTATGTGTTTTTTGTTTATTATTAAGTACATTGGTTTGTCCCTTTGTGCTTAATCTTTGTGCTTAATTTATGAGTTACGAGTGTGAACTATCGGCAATCTGGGGCCATGAATAGACCTGACATATTACAAGCCACAAAAAAGAGGTGAAACTCTCGAACACGCAATCGTACAAACAAAAAAAATTCATCACGCAATCAAATGAGCTACGAGACTTGTGGCNTAGCCCTGACATATTACAAGCCACAAAAAAGAGGTGAAACTCTCGAACACGCAATCGTACAAACAAAAAAAATTCATCACGCAATCAAATGAGCTACGAGACTTGTGGCATGCACTGATTGGTCGAACTGGTGACAAATTGGGAACAATGCATGTTAAACCCACCCTCATATAGAAAAACACCTACGACCTAAAAATATATGGTTATCACAAATGGTTATTTACCATTACATAGAAGGCGTTATTTAAGGGGATGGTCCTACTCAGGATTTCGTCATCTGTCAATTGCCTATGAGGAGCCTCCCCCTGTTATACCATCCCACAATACTAGTAATTTCAATTGTGTCATATTTATTAGTAAAATTCAATGTGTGATTTGCTTCAATCAATGTTTTATTGGTTTCAGCTTCGACAGCCATGTCTATTATGATAGCAAAACACATAATTGGATTCCAACTGGATGTCGTGTTCAGTGTGACAGTGTGAGTCGAAAGTTATCTTTGAGGCATGTTAATGGAGTCCTAGCCAAGTTGTCTACCAAACATGGCGTTCATTTCAGTGCTACATCTAGTGAGAAGGGTAAATTCGGGCTTACGAGTCTGGAGATTGTCGACATTATTTGGAAATTACAAAAGTTGGGGATGCTGGATTATTTTCAGGTTCTTCATTTCCATATTGGGTCTCAGATTCCATGTGTGGAAGTGCTCAATGATGGTGTGAGAGAAGCGGTGTATATTTACGCTGAGCTGGTTAAGTTGGGGACCAACATGAATACCATCGACATTGGTGGAGGCCCGCTTGGTATTGGTTATGAAAATACCAAATATTTTTGTTTTGATATGTATGTTTCTTATAGCTTGGAGGAATATGAAAAGGTAGTTGTGAAGGCAGTCCATGTGTCTTGTAGCCAGAAATGGGTAAACCATCACATCATATGCAGTGAAAGTCGGAGAGCGCTACTTTCTCGTCATTCTCTTATGGTATTCGATGTGATGTCTATGCATGATAAAAAAAACTTGTGTATCTGGTGCCATGGATGGAGTGGATCTAAAACCTTTGGTGGACTATTTTCCTAAAGAATTTTTGGGTGAATATGAGTCAATGATGGCCTACATGGCGATGGGGGATTTCTAAAGTATCCAAATTTGTACAAAGCATATGAAAGCAAGGCGTGCCTTGATTTGTTCAAGGAAGGTCATCTGGGCCTTGAAAAATTTTCCACTATAGATGGCATGTGTGAAATCGTATCTTCTCCAACTACTGAGGGGCCCATATTTCTTGAATATTGGGCACATGTTTCCATTATGCCTATCTGCAAGCTCAATGAGAGACATACTATGCATCATTTTCTAATCGATCTCACTTGCAACGACGATGGTAAGGTGGACACTTTTAAATATTTTTGGTAAATGGTGATGACTTCACACCATGGAATAATCCTTTGTGTAAATAAGTGAATTAATGGATGAAATGCAGGGAAATAGTAGGTACTCGACCTAGTTCCCCAGATTTGGAAATATTATGAGAAACCCTAACAAAAAAAAATCTCAGAATGCTTCCTAAAGTGAATTTGTTCAACATAATCCTCATTTTCCACATTTGATCAAATATTTCCAAGGCTGGAATAAGTTGGAAGTGTTGTAATCCATGATATACACTCCATTTGGAAATTAGATCCTTAAATCGACATGCATCCGCTAAGCAGCCACACTTAACAAACATGTTAAGTAACACATTCTTTTTCCCCATAGAGGGCCTTCTTATCAATGCAAACCTTTAATAGAGAATCAAATATGGTGGGGGCCTTTCCATGTGAAGGGTCCATTGGTCCATCACGTTTCAAGCATCTAGCACCTCTTTCAATCGGTCCTGATTGCACAACGTTTTCATGTCACTAGGAGAGACATGTTTTTGGGATGTGCCATGAGTTTAGCTAATGATAATTTTTTTATAGTTTTCAAGTTGTAGGTAATGAATGAATAATATTGACATCTCTTATTTTATTTATTTAGTCAAGACATGCTCCCCATATTTAAAATTAATTTTTTCATTGAAAACTTACATTACAAAAACAATTATAGGCATGTTATAAGATTTTTTTAGGAAAATATGTGGAAACTTAGTAATGGGAAATTTTTTTAAACATACATACTCATATTGCAACCAATACACCATGAATCTAGTAGGGAGCACCACTCTCTTCTTATTTCTCTCATTTGCATAAGGATCGTGGTATATTGGGCCTTAAATATGTTTTTGTGGACTGCTTCTATAAACCAATATAAGATATTAGTTTTGTATAGAGAGATATTTTATGTTATAAAACCAATTCCAAGACACTTACATTAGGCATATGAAAAGGGGAATCTGCCATATTGTAAATGAGAACATTTCCAACAATACTCAAATATACATCTCACACTAAAATACAAAATAGATATTTTCAATGAAATATTTAAGGAAGAAGGATAAATCTTATACAACTTTGAAATTTTGTATTTGTCTTCATTGCAATATGATCATGCACTGCTAACTAAAATTGTAGTTCTAGGTTGATGAGTTTTTTTTACATTTTCTTATTTTCCATCATTTGCATCCGATTTGCAACGAATAATCTTGCAAACAATCATAACAAATACAAGCTTCAAGCATTGTTTATGTATATTTTATCAACTATTATGCCTACCATAAATTAACTATATATCCATTAGATTAGTATATGCCAACAACTTTATCATGACCGTAGACTCTAAACTGGCAATAAGAAAGAAACTCTACCCATGCCATATCTCCATGGTCAAGCTCTTATTCTTTTTAAGGCTTTTAGTATTTAACTAAAAGATAAAACAATTCCAAATAACCCATTTGCAAAATGCTATGGAAATTGAAATGATCGGCATAGAGGTTCGCATTTTGATCCATATGAAATTCATCTACCAAACCAAACCTTGAATACCCAATTTCAATAGGGATCTTTTAAATTTAAATTTCATTTGTGCATGCCTTGATAACTCCCTTCATGAGCAAGACCAACATGCTAAAGATATTCCCAACTATTCTTTCAAACCTGTTGATGATCAAACATGCATCGAAAATAGCTAGAAGACATAGAATCAATGTCATCCATGCACAAGCCCTGGTCACGAAGGTCATGAAAATAACTTCAACAATCACTACCATCAGTTCACTATTGGAAGTTTATTCTACAGCACACTGTACTTTCCATTTATCTTAACTGATTTTCCAATGTGGTAGCTTGATAGGTCGACCTTTCCCTGATGTCCCCTAAAAAAAGGAGAAAGAAATAAGAATATATATTCTAATTAAAAAATATAAAGATTATGTGTGAACCAAAGTATCCAAGAATCACAAGGAGTCAGAGATCAGAATCATTTTGTTTTTGCTCAGCGAATAGTCTAGAACTTTACAACGCCCTCTTCCTGCCATTGGGATTTGTTATCTTGTATAACCCAATTTCCTTAAAGTAATTATGTTTTATTGTCCAACGAGAAAAAGGTGGGATTCTCTTGAACTTTTAATTACACATATATTTATTACTTTAAATGAAAAATGTTGATTCATTAAGGAACTTCTAATTTATTTTAATAATTAATATATTATTAGAGCAATCAATATATTCATAAAAGATAAGAAAAACTCTTACACCTCTAAGGTGGCTCCTAAAAAATTCTGGAGGTAGATTATAACTAGAAAAACTAAAGATAATTATAGAATTGCTTTACACGACTTGAATTCCTATCTTAAAAATATTTATGAATCCCCAAATTTCATAAATAAATTTGAAACCCTACTCACAACTAAAGAGGTTTTCTCATTAGAAGACATATATTTTGGGGTGAAGCGTATGGAAAATGGAAAAGATAAATACATTGAAGGTTACCAGATGAAAATCTTAAAAATTGGAGGACCTGTCCTCATCCCTCACATTCACAAGCTATTTAATCAAGCGGTCAAGCAAGGGTTCCCTAAACCATGGAATCAGAGCCTCATTATCCCTATTTTTAAAATTGGGGATACAAATAACTCCTCTAATTATCGAACACTTATGATTAGCCCTCTCTTAGCCAATTTATATGGTATTATATTGGAAAAGAAGATGAGCATATGGCTTGAAAGTGAAGGTAAGCGAGCTAAAGGCCAAGTGGGTTTTATAAGACAACACTAAAAAATGGACCACCTCATTCCAGTTAGGATCATTGTGGAGAAATGTCGTAATGATAAATCCAATCTCTTTTGTTGCTTTGTGGAATTTAGAAAATCTTTTGATCCGGTACCTAGAAATAACATGTGGAATAGACTAGAAGAGCTAAAGGTTCCTTTTGAGTTGAGAGTTGTCACAATAAGGTTTTATGAGAATGTCATTGGCAATTTTATGAGCAACGAGGGGTGGTCTAAAGATATTAAATGTAATATTGGAGTGAAGCAAGGTTTCCCCCTCTCTCGTACCCTATTTGGCATTTACATCGATAAGTTAGAAGGTTTTTTAGAGGAAGCAGGTTGTGCTGGCACGATCTTAGCTCGAATATTCATCATCCTTCTTCTCTATGCTGACGATATTGTTCTTTTGGAAAGGTGTCCATTTGATCTTGATAAGCAACTAAGACTTCTTAAGGATTTTTTCTCTACCATGGGTATGACTGTTAACACTGACAAAAAAAAAGTTATGATTATCAAATCCAAGAAGGACACTTATGCTAATTTTATGTATGACAATAGAAACTTGGAGGAAGTGTCTTCTTACAAATACCTAGGAATTGATATTCATCACAAGCTCAACTCAAACTATAGAATTGAGAAAAGGATTAATCAAGGATGATTTTAAGGAACGATACTTATTTGAAAGTGTAAAAATGTTGGCGAATCTTACCAATTCTTAAAACGCTAACTATAAAATGTTTGGCGATATTTTTCAAAAAAGAAATAATTTACAAGGATTTTATATCGTTTATATAATAATTTGGTTATTTTTAGGGTGAAATATTTTTACCCCATCAAAATTGGGTGAATCAAGGCTTCAAAAAATGCAAAATGGCGAACCGTTTTTGGAGAAAAACATGGAAAAATAGCCCATGGGATAAATTTCGCCCCTAAAATTATCCTTGGGATTAATTGAGGGTGGAAAGCTTATTTTGGTATTGAAAATAGTTGTAAAGCAACAAACCTTGTGATGTGGGATAAAAAGAAGCTCCTCTTTGAAACTTTAGTCACTCATGTTATCTTGTATGGGTGTGAGGTTTGGGGTTGTAGCATCTCTAGAGAATCTTGGAGAAAGATTGAGAAAATACAGAAACATTTTATAACTTATAACCTCAAAATTAAAAGCAATACACCCTACCCCATTCTCCTTATATATGTGGGTCTTCCCCCTATCAAGATCCTAGATATGACTAGGCTCTTGTTATACAAGCACAAAATCAATAACATGGGAGACCATAGACTTCCTAAGATAGCTTTAAATTCCAGCGAAAACCACCTAAGGCTCAAGTGAGGTTGGTATAAAGATACCAAGGCCTGGTTAGACCATTGGGAGATCGACAAAAATGTTGCATTGCAAAATATTAATAACATTAAAAATATTGTTACTTCTAAGTTTAAAGAGAAAATGTGGTGTGAGAAAGATTTAGAGTCTAAAAGAAAATTAAGATATTATAAGGAGTTCATCAACCCTATTCTAGAAGATCAAAAGTATCTCTCTTTTTTAACTAACTCAAAGAAAAAAATTAATATAGCCAAGATAAGAACAAACTCTCATGAGCTCCATAGTGAAACACGTTGTTGGGTGGTTCCTAAAACACCATGGGTGGAAAGGATCTTCCATATATGTGAGAATATGAACATTGAGGATGAAAATCACTTCCTCTTAGAGTTCCCTGCGTACACCCACATTAGATCTTAGTTTCACAATCTTTGTTGTAATACCGACCTTCCTAGCCTTTTAACATGTCAAAATTGTAGTGAGCTCGGGACACTTCTCTCTAAGCTTTTTGAGCATAGGAATACAATATTAAAACAAAATAAATAATTCTTTTCTTTAGGTCCGATAGACCAAAGTTTGGCCTCGGGGGACGTTAACCACCACCATCATCATCATAATAATTTTTAATTGTTTTCTTTATTAATTTTTTATAATAATTTAATTTTTATTTAAAAAACTAAAATATTTATTTTTAATTTTTTTAAATGTTGAATTTATAAGATCATATAAACTATTTTTTAATTAAAATCTTTCTATTTTATATATATATATAAGTACTTATGTAAATTAAGATTAAAATTAAAAGTATTTTTGAAGTTAATATTTACATAAATTGCAAAAGAAAATTCTAAAACCTTCAGATAATCTAAATGTAAGTATTGCTAATATCAACAAAGGAAATGGCTTACTTATTCATAAAATTCCAAGTTTAAGACTCAATAACTATATTTTACATTTGGATTTGTATTAATAAGGCAATAAGTGCATAACATGCTTTATTTCCATTTACACTTTACAATATTATACTTGAAAATATATATTAATGTTTTTTAATTTTAATGATTTCTAAATTTTTTATATTTTGAAGGTTTAAATCAGCCAAAAAAAAATACAATAAACCAAAATTATTTAGATAAACATTAATGATTATCATCGTCAATACTTTTATAAATAACATATTTTCCCTTTTATAATAAATAAAAAATTAAATACTTTACAAATTTTTTAACTAAATATAATAAAAATAAAACAATGATTATGATTTTTCTTTGTATATTATACACTAACAATGTTCTTATTTTTATATGAGTTTTAGTATTTAATTTGAATTATTTATTATTTATGTTTCATATTTTAGAAAGCTAATTTTATTTGGGTTTTAAAATGATATAACTTATTTTAATTTTAATAAAAATTATAATTTTTATATATGTTTTGAGTAAGTATAATATAAGTTTTAGTATAAGTAATAATCATAAAATTATCTTTGTTTAATTTAAATAGTTTATGTTTGTAATTTAGGTAATTAATCATAACTTATATTTTATGAAAATATAATGAATTTTATTAAAGAATATAAGATAGTACAAAATGTATTTAATTTAAAAATATAAATTGTATATCTCCTCTATTCGTGTAGAAAAGGAGGCAAGACCACTTGTCGTGCATGGTTGATAATCGTCTAAAATTGTCAATGGGGCACAAAAAAATAAATATTTCTATGTGTAGGGTAGTATATGATATTATCGTGCAATTTATGGGTCCAATCAGGATTAGTATATGGTGTACTCAGACAGGTCTTGCAAACTATATACACTTTATTCCTTTTAAGTTACCAACCTATGTTGTCGTGGAATTTGATAATTACGTTGGGCCTCCATGGGACCAATATCAACCAAATCACATACCCATTCCACCCATAAATCTAAGTAACAAGAAACATATCCCCCTCAATATAGCTTGGGCATTGACTATCCATAACTCCCAAGGATTGACATTAACAAGGTCAACCATTGACATTGGTAACATTGAACATCAAGACTTGACCTTCATGACAATGCCGCGCACTACAACATTAGAAGGAATGTGAATTGCACCATTGTTCTCCTTAGATGAAAGACATTTCATATGTCAAATTTCAAAAAAAGCAAGAGGAATGCCTTCATTATTTATCCATTTCACACATGAAATTGCAACCCTCAATCCCTACACTCCCCCTACCAGATGATAATACCAATGATTTCAATATATATTTTTATCCAAACTTGATCATTACCTAGTCCTTTATTGTTTTAATCACATATGCATACTTTTTTGTATGACAAATTAATGTACAATTCATTTTACTTGCCATCAATTACATGGGTTCTCTTCATTGTTTGTAAGTACTTGCAACAGATTTTTCCTTTTAGTTTCATCGACTACTATCTCTACCATAAATTAGCTAGAATTTATTTCAAACACATAGAATTATATTGTCTATATACACATAGATTTCTCTCATTCTACAACATATTAAAGTTCTTCTCGACATTTCATTTCCCCCACTTTGGGGGTATGCTAGTATGATGATGATGATGATGATGATGATGATGATGATGATGATGATGATGGGCATGTTGGTTATACCACTTAATTTAGCATAATAATGCTTAATTAAAACCATTTTTACGTTGATGATGATGATGATGATTAAGGTCAACTGAGACCAACTTTGGTCTATCGGACCTTAAGGAGGATAATACTTGGTTTACTTTAAAATCGTGTTCTTGTGCTCAAAAATCTTGCGAAGAAGATTTCCAAGCTCACTATAGTTTGGGTAAGTTAGGAAGTTATAAATGTTTGTATTGTAGCAAATACTATGAAACTTAGATCTAATGTTGGTGTAAGTAAAGCACTCTAAGAGAAAATGAGTTTCATCATCAACGTTCATAGAATCACACAGATGGAAAACCCTTTCCACCCATGGAGTTTTAGGAATAGACCAACACCCTATTTCACTATGGAGCTCATGAGAGTTCATTCTAATCTTGGCTATATTAATTTTCTTCTGTGAGCTAGTTACTACCAAGAGATACTTCTGATCTTCCAAGTTAGGATTAATGAACTCCTTATAGTATCTTAATTTTCTCTTAACCGTTAATTTTTTCCTAACACCATAATTTCTCATTAAACTTAGAAGTAATAATATTTTTGACATTAACAATGTTCTGCAAAATGTCATTTTCATCAATGCCCCAATGGTTTAACCAAGCCATGGTATATTTACACCAACACTGCTTGAGGTGTAGTTGGTTTTGAATTGAGTTTAAAGAAATTTTAGCAAGTCTCTTATTTCCCATGTTATTATCTTATGCTTGTACATCAAGTACCTAGTCATAGACATGCTCTCAATGGGGGAAGGACCCACTTTTATGAGGAGAATAAGATAAGGCGTATTTCTTTTAATTTTGAGGTTATAAGTTATAAACCACTTCTGGATTTGTTCAATCTTCCTCCAAGATTCTGTAGAAATGTTGCACCCCCATACTTCACAACCATAAACATAATAGGGATGGAAAGAGTTTGAAAGAATTTTTTTTTATCCCACATGACCAGATTGACTAATTTACAGTTATTTTCAGGACCAAAATAAGCTTTCCACCCTTCATTAATCCTTTTCTCAATGTTATAGTTCCAATTGAGCTTGTGATGAATATCAATTCTAAGATACTTGGAAGAGGTCACTTCCCATAGATTTCTATTATCATAAATAAAATTTCCATAGGTGTCTTTCTTAGATTTTATAATCATGATTTTTTTCTTGTCGATGTTAATAGTTATACCCATGTTAGGGTGATCAATAACGATCTTGTTGCGTGGGATTTAATGTGACCGCAACTGCGCAGCAGTTCGTTCGATCTTAAGTAGCTTGAGATCGAACGGCTTGTTGTGCAGCCACAGTCGCATTAAATCCTATGCATGTTAGATTTTTAACATTTAAGCTAGAATTATCTTAGGATCTTTAACTAAGAGAATAACAAACACAACAATCAAACATAAGAGACAATGAACACAAAGTTTTTCCTCGGGGAAACCATAAAGGAGAAAACCCCGCAACTTCCTCAGAGATAGAATCAACATCAAAAGAAAAACCCCAAAAACAGTAAGATGATCTTCCGACAGCAGTAATCTCTCTCTCTCTTGTCCCAGCAACTTCTTCTCTCTCAGTTATGCGCTTCAACTAAGTGTGAGTGAGTGTATGATAAATAGAGAGGCTCACTCTCTATTTATACTAATTCCTGACTTGACAATAAATCACTAGGGCCGACTTCTCTAGGAGATTCTAATAACCCTAGGGCCCCACAACTGCGAGGACTTTAACCCTTGATCAATAGGAGGGTTACCCACAATGACTTGACATGACTTATTTACATTATTGAATCTCCCGATAGGAACATAGGGGCATGACATGACTCAAAATACATTACATACACTTCCCAGAATAAACATCGAGGTACAATACATAATATATACAGGTGAATACATTCTAAAGTTACAAATACATCAACACTCCCTCTTAACTAGGAAGGTATTCTCTCGACACAATTTATCAGCACGGGTCTTCTTCTCTGTATCATCTGGATCATCATTGAGTTCTCATCATCTTCGTCTTCAAGTCATCTTCATCTTGATCAGGATCATCACTCAATCTAGATCATCACTGCTGGATCATCATCACTGGATCTAAATCATCACTCGATGTGGATCATCACTGGGTCATCATCACGGGTGCTATCTCTTGATTCTTCTCGTCATAGCAAGTTCTACAGAGCCAGCTCTTTTTCAAGCTAGATGCACATCTATCGAGCTAGTCCTTTTTCATACTGGATGTATCATCATAGAGCCATCCCTTTTTCATGTTGGATGTGGCACCAACACAGAGCCATTCCTTTTTCATACTGGATGTGTCATCACAGAGCTAGTCCTTTTTCATACTAGATGTGGCATCTACACAGAGCTAGTCCTTTTTCATACTAGATGTGTCATCACAGAGCTAGTCCTTTCTCGTACTAGATGTGGCATCTACACAGAGCCAGTCCTTTTTCATACTGGATGTGTCATCACAGAGCTAGTCTTTTTTCATACTAGATGTGGCATCTACACAGAGCTAGTTCTTTTTCATACTAGATGTGTCATCACAGAGCTATTCCTTTTTCATACTAGATGTGGCATCTACACAGAGCTAGTCCTTTTTCATACTAGATGTGTCATCACAGAGCTAGTCCTTTTTCATACTAGATGTGGCATCTACATAGAGCTAGTCCTTTTTCATACTAGATGTGTCATCACAGAGCTAGTCCTTTTTCATAGTAGATGTGGCATCTACATAGAGCCAGTCCTTTTTCATACTAGATGTGTCATCACAGAGCCAGCCCTTTTTCATGTTGGATGTGGCATCATCACATACATCTAACAATGGAAGGAACCAATCCTGTCATCATGTCATAGCTCTTACATCTAACCATGGAAGGAACCAATCTTCTCACCATGTCAGAAGGGCACAGAACTTACATCTGACCATGGAAGGAACCAATCCTCTCACCATGTCAGAAGGGCACAACACTTACATATGACCATGGAAGGAACCAATCCTCTCACCATGTCAGAAGGGCACATCACTTACATTTTACCATGGAAGGAACCAATCCTTTCACCATGTCAAAAGGGCTCACAGACTCATCACTTCCTCTTAGAAGGAACCTTGATCTGGAGAACACCAAGCTTCTCTTTGAAGTATTCAAACTTCACTCTAGCTAATGGACATCAGCTATCTATTCATCCATGGCAACATATTGGAGCTTCATTTCTCCTCTCTGCACCATATCCCTGATATAGTGATATTTTATCTCAATATGATTCGACTTGTCATGGAACACCAGGTTCTCAGACAACTTCACACAACTCTAGTTGTCGCAATATATACAAGTAGCATCCAACTGGAGATCAAATAAATCAGACAGTAGATTCCTCAGCCATACTGCCTTACGACTAGCTGAACAAGCTGCGACATGCTCTGCTTCAACTACACTCAGTGCCACGCAGGATGGTTTCCTACTAAACTAAGAGATCACACCTGATCCCATACTAAAGCAGCACCCTGAAGTGCTCTTCCTATCGATGGCACTGCTTTCCCATTCTGAATCAACATAACCTTCCAGGTTAATCTTCTGATCATCCTTATACTTGAGCCCATAATCAACTGTACCCTTTAGGTACCTTAGAATATGCTTTTGCAACAATCAAGTGAACATGTCTCAGATCTGTTAGGAACTGGCTCAAGGTGTTCACAGCAAATCAAATATCTGGTCTCGTATTCGTCAGGTACATCAAGGACCCAATCATCTGATGATACATCGTGGTATCAATCGACTCGGATGAAGCATCACTCAATAGCTTTAGGTTCGATGCCATAGGTACAGTCATGGCCTTTCAGTCCATCATCCTGAATCTCTTCAGGATCTCTACTACATACTTCCCTTGAATGAGGGAGATTTCATCCACATTATGCCACACCTCCTTGCCTAGAAAATAGTGCATCATACCCAAGTATTTCATTTCAAACTTGGTAGCAGGCTTCCTCTTCGTATCAACAATCAACCCATCCACACCTATTACAAACAAATCATCTACATATAGCATGAGTATCACTGGGTTCCCTTCTTCAACCTTGCAGTAAAGGTTGGAATCTGCTTTACTCTTGGTAAAGCCCAAACTGGATAGGAAGTTGTCAATTCTACCGTACCATGTCTTGGGTGCCTGTTTCAAACCATACAAGGATTTCTTTAGTTTACACACATGAGTCTCTCTGTCCAAGAGTGAACTCAGGAAATTCCTAACACACCTTAACAGTATCTCCCCCAACATCAAATTCACAATGGAACTTGAGGAAAACAAGAGCATCCCATTTCTAGATGTCCTCCTTACGAGAAAATAATATGGCACTCTTGGACACGAGGTTATCTGTAAAAAGACGCACACGGATAGCTACCTCCACGCAAACTCCCACCACCATCCTTCACAAAAGATAGGTGTTCTCAATACCCTGGCAGTGACAGCCTCGAGGATCGCAGATTCGAAACATATTAAAAAGGAGAAAGACCACCTCAAAGAAGTCTTCACAAACATAGGTTACAAACCCAAGGTCATCATGAAGACCCTTGGAAAAACCCACAACAAGAGCCTTACGGGTTTGAAAACCTCTGACAGCAAGACCACCACCAACCCACGAGCTTACTTACCGTATATACAAGGGGTGACTAATAAGATCTCTAGAATTCTCATTAAGAACAACATTACAACCTTGTTCAAACCCCTAGAGACCATTAAGAAAAGAATGAGATCTGTTAAAGATCCGGTTGATCATACACAATTCAGAGGGGTTTATAAGATCCCTTGTTCGTGCAAGATCAGCTATATAGGTGAGACGGGACGTTCTTTCCACACGCGGTTAAAAGAACATGGGGTGGACATTCGAAAAGAACGTATCCGTTCCTCAGCCCTTGCGGAACATGTAACCAAAACCAAACATCACATTTTCCTAGAAGACACCATTATCCTCGCGAAAGAAGACCACTATTTTAAAAGAAAATTTAGAGAGGCCTTAGAGATTACCAAACTCCCACACAATCTAAATAGGGATGGTGGCCTCGAAGTGAGCACTAGTTGGCTTCCCTCTATTCTCAATCGGAAAGGCCACTCTTTCCCTTAACATTTTTCCTTCTGCCCTTTTCCTCTTTCAAGCCCTTCCCCTTTATTCCTTTGTCCTCCTCCCTTGTCCTTAATAAAACCTTAATTTTTATAAATACCCTAAAATTTTAAAATTAAAATTGAAAGATCATTTTAAAAATCATTTTAAAACTTTAGGATTTTTAAAAATAAATTAAAATCAACTTTTTAACTTTTTAGACCCTTCTTATCCTAAAATTAACCTAAAAGATTGCTTTCACATTTCATTAAAAACTTTATAAGTTAAAATTGAAATAAAAATGAAAAATTATAATTAAAAGTAAAAGTAAAATAAAACAAAATAAAAAAAATTCCCTAAGTTTAGACACATTAATAATCATTTTAAAATAAAATTTGTTAATAATAAAAAATTTATTAATGATAATAAATATTTTTTGACATTTGAATTTGACTCACTATACTTTATATAAAAAAATTTAATAATAATTAAATTGACCACCTTATAAACTTCTTAAATAATTAATTAAAAAAAAAATATTTTTAGTTTCTCCTTAAGTTTTTAATAAAAAAAATTTAATAGTCTTAATTTAGCCATTGTATAAAATTTTAATAATTTAAACATTTTCTTATTCCGGAAAAATAGGTTTAAAGAACAATTTTTCCGCACATTTTGAGATTTAAAAAAAAATTAAAAAAAAATTAACCTAGCAAACCCTAGCCTCCGCGACCGACCTTAGACTTTTTCTACCCGGTTCCAGTATTTATCAATGATTCTCACTCTCTCCACATTCGACATTGTCCTGATGATGGCTCCTGATATGGATCTGAAATGTCGACTTGGTCATTTCGATACTGTGGTTTCTCCAACAACAACATCAATAACTAACCACCACATAAATTTAGCAACAAAAAATACCCTTCCTTCCTGAAGGATCTAACTTTGTCCTCTTTTCTTTTGGAATCTGTATGTACACTAGACAGTCGAATATTCTGAGATGGCTGACTTCTGGTTTCTTGCCGAAAAATACTTCTTCACGTGTCTTGTTCTCGACTACTCTGTGTGGAGTACAGTTCTGTACATACATCGTTGTTTTGACAGATTCTGCCCATAGATGCATGGAAAGATCTTGATCATGAAGCATGGCCCTTGCAGCTTCCATGATCGTTCTATTCTTCCTTTCTGCAACCCCATTATGTTGTGAATTATAGGAGTGGTTAACTCCCTCTTAATCCCTGAATCTTTGCATAACTCTTTGAATTCATTTGATGTGAATTCTCCACCATTTTCTGATCAAAAAATATTGATCTTTTTTTCTGTGTTGTTCTCGATCAAGGCTTTGAATTCCTTGAACTTGCTGAATGCTTCATCTTTGTTCTTCATAAAGTATATCCATGTCTTCCTATAAAAATCATCAATAAAAGAAACATAATATACATACCCGCTTAGAGAGCTGGATGACATTGTACTGCATACATCGGAGTGGAGGATCTCCAAGACTCCTTTTGCCTTGCTCTCACTACTTGGAAATGTCTTCTTCGTATTCTTTCCTTTCACACATCCTTTGCATACACCTTCATGTTTTGTCTGCATTTCTGGAAGACCTTCAACAGCTTTTCTTACAAGTGGTAGTGCCCTGTAATGCACATGTGCAAGCCTTCTATGCCAAAGTTCATTTGGTTCTACCGAGTCATGAACCAAATCTTGTTCTGGTTGGCCCTTCAATTTGTATAGACCTCCTTCTTGTTCTCCAATCATAACTGCATCATCAATAGACTTTCCCTTTGGCCACATAAGAACTTGGCCATCTACAAAAGCAACCCTCATGCCTTTTGCATCCAATGCAGATATGGAGAGGAGGTTCTTCTTTAGTCCTGGTACAAACAATAAATCTTTCATCTTCATATAATTTCCAGATTCTAACTTAAAGGAGGATTCACCACTACCTTTTATTAGATACTGGTAGTCATCCCCAAGTTTAACCTTGTGAGGTGACTCATGTTCAAATAGTTTCACAAAGGATTCCTTGAATCCCGTCATGTGTTTGGAAGCACCACTATCTATAATCCAATCATTGCTTCCATGTGAGATAGTTCCCATGAGAGCAAAAATCAACACATATTCTTCATCACTTGAAGAATCATCACTTTCTTGTCTGGTTCTCTTTGTGGAAGGTTCATTATCCTCTGCAGCATGAGCATGATGTTTTCTCCTGTTTCCCTTTTTCTTGTGAGAGCTCCCTTTGTTTTTAGGATAGTATTTGGATATGTGTCATTTCTCATCACATGTGTAACATCTAATAGTAGATAGGTCTCTTCTAGAGTGTGAATTCTTACCTTTGGAGTGATGATGGTCCCTTCTGGTTTTCTTGGTGAGGACTGTGAGAGCTTGATCTTCATTTCCCATCTTTTCTTCTCGAGCTACTATTCGAGCTTCTTCTTGTGAGCATTCTTCCCATAGTCTGATGAACCTGACTAGCTTCTTTCTGCCACAGATCCCTTGAATGAAAGAGTCCCATGCCCTATGAAGACCATTTAGGGTGGTCATCACAATTTCTGCATTCTCTACATCTTCATCTACTGCTTCCAGTTGTTCCTTGATTTGAGAGACCCTTGGAAAGTAAGACTGGATGGTCTCCGCATTCTCAATCTTTACATTCTTCAATTGGTTTCTCATAGTCATCTTCCGATTTATGTTCTTTCCTTCAAACAGTTTGGTCAGGGTATCAAACATAGCTTTAGGTGTCTTTAGAGAGGATGCCTACGGTATGAGGCGATCCTTGATTGAATCAGAAATAATCCTCTTATCCATGACCAATTTCTTCTTGTGTAAGTCCTTAGCCTCATCTCCCTCTAGAACTGGAACCTCCTCATTGATGTAGGAGTCCAACTCATTTTCTTCCAGGACCAAGGAGATCCTATACTTCCAGGCTCGGAATTTATCAGCTCCCTCAAGGTTTTCATCAAGCTTGGTATGATGATACATCTTAACTGAGAACCTCAAATCGAAATACAAAAGATTTAGATCTTACCAGGTTAAGATGTCGGATCTGGATCTGGAGCTGAATTTCTGCAGAGCTGGTTCAGGAGCAGATTAGGGTTCGACTTTCCTGGAGTTCTGTCCAACCAAAATCTTTGATCTTGATTTCTAAACTTCAATTTTTAGGAGGTGATCAATCCAGGCCTTGGCTCACTAAAAAATTCCACTTCTATGGAAATCCCTAATTTTCGGCAGCAGTGTCAGGTCAAAAGCTGAAAATCCTCAGAATCAGATTCTGCTTTAACAGAAAGATGCGCCCTAGAGAGGAGAGTCATCCCAACCTTCTTTTGCTAAAAATCTATGGAGAGAGATCCAAAAAGTAGGAATCCCTAGTTTCTTTCGCTGCACAGTGTCTTCTTCTCAGGTTAGCTCTGATACCATGTTATATTTTTAACATTTAAGCTAGCATTATCTTAGGATATTTAACTGAGAGAATAACAAGCACAAAAATCAAACATAAGAGACAATGAACACAAAGTTTTTCCTTGGGGAAACCATAAAAGAGAAAACCCCGCAACTTCCTTAGAGATAGAATCAACACCAAAATCAAAACCCCAAAAATAGTAAGATGAGCTCCCGACAGCAGTAATCTCTCTCTCTCTTGTCCCAGCAACTTCTTCTCTCTCAGTTATGTGCTACAAATGATTGATAAGATATACAGGTGAATACATTCCGAAGTTACAAATACATCAACAATGCAAAAGGATGGTTAATTTATGCCCCGATGTTAGAGAAAACATATTTAAGAATTCTTAATTACTTGTCAAGATGAGAAAGATTCCTTGTCATAAGAACAATACCATTAGCATAAAGTAGGAGGAGGATAACTATCCCAACTAAGATTGTACCAGTGCAACCTGCTTCTTCTATACAGTTTTCTAGCTTATCAATGTAAATGCCAAAAAGAGTAGGAGAGAGGGGTAGCCTTGTTTAACTCCAATATTACAATTTATATATGGTGCCTAACCCTCATTATTCTTAAACTTGGCAGTAACATTTTCATATAAACTTATCGCAATATCTCTCAAATCAAAAGGAACCTAAAGCTCCTCTAGCCTATTCTACAGTTTATTAACACACATGCATACTAAGTGATGAATGCTCGATATAAAGTATTTTAATATTATGTGTCTGACCATAAATATTAAAACCATTTTTTATAATCTTTTTACTATGTATAACCATCAATATTAAAAACTTTTTTATAACCGTTTTACTTTGTTGCATATGTTAGGATACTTTTGACTGTTATCCTTGATTTGTGTCAACAGGTAATTGGACCACATGTCAATATGTGATTGGTCCACATGTACTATATTTACTCTTGTGTAACTTTTTGTAGGACTTAACTTTTTCTATGGAGTCAATTTGACCTTGTCTAAATATCTTCACGAGTTAGTTCTTTGATGTAAACACATTTTTATCACCATGTGACAAACTTCAATTTGGATCCTTGATCCTCCTTGATTAGAATTCAAAACTAAGTTGTAATAATAGAAATTCAATGCTTCTTGTTTATGAAAAAAAAATTCATTATATAATATATAGTTTATCATTGTTTAATATTTTTTTAATATAAAATTTGGAGCCATAAACTTAGAGAGTGCCTTTCTGGTCTTGAATATTTAGATCAAATTTTAACATAAAATATTTATTTTAGGTTAAGACTTTCTCATCAAAGTTTTATTTCTTGAAACACTATTAAATTCATGTTTTAAAACTTTTCATTAACCTAAAAATCATTTCAACTGAAATTTATATGAGGAAATTAAGATTTAATTTATGTTTCAATAATTTATAAAATTAAAATATAAAATTATAAAAATAAATTTAATTTATGTTTTTTAATTCTTTATAAAATTAAAATACAAAATTATAAAAAATATTTTGATGTCTAGTATCAAGATTTAGTTTAATTGGTCTTGAGTTCATTTTAAGGTCTCTCTCAAAACAATAAACAATAAAGAAAACAATGAGTTGATTCATAATTATTAAAATGTATATTAATTGGGTTTGAGTTCATTTTAAGGCCTCTTTCAAAACAATAAATAATAGAAATACTAGAAATAATAGAAAACAATGAGTTCATTCAAAATTATTAATTAGAGTTAACTTTAATGCTAATATAATAAAAAGTGATTTAAAATTATTAAAATGTATATATTTTTATTAGAGATAAATTTAATAATGTAATTTAAAACTATTAAAAAATTATTTAAAAATATTAAAAAGTAAATATTTGTATTAAAGATAACTTTAATAATGTAATACTTCTCGTAACATTTTTCTATTTTAGTAATTTTATTTAATCTATGTGTAATGGCAATCAGCAATTTAATTTTTATATAAACATAATTTTGAAAATAGGAGTTTAAACAACCATGCATTTAATTGACAGAAACTTGGGTTTAGAACATTAACTAAATCCTTAGCATTCTTTACGAAGACAAGTGGTCAGTAATAAAGGGATTTAGTTATTTGCTATAAAATTCTTAGTCAAAGAATAGAGAGAGAGGAGAAATAAAATAAAATAAACACATAAAAGACAGAAAATAGAGTAGCCAGAGATCATGAGGAGTGAAGGCTCTAATTGATTACCCACGAGGTAGCGCAGAGCTGCCAGAGAACATTTGTGGGGTGTTAGGCTCTGTACTGGAACCGTTAGTGAGCATGAGAGAATGCTAGGTTATGGAATAAGTAACTCTCTTTATTTACTAGTGGAAACTTGAGGCTGCAGGGGAGTAAGTTTTAAACCTAAGATTTTTGGCAAGGGGGTGGAACTCTGCAGGATTGAACGCTTCAAAGTTCCTAAGGTGGGGTGGTGTGTGGCATTTAACACCTCATTTTCGGAATTAAAGAGATATGTTTCTTGAAAACTAAAATGTTTATTACTTTAGTTTTGTTGTGTAATATTTATGAGTTACAAGAGTTATGTTAACATATGGTTAATATTGCAAATGTTAATTATTCAAATTCTCTGAATGATGATGAATCGATGCCATCATTATTGATATTGTTATTATGGTTATTATTTCTCTTACTGCAACTTAAACTAGCTAAAGAACAATCTAGTTTTGCAGCAAACTAGTTAGTAGAAATAAAGGCAAAACCCTAAGCATACTAGCCGCCTTTTTCTTTTATCAATAAATAGTTGGAGGTTAATAAAAATAGATAAACCCTAAATATGAACGAACATACAGATAGTAC
Source organism: Pseudotsuga menziesii (assembly GCA_001517045.1). Taxonomy (NCBI): domain Eukaryota; kingdom Viridiplantae; phylum Streptophyta; class Pinopsida; order Pinales; family Pinaceae; genus Pseudotsuga; species Pseudotsuga menziesii. The sequence goes on from LPNX010585658.1 coordinate 884,256, forward strand.
ATTATAAGAAGAGTATCTGATAGTTCTTTCTAATAAACACTTTGAAAAACCATCATTATAACAACTTCAATTACCATCGAAAAATGTATTTCCTATATAAATATATTGTTTTCATTTCCTTCAACTAAGAACTAGAGTACAACAAAAAATAATTAAGAAAATTCAGAGTAGAAGACTGTATTTCTCTTTTCCCATGCATAGGAGTTCATTGAAATGTTTGAAGATTAAAATTCCTAAAAGAAAATAAATTACATATAGATATAGTGTAGTTCTTCCCCGGTGGTATGGTAAACCTAAACACCTAGCTACCAAGTCTTAAAAATTACAATGGCTAACAGAGCCAATACCATCTGCATGGACATTCATTTTCCTCATGAGGAACCGATCGTAACCAAGAAACGACAACAAAGGCCATCATTCTTTAAGATTCATATAGAACTGAAAGGTTAATCAAGGACTTACCGAGCTAAACAAGATAGAGGAACAAGTTGAAGTATCAGTCCTATCTATACTAGCTCCTACATGTAAGGAGAGATCCATTAGCAAGATGTAGTATCTACTATATAAATAGATAATTAAAAAAGGAAATAAATTGTGTTATTTCTATTTTACCTGAGTTCAAAACTGACCGCCACCCAAAACCGTTCTTGGAAGTTGTGATGATGCTCAAGGAAAATGTTAACCAGGTAATAGTAGAGGTCGTAGCATGTTTCCAAAACCTTTGAGGGTTAACTCTGAACACTCAGTAGAGGCCATATCCTGCTTTCAAAACCTTCAAGGGTTTAACCCTGAACACTCCTTACTCCAACACCTTTTCAAGAGACAAATTTTACAAAACCTGAAGTTGGGTAGAAGCCCAACACTATCGAGGTTGTTGCAAGAGCCATAGCTCGACCAAGCAGTGCAGATACAGGTAAAACCCGATAAAAACAAGTGTAAAAACCTGAATTACCCTAAAATGGTTTCCAAGCCAGCTATAAAGAACCTTTCAACGGATGTGAAAGAATTTTTAAATATCATTTGATCAAGTAATTGTGTTGTTAATAAGCGGACATTGAGCTTATATCACTATCGCCATGTTTCATAAGTCAACACTTAGGAATAGTGTTAGGTTGAAGCAAGAATTTATAAGTAACTTAAAATTATTTACTACGATCTTACCTACAAAAAAATGTAAGGTGTTAGCTAGTAGCTAAGTAAGTCACAAAATTAACATTTCAATCCTATCATAAAACACATGTGGAGAGTTGTCTTGTCTCGAAACTTTGGAACTGAATAGTTGGTAGTTTAGGTTCCTTAACCTTCAATAACTCTATGGTTAGGATTTGAATAACTCCTAAGATATTTATTTTATATAGTTTTATATGTTAAAAAAATGTAGTGTATATTTTTCCCTTTTAAAGTTTTAATATTTTGGTAGTGTTACAAAATGGTATCATAGCGAGGTTATAACACTTCGATATAATGGGACACCACATAACCATTTCGATGCAAACATGGTTTAAAATGGCTGAATATATTGAAGGTAATATGATTTATTAAAAAAATAGCAAATGAATGAATATTGTTACTTGCATACATATTGATGGCAGAACCAGGACAAATTATGGAAGAAGAGGTAGTACCTGAAGGTATGCTAACACTAGAAAATGCAAGTCTCTATTTGGAACTTGGGGCAAAACGTAATGTAGAAATACAATCAGAAATGTTAGAAACCATGACGAAATTGAGAGATGATTTGGAAAGTCTTAAGGTGGTTAACATTAAACTGATGAACTCCAAATCGGATCAAGAAGAGATAAATGAATTAATCTTAAAAACTTTGACAGACCCACCGAAAAAGAATGGCCAAAATTCTTGCAATACTAGGAATAAAAGGAAGGGAAATTTAAAAAACGGAAGCAGTGAGGAAACTACAGATAATATTCATATAAACACCTCAAGAAGTAAAGGAAGGTGATGAAATGAATTTTAAGAAACAAAAAGAAAAACCTATGGAGTTACAGGGACTCGGGAGCATTTAAAAAGTTGAGATCCCCAATCTTTGATGGAGAATATGAAGAGGTAGTTGAAGCTTGGTTACTAAATATCAAACGATATTTCCAAGTATACATATATGGTGATAATTTGAGAGCATGTATAGCTATTTTTTTGTTGAGCGGAAAGGTTGCTTTGTGGTGGCAGGAGGCTAAAAGTGTAAATAATATACGCAGTAAAGAATTAAGCTGAAAAGTTTCTAAAAAATTATTCAAAAAATATATATATGTCGAAACGTTATTATGATGAGAAAGCCAAAAAATTCAATGATTTAAGACTGGGAGTGTTAACCATGGAGGAGTTTGTAACTAAGTTTGTGAATTTACAATGTTATGTACCTTACTTAAGGGATGAAAAAGCTAAGGTATATAGGTTTATCAGTTGTTTACCCCCGACTTATAAGGAAAAATCAATTTTGATATGCCTAAGACTATGGATGAAACAATTACAATATCTCAATTGTGATACAATTTTTTCAAACAAAGATTATAAGTAAGCATAAATTGGCAAAATAAGAAAAATGAGAAGATGGATCAACGTAGGAAAGGATTTAAACATCCTCCTTTTAGAAACAGAACAAGAAGTCATTCTGAAAACAAGAATAATAGGTCAGGTTCAACCAACATCAATGTCATGAAGGGTACAAGAACTTTCAATGGTGTATGGAATAACTACTCAAAATAAATTAAATGTTGGGGTTATAATGGATCTCACTTGTACATAAATTTTCCTCACAATCCTAACAGGAAGATGGCTCTCGTAAGCATGTTGTAGGAAGCTTCTACTGCCAATGACATAGCCAGGAATATACCTAGAATTAATGTTGCTTTGGTAGACCAGCAAGCAGGTCATCAATCCTCTATGTTGGAAATAGAAGGTAAAATATTGAACACACTTGTTTCTATACTTATCAATTCAGGAGCTAGTTTAAGTTACATTATGCCAAGAGTAATTGAAAACTATAAACTTATTAAGGAAAAACAAAAAAATGCATGGTTGGTATAATTGGCAACATGAGTGAACAGGAAAGTTACATAATTAGTTAAAGATTGTAAGCCGAGTCTTAATGACATGGATACCTCAATTAACCTAAATATATACCTCTAGGATCATATGAGATTTTGATAGGTATGGATTGTTTAGAATCTCACAAAGACATTATCGATTGTTTGCATAAAAGTTTTGATTGTGTAGATGAGGAATGTAAGTATCATAATGTAAAGGAGATTTATAGACCAATATCTACACGACGAATCTCATCAGTACACCTTAAAAAGTGTTTTAGGAAGTGATTTCAACTCCATGCCATCAAAATTAAGGAGATTGAGTCTGAAAAGTCAAAAACGGTATTGGAACAATTTCCTATCATTAAGAAATTTCAAGATGTGTTCCCTAATGAGATACTAGGATTACCACCTAAGCGAGATTAGATTTTACTATGGTTCAATGCCAATGTCACCACTGGTATCACGAGCCCCATATCCAAGGAATACTTCGGAATTGACAGAATTAAGGATGTAGTTACAAGAATTACTTAACAAGGGTTATACTCGGCCTAGTGTGTCACCTTCAGGGGCACCTATTTTATTTGTTAAAAATAAAGATGGAACTTTCAGAATGTGCATAGATTACAAACAATTAAATAAGATGACGATTAAAAACAAGTATCCCTTTCCAAGAATAGATAACCTGTTTGATCATATTGGTGGAGCAAAAAAAAATTCAAAAATTGACCTCAGGTCAGGATATCATCAAGTATGGGTTAAGGATGAAGATGTCCATAAAACTACTTTTCAAACAACATATGGACATTATGAATTTGTGGTAATTCCTTTTGGACTAACAAATGCTCCTACAACATTTATGAATATGATGAATAATATTCTAAGTAAATTCTTGGATAACTTTGTATTGGTATTTATTGATGATATTTTAGTATATTCAAAGAATGAGGTTGATCATGAGGATCATTTACGAAAAGTTTTGCAAACTTTGAATGAACATCAATTATACGTGAAACTAAGTAAATGTGATTTCTATAAAAAGGAAGTACAATACTTGGGACATGTTATTTCGAAAAAGGGGATAGCAGTTGACCCAGCTAAAATCAAAGCATTACTTGAATGGCCAATACTAAAATATGTACATGATATAAGATCCTTCATGGGGTTAACAGGATATTACCACAGATTTATTGAAAAAATTTCCAAAATAGCTCATCCTATAACAATCCTTCAAAAGAAAAGTGTTTGATTTATCTAGAGTGAACGATGTCAAGATAGTTTTGATAAATTGAAACATTTATTGACAATGGCACCAATATTAAGAATTGTTGATCCAAACAAGAATTTTGTAGTATGAACCGTTGCAAGTAAAGAGGGTTTAGGAAGGTTTTTAACTCAAGAAGGCCATGTAATCCAGAAAGTTAAAAGAGAATGACAAAAATTAAGTAGTACATGATATGGAGTTGGAAGCTATTATCCATGCTCTTAAAATATGGCAACATTATCTGGTAGGAAAGAAATTTATGTTACTAACCGATAATATTGGTTAAAATACCTGTTTGATAAAAAAAACAATGAATGATCGTCAATCCAGATGGCTTTCATTCTTGAGTGAGTATGATTTTTAAATTAGACACAAAAAAGGGAAGGAAAACATAGTAGCAGATGCACTAAGGCGATGACAACATGAGATGTATTCTGTACTAATTAGTGAATATGAATCTGAATTTAAAAATTTGTTGAAAAAATCGTCAAATATTGATGAAGAATATAAACACTTGATGGAAAGATGTAACAATAGAACTGTTGGTACTGAGGGTAGCATGTATCAGATTGATATGGAAGGATTTATGCATTTCAAAAACTGAATTTATGTACCAAGTAAGTCTAACATAAAAAATATCATCTTCAGGGAATTACACGATAACCCTTATGCAAGAAATCCTGGATATCATAAGTTTATAACAACCTTAAAGAAAGATTTGTATTGGCCAAACATGGAGAAAGAAGTTGTTAAATATGTGGCCAGGTGTTTTACTTGTCAACAGATTAAAGTTGTTCATCAACATCTAAGTGGATTAATGCATCCTATAACCATTCCTTAATTGAAATGGGAAACTATAACTATGGATTTTATTATGGGGTTACCGAGAACAAAGAAGCAAAATGACTCCATTATGGTTGTAATAGATAAGTTGAGTAAAGCATCACACTTTATACCCATAAAATCCACTTATAAGGCCATAAACATTGTTGATATATTCATGAGAGATATTTTCAGACTTCATGGGATTCCAAAAATAGTTATCACGGATCGTGTTGAAAATTTTACCTCAAGATTATGGATGTCATTATTTAAAGGTATGTACACAAAGTTGAATTTCAGTACAACCTATCATCCGCAAACAGATGGGAAGACCGAACGAGTGAACCATGTATTAGAAGATATGTTAAGGATGTATGTGATGAATTATCCAAGTAAATGGGAGGATTATAACCATTTAGTGGAGTTTACATATAACAATAATTATCAAGCATCCCTCAAAATGAGTCCTTTTGAATTGTTGTATGGCAGGAGATGTAAAGTACCTTTGAGTTGGGGAAATATTGAAGATAAGATGGTCTTAGGACCAGGTATGTTAATACAAATGGAGACAATGGTACGACAAATAAATAAATAAATTAAAAGCACCACAGGATAGACATAAAAGTTATGTAGACAGGAAGATGATAGCTTAAGAGTACAAAATAGGAGAGCATGTATTCCTGAGGATCAAACCTAAGAAACGAAGGATAAGATCAAGACTCTTTGCAAATTTTGCACCCATATATGTAGGACCTTTTGAAATTTTTATTAATTTTTCATAGTGATCTAGGAACTGAAAACATAGTCTCACAAAGAATACAGATAGATAATCATAAAATTGGAAAAATGGTGCTGCAATGGAAGTAGCAACTCTATATAATCAAATGAATAATGCAATACAATGATCATGATGCAAGCATGAATGCCAAAGCAATTCAAATTCCCAAGGAGGTCATTCGAATTGAATGAGTGAGTCTAGCTTAACTGAATGTAAGACACAGTCAACACTCAAGTTAACCACTGATCAAAACCCTAATTGACTCAACTGAGCCCTAACTAAATTCAAAGTGCAATAAATGACTGATTCTAACTAAAAGTAGCTCAGACACATGTCACTGCAAACCAACCAACAAGTGGTAGCGCATCAATGACTCCAATGAACCTCGATGAGGTTAAATGAAGTGTAACTGACCATCAGAAGTGGTTGGAGGAACCCCTATTGACTCCAGCTCATTAAATAATCAATTTAATGAAGGGAGGTGCCTTCACTGCTCTGTTTAACTAATTGTAACCATCAGTTAGCAATATGGGGAATTTATGACACTCAGATCACCCCCGGAGTGCTCCAGTTAGCTTTCCCTAATGTAAGAGAAGGATAAGTTAGCCTCCTTGACTGAAGGTAGGTGTGGGTGTGCTCATGATGATGTCATACAGTGCTCCTCTAATGTCAATTAAGTCAATAAAACTTAGGATAGTGGTTTAACTAGGCCAAATTGACCAAAATGAGTGTGTATGGTGGTAAATGTCTCCAACACCCTCCCTTAAGCTATACTCAGGAGGAGTAGAAAACATAAAGTGCATAAGAATGCTCAAGCCCTGGAAACAAAGGCCATAGGTCACCCTATACAATAAATTAACTACTTAATATAACCAAGGAAACGGGGAAAACCTCATGGGAAAAATACCCCCCCTCAAACTAAGTAGTAAATCAAGAAATTTTTGGTTCTTCTATGCAGCAGCATCTTGAGATTGTGCATGTGAACCTCTGAATCCAAACTAAATGAATATGTCTGGAGGAATCTTCCACTTTGGAAGAAGAACAATGCACTCAATTGAATCATAAATATAAACAGCTACACAGTGAAAATTGGACCCATGTAGAGCAGCTGAAATCATCTGAAGAGAGAGCAAAGGTTCTTGAGGATTCGAACCATGTGTGGAACACTCAATAAATTGATATGTTTCAGCCTTGAACAGAAAACCATGAGTGGAAAAATCATCCCCAATTCTTAAGATCAAGTGTCCAAGCGGATGCAGAATGTCTTCCTCTTTACTAGTTCTATGAGGAGATGAGCATGTGACCAAAGGTAGAGAAGCCTTAGGACTGTGGAGACCGAATGCTTGAGCTCCATAATATGATATAGATTCTGAAATATCAAATGAATCACATAATAAAATATCAGAAACCTCATATGAGGAAACTAACACCAAATCCCCATCAGCAGTTTTGAAGAGAAAGTGTGTTACTTGATTTTTCACATCGGAATTGGTGAGAGCAGCTACAAGCATCACTAAAAGCTCTTGTATTTTAAAATATGAACCAAATAATATCATATCATAAAGTAAATCAGATCTAAATAAGTTCACAACAGATTCAAAACTGTGAAATGAAATCAAATCCCCAGCAACAGTTTCGAAGGAGACTTGTGGTACTTGTTTATTCACACCGTTGATGAGAACAGCTACAAGCAGTACTGAAGGTTTATGAACCTGAAATTTTGAACCAAGAAATATCAGATCAGATACAAATAAGATCATATCAGATCCAATAAGGTTCATATCAGATCCAAAATTACGGTCAACCAAGACGGTGGATGCAGAGTTGTCTTTTTCTTCAAAATTCTGAATTTTGGTGCATGCAATCCTGCAAGATTTTGCTGGAAAATACAGATCACGGGGAGCGAATGGATCACTCTGGTAATCTGATATTTCTTCCAAAATATCCAAGGTATCACATATTTTCACACCAGCAGCAACATTAAAGGGAGAAAAAACAAATTTCTCTTCACTTTCGGAAGCAATTACTGGCAAATTTTGCATAGAATTCAAAGGAAAATCACCAGTGAATGTTTGCATGGAAGTGCAGCAGTGTTTTTCTTCAATATCAGAGATTCGAATGTATTCTTCTATTTCATAAATATGAGGATATCAAATATCAGATATCTCATGAACTTCCAGAGCATCAGGAGAAGGAGTCACTGCATGGAGACTTTCTTCAATTCGAATTGACTGTGTAGAAGATTCTGCTTCATCTTCATCTTGAACAACTTCATCAGAGAGAGTAGAGGATGAGACTTTTGAGTAAATAAATCTTGTGGTGCTGGATGTAATCTCCAAAGTTCTATTATGATCCTCATTGTGCTTGCCAAAGTTTCTGTCCAATTTTGTCCAAAGATCCTTTGGGTATTCAACAAAGCCAATAAGGTAGCGCAAGCTAGGAGAAAGGGCCAGACATATTGGTCCAAAAGCTCTATCACCATCATTTAGCCAGTAATTCTCATTTTGATAAGATTCTTTTCCAAGTCCAATAGAAACCTCATAGAGACCTCATCTCTTCAGAGATGCAATCATCTTCAACTTCCATTCTGAATAGCTTGTGAATGGGGTGAGAAGAGGGACTGATGAGTCCAATCAAAGTTGTACCTGTTAAAACCTGCAAATCACAACAAAAGGGGCACCGTAAGGTCAAACAACCTGCACATTTTAGGCTTTCATCACACCTAGCATAATTGATCAAGCAAGCTTGATCAACAATTTCTTTACTTGGGGTATTAAGTGGTAAGCCTTGGCTTCTCTTGCAATGCTGGAATTTTGAGCTTTTACTCAATTTTTCATGAAATATCTGTTAAAACCCATGTTTTTGAGAGATCTGAGCTTCATTCTACCATGATCTTTGATACCATATTAATTTTTCACAGTGGTCTAGGAACTAAAAACACAGTCTCACAAAGAATACAGACAGATAATCATAAAATTGGCAAAATGGTGCTGCAATGGAAGTAGCAGCTCTGCATAATCAAATGAATAATGAATAATGCAATACAATGATCATGCTACAAGAATGAATGCCAAAGAAATTTTAATTCCCAAGGAGGTCATTCGAATTGAATGAGTGAGTCTAGCTTAACTGAATGTAAGCCACAGTCAACACTCAAGTTAACCACTGATCAAAACCCTAATTGACTCAATTGAGCCCTAACTAAAGTTGGAGTGCAATAAATGACTGAGTCTAACTGAAATTAGCTCAGACACACGTCACTGTAATCCAACCAACAAGTGGTAGTGCATCAATGACTCCAACGAACCTCGATGAGGTTAACTGAAGTGTAACTGACCATCAGAAGTGGTTGGAGGCGCCCATGTTGACTCCAGTTCATTAAATAATCAATTTAATGAAGGGAGGCTCCTTCACTGCTCTGTTTAACTAATTGTAACCATAAATTAGAAATATGGGGCATTTATGACACTCAGATCACCCTCGGAGTGCTCCAGTTAACTTCCCCTAATGTAGGAGAAGGCTAAGTTAGCATCCTTGACTGAAGGTAGGCGTGGGTGTGCTCATGCTGATGTCATGCAGTGCTCCTATGATGTCAATTAAGTCAATAAAACTTAGTATAGTGGTTTAACTAGGACAAATTGACCAAAATGAGTGTGTATGGTGGTAAATGACTCCAACAATTTTTACTAGAATAGGGCTTGTAGCTTATCAGTTGGCCTTACCTCCTTACATAAGAATTCATGAATTTTTCCATATTTCTTTATTAAAAAAATATGTGGTTAATAAATATCATATTATTAAATAGAATAATGTACAAGTGGAACCAGAGGGAAATTTTCACATGGAACCAATGTGCATTCTTGATAAGAGACAAATTCAGCTTCGAAAGAAAACTATTGCACAAGTTGAAGTACAATGGAAACACTATACATCAAACGAAGCTACATGGGAAAGAGAGGAGATTATGATGGAAAATTATCCTATTTTATTTCAAGATTCTAACCAAACTGATTAAGCACCGAGGACGATGCAATTTTTTTTAGGAGGGGAGGATTGTAATACCCCCCTCGTAACATTTTTTGTTTTAGTAATTTTATTTAATCTATGTGTAATGAGAACAAGTAATTTAATTTTTATAAAAACATAATTCTGAAAATGGAAGTTTAATGGAAACCATGCAGTTAATTGACATAAACTTGGATTTAGCGCAGTAACTAAACTTATCAACCTTCTTTACGAAGAAAAGTGGCCAGTAATAAAGGGAGTTAGTTATTTGCTATAAAATTCCTAGCCACAAAAGAGAGAGAGGGGAGGAAGAAAAGAAAATAAACACCTAAAAGATAGAAAAGTGAGCTACCTGAGATCACGAGGAGCGAAGGATCTAATTGATTACCCATGATATAGAGCAAAGATTTTAGAGAACATATTTGTGATGTTAGGCTCTGTACTGGAACCATTAGTGAGCATGAGAGAATGCTAGGTTCTAGAATAAGTAAATCTCTTTATTTATGGGTGGCAAATTGAGGTTATAGGGGATTAAGTTTTAAACCTAAGATTATGGGAAAAGGGGTGGAACTCTGCAAGTTTGAATTATTCAAAGTTCCTAAGTCCGGGTGGTGTGTGGTTGTTAACACCTCATTTTCAAAATTAAACAAATATGTTTCTTGAAAACTAAACTCTTTATTACTTTAGTTTTGATGTGTAATATTTCTGAGTTACAAGATTTATGTTAACGTATGGTTAGTATTACAAATGTTAATTATTTAAACTCTCTTAAAGATGATGAATCGATGCCTTCATTATTGATATTGTTGTTATGGTTATTATTTCTCTTACTGCAACTTAAACTAGCTAAAGAACGATCTAGTTTTGCATCAAACTAATTAGTAGAAATAAAGGAGAAATATTAATCATACTAGTCACCTTTCTCTTTTATCAATAAATAGTTGGATTTTAATAAAAACAAATAAACCCTAAATATGAACGACATACAGATAATACATTATCAGAAGAGTATCCTCCAACTAAGAACTAGAGTACAACCAAGAATAATTAAGAAAATTATAAGTACAAGATTGTATTTCTCTTTTCCCATGCATAGGCATTCATTGAAATGATCGAATATTAAAAACCCTAAAAGAAAATAAATTACATACAGATACATTGTAGTTTTTCCTCGATGACATAGTAAACCTGAACACCCAGCTACTAAGTTTAAAAATTACAATGGCTAATAGAGCAAATACCAACAACATGCACATTCCTTTTCTTCTAGAGGAACCGACCGTAACTAATAAACCACAACAAAGGCCATCATTCTTTAAGATTCAGATAGAACTGGAAGGTTAATCAAGGACTTACCGAGATAAACGTGACATAGGAACAAGCTAAAGTCTCCATCCTATCTATACTAGCACCTATGTGTAACGAGAGATCCATTAGCAAGATGTAGAAGCTACTCTTTAAATAGATAATAAACAAAGGAAATAAATTGTGTTATTTCTATTTTACCTGAGTTCAATACCGACCGCCGCTCGAAACTGTTCATGGAAGTCATGATGTTGCTCAAGTAAAATGTTAACCATGTAATAGTAGAGGTTGTGGCCTGTTTTCAAAACCTTTGAGGGTTAACTCTGAATACTCAGTAAAGGCCATATCTTGTTTGCAAAACCTTAGGGGGTTTAACCCTGAAAACTCCTTACTCCAACACCTTTGCAAGAGACAAAGTCTACAAAACCGGAAGTTGGGCAGCAATCCAACACTGTTGAGGTTGTTGCAAGAGTCATAACTTGGGCAAGCGGTGCAGAGCCAGGTAAAACCCAATAAAAACAAGTGTAAAAAACTGAATTACCCTAAAAGGGTTTCCAAGCTAGCTATAAAGCACCTTTCGACGGATGTGAAAAAATTTTAAATATCATTTCATCAAGTAATCTTGTTGTTAAAAAGCAGATATTTAGCTTATATGACTATGGCCATGTTTCATAAGTCAACACTTAGGAGTAGTGTTAGGTTGAAGCAAGACTTTAGAAGTCACTTAAAATTATTTACTATGATCTCACCTACAAACAAATGTAAGGTGTTAGCTAGTATCTAAGTAAGTCACAAAGTTAACATTTCAGTCCTATCACAAAACACATGTGGAGAGTCATCTTGTCTCGAAACTTTGGAACTGAATAGCTGGGATTTTAGGTTCCTTAACCTTCAGTAACTCTGTGGTTAGGCTTTGAGTAACTCCTAATATATTTATTTTATATATTTTTATGTTAAAAAAATGTAGTGTATATTTTTCCCTTTTATCTTTTAAGATTTTGGTAGTGCTACAAAATGGTATCAGAGCAAGGTTATAACACTTCGATGTAATGGGACACCACATAATCATGTCAATGTAAACATGGTTTAAAACAACTGAATATATTGAAGGTAATATGATTTATAAAAAAAATAACAAGTGAATGAATATTGTTACATGCAGACATATTGATGGCAGAACCATGACAAATTATGGAACAAGAGGTAGTATCTGAGGGTATTCCAGAACCAGAAAATGCAAGTCTCTACATGGAACTTGGTGCAAAACGTAACAAAAAAAATAAAATAATTTTTTTTATAAACTATGAGGAGTTTGAAAAATTATTTGGAAATTCTTGAGGACAAAATTAAACTGGTGAACGCCAAAACAGATCAAGAAGAGATAAACGAATTAACCTTAAAAAGTTTGATGGAGTCCTTAAAATTGCTAGTGGTTGTTTTTTATTGCACAAATAAGCTAGGAATCTAAAACAATGACTATGGACCAATGTCCATAGAAAGAATGCCTTCGACATAAATATCTTGAATGATGGTGATGAAGATAGTTAATGTCCACTTAGAGATATTTTGGTTTATCTAACGTTAAGAAAGAAAAGTAAGGAACTACTTGGTTTTCTTTAGAGTTTTATTTCTATGTTGAAAATGTTTGGAGAGGAGAATTCCTAAATTACTATAATTTTGATGAGGCAAAAGGTTGGATAGGTTCAATTGTAACAAAAATTTGGAAACTAAGATCTTAGGTGGATGTACTTAAGGCAATCTAAAAGAAAGTGTTTTTCATCTTCAACACTTATAGTCTCGCAAAGATCATGGATCCTTCCTTTTAGCACATGGAATTTTAGGAAAGGTCCAATGCCCCATTTCACTATGTAGCTCATGACATTTTGCTCTTATTTTGGCTATGTGAATCTTCTTCTATGCTAGTTAAAACATAGAGATAATTTTTATTCAAGATTAGGGTTAACGACCTCCTTGTAATATATTAATTTACTTTTATCCTCTAAATTTTCATTACATCACAGCTTCTCTTTGAACTTCAAAGTAAAAATAGTCTTAATATCATCTATATTTTGCAAGTGACAATTTCGTTAACCCCCCACATCTTTAACCAAGTCATGGCATCTTATGCCAACCTCAGTTGAGCCTTAGGTGGTTTTGACTGGAATTTGTAGCAATTTTCAAAACTTTCTTGTTTCCAAAGTATTTATTTTGTTCTTGTACATTAGTTACCTAGTCATAGTTACGCTTTGAATAGGGGAAAGACCCACTTTAATTAGGAAAAGAGGATATGTTGTATTGCTTTTAATTTTATCTCTGTAAGTTATAAAACTCTTCTGGATTTGCTCAATCCTTCTCTAAGATTCTCTTGAGAGGATGCAGCCCCAAACTTCACAGCCATACAGGAGAACCAGAGTGACAAGAGTTTCCAAGATGAATTTATTTTCATCTCGCATCACAAAGTTTGCCAACTTACAATTGTTTTCAAGAAAAAAATAATTTTTCCCCCCTACATTGATCACTTTCTCAATGTTGTAGTTCCAGTTAAGCTTGTGATGGATAACAATCCCAAGATATTTGTAGGAAGTCATTTCTTCCAAGTTGTTATTATCATACAAAAAGGAGTGTAAGTGATCTTATTAGATTTTATTAGTTGACATAATTTTAGTTTTGTCGATATTGACGGCCAAGCCCATACCATAACATAAATCCTTGAGAATTCTTAATTTCTTATCAAGATTAGAATGACATATTTCCAAAACAGCAATATCATCAACATAAAGAAAAAGGATGATGACAATTCTTGCTAATATCTGTAAATGCAACCTTTCCTAACTCCTCTGTTACAAAGTAACTATAAATTGTCATTTAGTTTTTAATAGAACTCTATTATAATGATTAATATTTATGTCATCTTAAATTTTGAGAGAGTACAAATAGTGTTTTTATAGAGATCTAGTTAGTATTTATGTCATCTTAAATTTTTAAAAAGTAAAATTATTGTTTTTATGGAGATTTAGAATGAGAAATTTAAAAGAAAATGATTATTAATAAACTATTTTTTATTAAATGAATTTTGTAATTCAAGTTTCAAAAAATTATTTGAAATTAATACTTTTTACTACATAAATAGATTCAAAAGTATCAAAAACTCAAAAGTAAAATTATTGTGCAATCTCAATCTCAATCAAAAGAAAATTGAAAAATGTTAATAAATCACCCTACAAAGTACTCCCAAATGGAAGAGGAGAAAAATTTGGGACTCATGTGAGGAAATACCAATCCCATATCGAAAAGGGGGGGAATTTGTCAATTCCTCCTTGAATTGTATGTTTCTAATAAGATATGAAAATATCGGTATGCATGCTTGTCGTCTCCACAAAACCACCCTCGAATTTCATGCCCACTCTGCCTCAAAATTTATGCCAGATATAGTAAAATCATGTGGACTTGTATAGACTGTACGGACTGTATGGATGGTGTGGATGATACGGAATGTATGGGCTGTATGGAGTGTCAAAATATAGCTCCTCGAAAATCATGCCAGCAACCTTGGAAGTTGTGTTGCTATACTTTCACCTTGATTTTCGTGTTGCTATAAAATACTTCCCTATCTAGGAATGCATGCCACAATCTCTCTCTTTGCTTCTCCTTCTCCTCTTCTTAAGGACTCAACTTGCTCTCCAACTATCTTGGTGAATGAAAATAAGGAATGGGTGCCTTTTTTATTGTTTCCCTTGTCTTTTTATTTCACCTTATTAAGGTAGTTGAAAGGACACTAGATCAAGGGCACACATTTAATCTAGTGTTTTCTCATCAATTAATGAGAAAAATCAATTCTCTCCATTAAATATTTTTTCTCTCAACTACACTTGAATTTATCCAAGTGCATTAATTACTCATCTCAAATAATTAATACAATGGTCATGTAGCTTGTCTCTTGTTAGTGACTAAGGCACACAGTCACTAGGGGAACACTTCCCTAGGAAAAAAAATTCAACAACTAGTTTTCATATTTTTTGAGCTTTCAAAGCATAATTATATAACTAGTTTGAAGTCCAACTTGATTAATGATATGGGTTTCCCAACATTTTTTAATGTTTGAATGGGATTATGCCTCCACCCTTCTTTAGGTGGTCTAGGAGGATCTATGAGATCAATCAAAATTAAAGTATTCAAATTGTGAACAGAAGCTTGCAGCTGGGTAGAGCTCAACGAGAAATTTTTTGCAACATTCATTTCATGCAAAACGGACTCCAGATGAGAAAGTTATTCAGTTCTGAACTTTTGGAAAAATAGGTAAAGTTGGGCAAAAAGGGGTGCCATGTGGCACAATTGTAAGGGTGACACATGGTGTGTACAGAGATGATGTGGCGGCCCAATTGGCAGTCCAAGTTGCAATACAATGCTAAGTGGTCAACACATGTTGGTAGATGAGGTGGACCTATTGCAGGATGACATGTGGCAAGTCACAGACCAGTGGAATCTAATGGTAGATGAGGTGGACCAATTTGGGTGTGCCATGTGGCATACTTATTGGAATGTGGGTTCTTTAATTTTCCAAAATTTATGGGGTCGGGGAGGATCAAACCCTTGATCTCCTCTCGCCCCAAGCCTCCACCAAGTCCACCTATCCATCGCCTCCACTATTTGTTTCTTAACCATATGGTATACCCCTTCCATTTAAGTTTGAATGATGGCTTATTTTGGAAAAAAAGGTCAGGCCGAGGGCTATCCATATTCCATGGTAACCTACCTTCCTTTTTTCTATGCCACATGACCAACTACCGTGAGCCAACACATAACCAATCATATATTATATCATGCCAACAAAATCGAGATATGGGGAGAGGTCTGTGGGCTTGAACATGTAACCTCCTCCCCCATTTCCAAACACCTTAAGCACTACACCAAGCATGTCGCTTGTTTAGGATGATGGATTATATTTATTTATGTTGATTTGGATTGGGTTTTTACCCCCAAAAGGGTGCACCTCCCTTTGGCCTATTTTAAAACAAATTCAACTATTATATCGTTTTTAAACCACACACACACACACACACACACACACACACACACACACATATATATTCATATTTGTTTATTGTTATTTAAAAAAAACATGTATTTTTATGGACATTTGCCCATATTTTATCCATTTTTAAATGGGTCTTTATCCCATTAAGTTTGGGATCAAATATTTGTACATCCCATTCAATTTGGGGATAAGTTATGAAATTTTGGTCTATATAAACAATGTAATTTTCCATGTGAAGGCATTGGAAAATGCATCAAAAGATTGATTTTTTTCTAGAGTGAATGGTATGATGCCATTATGCCTTTGTAAAGGTTTTTTGCAAGCTTTGCTAATTTTGTAAGAGGTTTTTAAGCCACTCTTGGGAAATTTTGGAGAGTGAGATGACTTCTTTTTTGAAGCCTAAGTCTCTTTGTAGTAGTTGTGAAGAAGACATTTTTTAATTGTTCAAACATTTTGAAGACTAATGAGATTGGTTCTCATTGTATATGGACCTGTAGATGTATCCCATCAGGGATGAACTCTGATACCATACCATCCCCACATTCTTATGGTTTGCATTATTTGTTCATTTATATTCTTTCAGTTAGTGTGAGCCTTTGATAAGCTTGTTATTTCAAGTCTTTTTATAAGTTAACTGGTTTAAGAATTCACATGCAAATGGAAGTGTTAGTAGATCCTCTCATTTTCAAATCATCAGGAAGTGGCTTGTTATGGGCCACTTCCCCACTGCCTTGGCACCCCCACCACCTCATTGTCTTGATGTGCCAAATGTGCCACTATTGTGAACCATCAATATTGAACCATTCATTGCTTCAAATTCAATCATCTTGGGATTGAACATTGTCCACTTTGGCTTAAACATCATCAGCATTAGAATTGATAGTGCATTTCCTTGACCTGTAGGAAGAAAGCAGTATAATGCATCAACAATGAGTATTTAGGAGTGATGTAGGAAAAACAGAGTATACTAGGGTTTTAACAGAGATGAAACTCTCGGCTTAATTTATTTTTTCTCAAGGAGGAAATGCATTACATATATATCTTGTCACACAAGAAACATATCCCTACAAAAATGGATATGATAATAATAAATAAAGGCAAGCGTGTATTCACTTGCAAATGTTTCTAAACGTGGATTCAGTTGTAGTTGTTTCTATTTTATTCATTTCTACATTAATATCTAACACTTCCCCTTAATGGAGAAATGGATTTTCTACCACACCTAACTGTTTCCTGCATTGTTCAAAGCTATTCTTTCCAAAAGGCTTGGTAAAGATGTCATCCACATTATCAGTGGCGTTACAATAGATCAAGTCAATATCATTTGATTGTATCTTTTCTCTTACAAAACGATGTTGAATTTCAATATGGTTGGTTCTGGCATGATAAATTGGGTTGTGTTCCAATTTAAGATATGATTATCACATTTGAGAACAGTTGGCTTCATTTGTTTATTGCCAATATCTTCAAGAATTCTCCTTAACCAAACATATTCACAAGTAGCATTCCATATATATTTGTATTCATTTTATGTTGATGATAAAGAAACAGTTGTATTTTTCTTACTGTTCCATGACACAACCCATGTACCTATGTTGAATTCATATCATGAAGTTGATTTCATGTCATCAGGATTTCCAACCCAATCTGAATCAGAGTAACCTATCAACTCAACATCACAATTATTAGTATACACAATACCAAAATTAACAGTTCCTTTCAGATATTGAAGAAATTTCTTCGCAGCTACCCAGTGACTTTCAAGAGGCTTAGCCATGAATTAACTAAGAATATTGATTGAATATGCTATATTTGGCCTGGTAGTAGTGAGATAGTTCAAACTTCCCACCAAATTTCGATACAAAGTACCATTTACCTCGTTAGTTTCATCAACACTAGATAACATAACATTATATTCTAAAGGTGTTATCATTGGCTTTCTTCCACTCATATTAAATATTTTCAGCATTTCCCTTGTGTATTTACTTTGAGTGATCATTGTTTTATCGAATTCTCTCCATATTTCTAGACCTAAACAATAATGTATTTCACCAAGATCTTTCATTTCAAACATCTATGATAACTGACTTTTAATATCTTCAATCAAGTGAGAAGCACTTCCTGTGATAATAAAATCATCAACATATAAGGATACCAAAACAACATTCCCTTCTTCATCCTTTTTGACATACATATTAGGATTGTTTTGATTTTCACAAAACCTTGTTGAGCAAAGAATGAATCAATCTTAAGATACCAAGATATAGGTGCTCATTTCAAACCATATAAAGCTTTCTTTAGCTTACAGACAAGATCTACGCGTCCTTTCTTTATAAATCCTTCAAGCTGAACCAAATAAACTTCTTCTTTTAAATCACCATTCAGAAATGCATATTTAACATCTAACTGATGTATTTTTCAATTGTGTTGTGTAGCTAATGTAATCATGACTCTTATTGTATTTAACTTAGCTACAGGTGCAAAAGTGTCTTCATAATCAATTCCTTCCTTTTGTGAATATCCTTTTGCAAATAATCTGGCCTTATATTTGTCAATACTTCCATCTGCATGAAATTTGGTTTTATACAACCATTTATATCCGATGGGAACTTTGTTTTTAGGCGGTTCTGTCAATTCCCATGTTTCATTCTTCATTATTGATTCATATTCTTCATGCATTGCATTTTTCCATTCCTCATGATTTTTGGCTTGTTCATAAGTAACAAACCCCTTCAATATTCATTACTTATGTCATCAATGCATAATATTTATACATGGAGGGTACATGAATTGTTCGTGATGAATTTCACTGCGGTTCACCACTTTGTTCACTTTCACTTCTTCTTTTCTGAGGTGTAGGATCCCCTCTAAGAGGAGTGTTTTTAGTATCCATGTTGCTTTCACTTTGTTCTTGTACATGTTTCTGCTCATGTACCTTTTCTTCTACCTATTCTTGTTCACCATCTATATCAATTGTAACATGAACATCATTGTCATAAGGAGTATGCCAGACATCATATTTACTTATTTCATCATCTGTATTCTCATGAAAAATCACATCTCTTCTTGTTATGAGCTTATGTGTACTAAGATCAAAGAATTTGCATTAGAGGAAATTTGGGGTCTAAAATGGGCCTTATAAGAAAATGTGCCAAAATAAGTTTTTGTGAGTTGGAATTCAAGAACCAATAGAATTTCAATAAAATAAGTCAACCATAATGGTTGAATTGACATATTTGTCATTAAAAAAAACTACTTTTTTTGTTCGTATTTTTGACATATCTCATTGTGTTTTTACTCAAAGTTCGATCGGGAGAGCTCGTTGGATGTGGAATTTGATTCCACATCCAATGAGTACCCACACTGCATACTTTTGACGGGCCTCACTACCCCAAAAACAAGAAATACCTGAAAAAATGTGATGATGATGTTATCATCACATTTTTTCAGGTATTTCTTGTTTTTGGGGTAGTGGGGCCTGTCAAAAGTATATAGTGTGGGTACTCGTTGGATGTGGAATCAAATTCCGCATCCAATGAGCTCTCCCGATCGAAATTTGAGTAAAAACACAGGGAGATATGTCGAAAATACGAACACAAAAAGTAGTTTTTTTATTTCTTCCTCCAAAATCAATCAATATTATTTTATTATTTTAACTATTATTTTATTATTTTAACTATTATTTTATTATTTTCCTTAGGAGGCCCATTTTATACCCCAAAATTCCTCTAATGGTATGCCTTATGATCATCACAATAGCCAAGGAATGTACACTTAACAGATTTTGCATCAGTTTTCTTCTCTCATCTTTGGGAATATGAACAAACGCCTTGGAACCAAATACTCTTAAATGACCAACTTCAGGTTTATATCCATAAAGGACTTCAAAAGGAGCTTTCAGATCTAGAATCTTGGTTGGACTTCTATTTTTTAAATAAACAACAGTATTAATGGATTTTTCCCAAAAACTATTAGAGATATTTTTACCTTTTAACATGATGCGAGCACATTCCACTAATGTCTTGTTATTCCTTTTTGTTTTTATACCCTCTAAATAATAATTACAAAAGAATGAATCCTCATGAAACTGGGATTATAAAATACACTAGAAACTAATAGCCGAGAAAATATCACCACCTAGTCCAAATCCGTAATAATTCATCTATGTTGAGATAGTTTGTTGATTCAAACCCAAGTTGAGCATCACACTTAAAATTTTCCATTTCATTTTTATCCAGCTTGTGCCAAATGCGGATAAAAATGTGGATATTTCCCTCAATAGCAAGATGTTGTCTGATTAATCGATCCACGTCTTCAATACTGATATGATCAAGGCATTGGATTTTTTCCTTGGCTTTGTCACGCCAATGTTTAACCTGTTCAATCATCATCTTTGGTGTACAATCATTCTCGATTAGATCCACAGTAGGGAAGTGCTATTAGAATAATCAACCCATAGTTAGCTACCTTAGACATTAATTTAATTATTTTTGTCTTATTTGCCTAGTTCATGTGTCCCACCTTATGCAAGTTGTCAATTACCTATCCATAGTGTTCCAACTTGCCTAATTTGACCCATGTAGTGCTTGGGAAACCTCAAGGAATCAATTCTACTTTATTCCTGGTCTCCTAGGCTCCCTTCTTCTTTTTCTGCTTTATTTCCTGCTTTTTCAGTGCTTTAAGGCAATAGGGAAAGTTTGACTAGGTGAGGTGAACTAGTTTTTTGTCCTCTTCATCCTCCACTCTTTTCTCCTTGGAAAAGCATGTATGAGTTGTCATTCCATCACTCTTTAGCTTGCCTAAGCACTTTTTCCAATTTGTGAGCTCCATGACTGATTTGGGATCAGCTTTTTGCACCTATGGGGGATTTGCTTAATTTTAGTAAGCCTGCTTTAGGCTAGATTCGAATTGCTCCTCATGCATTCGAATCCCTTATGTAATTATTTAATATAGAAACCTATTATGTTATAGGGTTGGCTATTATACACTTATTCAATACAGTTTAGTGTTCAGCTCATTATTCAGTCTCTTTTGTGAGTGATTTTGCATGTTCAATTGATAATTGTTGTGAGTAAAATTAATCTATCACTGGGTTCAATTTCCACATGGTATCAGAGCCATTGTATATCGATTTCTCTCCTTCAAAATTGTTTTGCAGGTTTGACATCAGTGGTTGGGAGCCTTCTACTGACAGCCGGGACAATTTCTAAGCTATGGATCAATCTCAGAAGATCATCTTGACTCCTTTCAATTTTTTTGAATGGAAAGCAAAGATGGAGATACTGTTGAGAGCGAAAGGCCTCTACAGGGTGACTATAGCAACAGAAGCAAAGCCCAATGCAGCTGCAGAGAAGATAAAATGGGACAACAGGAGGGATGAGGCCTATGGTCTCCTATGTCTGAGTATTTCCAGAGACCTCCTTTTCCATCTTGATGGATTAACATCACCGAATGAAGTATGGGATAATCTTACTGATCTTTTTGGAAAGACAGATGAGATGAGGGGACATAAAAAAAAATGAACTGATCTCCCTGAGTCCAAATAGCTTTGAATCTCTGCAACTCTATTTCTCCAAGTTCAAAGCACTTGTTTTGCAGCTGAAACAGTGTGGGATCGAAAAGAAGGATGATCAACTAGTCTTGGCCATTCTCTCAAAGCTTGGCCTTGACTATTCAGTGTTTGTTTTGACCTTCTATGCCACAAAACTGATAGCTCGAACCTGGAAGATGCCTAGCCTTGCAGATTTCATGGAATCTCTCACACAAGAACAAGACAAGCTGGTGATGATGGGCACCATCAAACCATCCAAATATCAAGCTCCGATTGGTGGAGATTCGAGGGTGGATTCAAAAATCAAAAAGAAAGCTAAAAAGCCACCTGAGCAAAATAGAGACAAGAACAAGTCTCCGGAGGAGCCACAAGGTTCCAAGAAGAACTACCAGAAGAAGAAAAACAAAGGAGAAATGAGCAAGTGCGCATACTGCAATAAGGGCAATCACACTGAAAGCTCTTGTATGAATAGGAAAATAGACATGCTGACCAAACTCCTAGAGAAGAATGGCATCTCCCTTCTAGACAGCTCAAAGAAGAGAGAAGGAGGATCAAGTTTTGATGACAGAGAGAGAGTTCATGCATTGGTTGCTGGCACATCAAGCTCACCTAGTTTTATCATTGATTCTGGAGCTTCAAGACACATGGTTTCGACCAAGGAGGCATTCTCCTCACTTGACATGTCGAAAGGACCACCTATAGTACTAGGAGATGACTCTCTCACTGAAAGTTTGGGAAAAGGGAGGATTGATCTTGATCATGGTCAATTCAGCAATGTGTTGTATGTGCCTGGTCTTGCCTCCAACCTCTTATCAATGTACCAGATGACTCACACTGGGTCTCCAAAGAAATTCATAGTCTCTCCTGATGAAGTTGAGATCACAGAGATCTCAAGTGGTATTGCAAAAGGATTTGCAAATCATGCTCAAAAGATATACATGTTCTCACACTTCCTACCCTACTCAAACCCCTCTGCTCTTCTGATTCATGCTAATGAAGCAAGCAAGATTTGGCATGAAAGATTTGGCCACCTAAATTACAAGTATCTTTCTGATCTTAGTGAAAAAGAGATGGTGATAGGGTTACCAAAGATAAAATTTTCCAAAGGAGTCTGCCAAGGTTGTATCCTAGGAAAACACCCAGAGCATAAATTTGAGAGAGCTAGTCATGAGAGAACCTCTGCACCCCTCGAGCTGATCCACAGTGATTTTGTTGGCCCATTCCCTCATATGTCCATGAGTCAGGCCAAATATGCATTGACTTTCATTGATGACTTTTCCAGGTAGTGCTGGGTTTACTTCCTGAAACACAAGTCTGAAGTTTTTGGCCTCTTCAAAGTCTTTAAGGCTTTGGTTGAAAACCAGTCTGGGAGGAAACTCAAGGTCCTCAAATCTGACAATGGTGGTGAGTATGTCAAGTCTGATTTTATTAATTATTGTGCAGATGTAGGTATTCAAATGCAGCATTCTATCCCTTACACACCACAGCAGAATGGTGTTGCTGAGAGGAAGAACAAATCACTGAAGGAGATGGCAACATGCATGATGGAGGCCAAAACTTTGCCACCAAATTACTGGGCCAAAGCTATCAACTGTGCAGCCTATATCTAGAATAGGGTGCCTCATAAACAGCTTGAAGGTATGACTCATTTCGAAGCATGGAGTGGGCACAAGCCAGATGTGACCCATTTCAGGATTTTAGGCTCAAGGGCTTGGGCTAGAATTCCAACAGAAAAGAGAAAGGCTTTGCAGCCCCAAAGCCAAGAGTGTCTATTTTTTGGATACTCTAAAGATTCAAAATGGTACAAACTAATAAATTTGAGCACAAACAAAGCCTTCATCGAAAGGTGTGTTCAATTTCAAGAAGAACCCCTTGCAGCAGTGGAAGTTGGAGAAACCTCCTCACCACCTGAACCTCTGAAAGTAAGTGAAGAGTTTGTTGAACATGCTGATTCTGATATTTCTGATAGTTATGAGTTTATTGCAGACCCTAACAGCCCTACAAGGCCAAAATGGGTATCCAAGACACTACATGCAGCAGGAGAGCTAGCTGGGGATCCCAATGACCCAAGGAGGACTAGATCTCAATTTGAGAGTGGTATGTGCATGAAGGATCCTATGTTTGCTGAGAAATGATATTTGATGGTGGAATATAATCCTCAAACATATGAAGAAGTAGCAAGATATCCAAGATGGCAATCAGCCATGAAGGAAGAGTTCAGCTCACTCCAGAAGAGCAACACATGGGAGCTAGTGGATCTTTCCCCAGGGAGGAAGTTAGTTCAGTGTAAGTGGGTCTACAAGACCAAATTTGCTGCTGATGGTTCACCACTAAAGTACAAGGCCAGATTGGTAGCCAAGGTCTACTCACATGTTCATGGGATAGATTACAATGAGACCTTTTCCCCAGTGGCAAAGATGGATTCCATCAAGCTAGCCTTAGCCATTGCAGCCTCAAGGCAATGGGAGGTACATCACATGGATGTAAAGTGTTCCTTCCTGAATGGATATCTCACTGAAGAGATATATATGCAGCAGCCTCAAGGATTTTCTACTAACCCTTCTCTTGTGTGCAGGTTGAGAAAGTCATTGTATGGGCTAAAGCAAGCCCCCAAGGCTTGGTATGCCAAGATTGATAGCTTCTTGCTATCACTAAATTTTGTTCAGTGAAAATCAGATCCAAATGTCTATTTGAAGTTAATTAATGGTTCATTAATGATCATTGTGTTATATTTTGATGACCTCCTCATTACAGGAAGCTCAAAGGATGAGATTGCTTCCTTAAAGGGTGCAATGAACCAAGCCTTCTCCATGACAGATTTGGGGCTCTTAAGCCAATTTTTGGGGCTTGAGATTGCACAAACCAAAGCTGGAATCAAGGTGTACCAGTCCAAGTATGCCTTGGATTTGCTAAACAAATTCAGAATGAAGGATTTCAAAGCAAGCAAAACTCCTTTCCTTTCAGGAGTGAAGCTGGAAGAAGCTAATTCTTCACCTATGGTAAACAATACACTGTATAGGAAATTGATTGGATGTTTGTTGTATCTTACACATACTAGACCTGATATTTCTTATGCAGTAAGTGTGGCTTCTAGATACATGGATCAGCCTCATGAGATCCATTGGAAAGCATCCAAAAGGATCCTTAACTTTGTTCAGGGAACAAGGACACATGGGATCTTCTATAAAGCAAAATCTGATCTTGATTTGATTGGATTTACTGATAGTGATTGGGCAGGTGATAGCATAGATAGAAATTCCACATCAGGATATGTGTTCATGCTTGCAGAAGGGCCAATCAATTGGTCAAGCAAGAAACAGAGTGCCATTGCACTCTCATCTACAGAAGTAGAGTACAGAGGAGTTATTAATGCAGCAACTCAATGTTTATGGTTGCAGGGATTACTTGGAGAGTGTGGCTTCGAATCATAGTACTCAACTACTATCTACTGTGATAACCAGAGTACCATTCAAATATGCAAAGATCCAGTTCAGAAGCAGAGAACCAAACACATTGAGATCCATATGCACTACATCAGAGAGCTTGTGCATGATGGCACCATTCACCTACTCTTCTGTTCATCTTTAGAACAAGTAGCTGATATCTTCACCAAAGCATTTTGTGAGAAGACCTTCAGCAATCTCAAATCACTGCTAGGGATTGCTGATCATGCTGTGAAGCATGAGTGAAGACAAGATTTCCAAATTTTGTTTTACAGTCCATGTGTAAGGGAGGATTTTCCCATGTGGTTTTTGCCTCTTTCCTTGTTTAAATGGACATGCAGTATGTAAAGGGTGACTAAGCCTTGTTGCTAGGCCCCATAATTTTCTGATATATTACTCATAAGTCAGGATTAAGGGGGGTGTTAGAATAATCAACCCATAGTTAGCTACCTTAGACATTAATTTAATTATTTTTGTCTTATTTTCCTAGTTCATGTGTCCCACCTTATGCAAGTTGTCAATTACCTATCCATAGTGGTCCAAATTGCCTAATTTGACCCATGTAGCACTTGTAAAACCTCAAGGAATCAATTCTACTTTATTCCTGGTCTCCTAGGCACCCTTTTGTTTTTTCTGCTTTATTGCCTGCTTTTTCAGTGCTTTAAGGCAATAGGGAAAGTTTGACTAGGTGAGGTGAACTAGTTTTTTGTCCTCTTCATCCTCCACTCTTTTCTCCTTGGAAAAGCATGTATGAGTTGTCATTCCATCACTCTTTAGCTTGCCTAAGCACTTTTTCCAATTCGTGAGCTCCATGACTGATTTGGGATCAACTTTTTGCACCTATGGGGGATTTGCTTAATTTTAGTAAACCTGCTTTATGCTAGATTCGAATTGCTCCTCATGCATTCGAATCCCTTATGTAATTATTTAATAAATCAACCTATTATGTTATAGGGTTGTCTATTGTACACTTATTCAATACAGTTTAGTGTTCAACTCATTATTCAGTCTCTTTTATGAGTGATTTTGCATGTTCAATTGATAATTGTTGTGAGTAAAATTAATCTATCACTGGGTTCAATTTCCACAAGTGCAATGTCTCTGTAATATTGTCCACATCATACCATATCCTTCCACACATAGCGGCACTTTCTGAATCACATCTTCAATCATGTCATTTAAGTCAAGTGAAGTCCGCAACACAGTCCTAACTTTCTTCAATTGAAAATTGTTGAGGATAGTGATGTCTTATGGTCTATCCTTGATATACCTATGCCAATCCAGAATATCATCATAAGCCTTAGAATCTTGTTCTCTCTTGGCTACCTGATTTTTAAGGGTGATTGACATTTTACAAAAAGCAACATCAGTTTCCAAAATGTCATCCATAGTTTTAAACAATTCGATCACCAATTCATGGTGTTCTTGATTAATATGGATGGAAAATTCCTTAAACTATTTTTGGGAGAACTTAGTGAATCCATAGGAAGCTGCAGTTACAGTTGCATCTTCACATTGTTTCTCAAGTATAGCTACCCTTTGCGCAATAGTGGCATTTATAGCTCGTTCATTATGCACTTCAGACTGGAGAGAAGTTTTATTTAGCTACAACTCTCTAACCCTGTCATCAGCTGCCTTTTCAAGATTAAAAATATAAAACTTGTGCTCCTTTTGAGTTTTAGCCATCTCTTCTTCTAGTTTCTTTAGAGCTTATTCTGTCTTTCTATCAAGCACCTTGTTTAGTGTAGTGACTGGATCAATGTTTTGTCCCTGTAAATGCACCTAAAGTTGTGGTTGTATCAATGGAATCTACCTGAGGATCACCAAACTGATGTGTCCAGATTATCTTATTAGCTTCAAAACTACCTTGATCTCTGCTCATTTTCTTTCCTTTCCTAACCAGTGCCCTAGATGACCTGCTGTAGAAGTGATCCCCGAGAGGGACCACATTATCTTCTTCAAACTCATCCACTGATTCAGTAAATGATGAAGTCATAGCTCCTATTGAAACTAAGGAAGATGTCTGAGTGATGGTGGGAGTGGGTATGTGCATCATGGGAGGTAAATAAGGAAGAAGAGATGTACTAAGAAACTATAGGTTCGGAGGTTGAGGATAAGGTTGGAATGGAAGTTTCAGAGAATGGAATGCTAATGTTTGTGGATGGAAATGATGATGAAGGTACTAGAATACTCTCAGGAATGGGAAATGATGAAAATATGAACAAGGGTAAATGCAGAGGAGTCTTTGAGTACTGGATCTTTGCAACAGAAGATGGGAGCATGGGATGTTGAAATGAGTTGGATGGGATAAAAGAAGATGTGGATGTCAAAGAGTGATAAAGTTGAGATAACGAGGATGATGGAATAGCCCCAACAGGAAAATTTGAAAGATTTTGAATAGAGGAGAGGAGGAAGGCTGAGGATGAAGAATCAAAAGCATAAGAAGGTTCTAGGATCTTCTGAATAGGGATGGAATATTTTGTTTCATTGTTATTAAACAAATTGATAACTGCTTGCACATGCTCACTTAATTCCTCAATCACAGGGAAAGGAGAAATTACTTCTTCGTCGTCATCATCACAATCAATAAGGCCTATGGTAAAGGCTTGAGAAGCAGGAACCTGAATTTTCTGTCTTTTAAATGGCTTGACCTTAGCTGTCACTTGTTCATCACACACCTGGGTAACTGCAGTAGTTACCTGAGTGTCCATATTAGGCTTAGCAGCTACAGCTACTTGATTGTCCAAAACTGAAGTTATATGTGCTAACTTTTACTTTAACTACTCGAAAGTATGCATCATAGATTTCAACTGTTGAGCAACAGTTACCTATGACAAGTATTCCACAGTAAATTTTCCCTTATTACCATCTGGATAAGTTACCATTGATGGAACTTTTGTTACTTGGGCTTCCTTCTCTTCCCTGTCCTTTCTTACCTTTTCAAGAAGGTCAAGTTCCATTGCTCTATAGCCTAGAACCCTAGTTCTAAGTTCCTCTTGATGTTGTAAAATGTGGCTATGTTCATCATTGTTCTTATCCATAGCCAAGACCTCAGAAAAGGTATTCACCCCTTGGTAGAGAAAGTCATCAGGAACTTCCTCATGGACATAACCACTCTTGACATGGTTTTGCTTGAAATGGGCATCAGGAAACCCTTTTATGTCATGTTTTATTTTGATAGAAAAACCAAGTTTCAAAGAACCTATTTGATCACCTAACACCACAGCCCAAGTTGAAGTTAGGATGAGCAATGACCCAAGATTCAAAGGAAATTTAGGCCATCATTTCCTTTTAGGATTGACAAGTTTATTGTAGACACTGTTAGTAATAGTATGGAAAGAAACCTCTTCAATAACCAACCTGTAAGGAACTATATTGGGAATCATATGGATAGTATTGCTACCCAAAATTATAATATATGAAAAATAATCACCAACATACCAATCGCCCATTGTAGCAATGAAAGTCCTGGCTTCAGCTGAAAAGGAGGGAGCTTCCTGTTTGAATATTGAAAAATAAATGTTGCCAAAAAAATGTTCACATATGTTGTAGAACATAGCTGCATAATTAGTATCCCACAGTGTTGAATAGTAGACAAGTACCGAAGGGGCCGATAAATTCCAATTCCATCCCAAATTGGGATATTGGAACTCAATGCAAAATACATCAATGATAAAGGCCGAAAAGAAGAAATTTGGCTTCTTCCGAGCAGTAGCTTTATGATAATATTGAATAGCCATTTTAAGCTCCAATGACAAGATAGACTCCCACAGGAAGGACTCACCAGTTGTTAGGAAATTATGGGCTACTGGAGCCCTTTCAGCTTTAAAGACAGAAAAGTTGGGAATACCATACATCCTACAAAGCATGGCTGCTAATAAGGAATAGGGTTCTCTAAACCAGGTGACAAGGTATAAGTCGTCGAACCTCTACGAGAACTTACTAGGTTCATTCATCCAAGATTGTAGCATTTCATTAAGATTTTACCTAGTCTTGGAAGATTGGGAGAACTCAGCATTAAGGGGTTGCACTGTCGATTTAAGAGAATAGGCTCTGGTAAAAATTTCAAGACGAAAAGTGGCTAACTGTGACCCTGCGCTGTCATTAAAGGACCAGTCTTTAGGGTTTGTGTGATACACAATCCATTTGACTAGTTCAATGTAAGGAAGGATAGTGGGCATGGCAGCAATGGCGTGTAGCCCATAATCCCTAATTTTATGGTAGGTTGACTGGTCATTTTGAATATCATAGAGGTCATCATTGTCAAAAATCGAGTATATCTTGGGCCAGTCAATTTGGTAAGTTTCAGTGATTCTGCCACTGGTGTCTAAGAAGATGTCAAAGTTTGGGTCTTTATTCAACATCTCTTTTTTAATGTTCTTGCAGT
Source organism: Pseudotsuga menziesii (assembly GCA_001517045.1). Taxonomy (NCBI): domain Eukaryota; kingdom Viridiplantae; phylum Streptophyta; class Pinopsida; order Pinales; family Pinaceae; genus Pseudotsuga; species Pseudotsuga menziesii. Next base: position 913,887 of record LPNX010585658.1, read on the forward strand.
GGGTAGTTCGATCCATTTTGGAAAATTGAAAACTTTGTTTAAACGTATAAACACGAAATCAAGACCAATTAAGAAACAAAGCAATAGTAAACATTCAATCGTAGAAATGGCAGAAGAAACCAACCTGGAATTGACCGGAAGTGTGAAAACATCCCTGGTAAAAATCGCAGTAAAAACTCATGCAGGAAGGTAGTTCTTGACAGTGAAAATGGTAAAGAAAATACAAAGGACCCATCTATTTATAGATTTTCCGCGGGTTGAATCCAGGCCTTAGGATTAAAAGAAATAGACAGCCGGGATCAAATCTTGTGGGATACAGAATCAAGTCGGAAGATTTGAATTTTATTCACTTTCCCGCAATCTGCAATCCGCAAATTACGGGATGTGAGATGCGGGTTCACAAACAACCTAACGTGCATAAGAGTTCCCACAATCCGCAATTGCGGGTTGCAGGATGCGGGAACAAAAAATCTTAAAATTTTAACTAACCTTTTCCACAATCCACAATCTGCAGATTGCGGGTTGCGGAAACAGCTAGCACAAATCATCAATCAAACTACTTCCCGCAATATGCAATTGTGGGATGACGACCTGCAATTATTGAACATATTTTTGCACCCGCAATCCGCATTGTAGGTTGCGGGTTGCGGGACCGAAAATTTGCAAATACAAAAAAAACAAGCTCCTGCAATCTGCATTGCGGGTTGTGTGAAAGACACTTTTTTGGGAAAAACTAGTCTTTTCTGCAACTCACCAAAAACACATAAGAAATGTATTGTTCTGTGGAAATTCTAAATGCCCTATGTACTATTTCTCCTTCACACAATTTTCCAATAGTTTGCATGTATGAATCAGATTTTGGCACTTGGAAAACATCTTAAAGAGATATCCTAATTTTTGGCACTTGTTAGCCTTGTTCCATGAACAGACAAAATAATGATTTTGGTATGATTTGATAATCTTATTGCAGAAATACCAACCTTTGATCAATCCATGATTGCAAATAGTAACATAATAAATCACCCCTTTTTGTTCTTTGGACACAGTTTTGAGTTCATAATAGGGATGGGCACATTTGTTCGGTCTATTTACAATTCCAATAATCAACATCTCCTTGTAACTTATTAAAGAGACAGTTTTATAGTTATGAAGGAAGCATCCAATGTAGCAGAAAAGGGTTTTAATCCAACACCATTGCTTATAATTATCCATAATTGGTTGGTTCACAGACAAATTCAGTTCACGTGTTTTGACAACTAATTGGTAAGTAGTTTGTGCTATATTCTCATTCCATAATTGTTTTCTAATTATCCACCAGTATCCCAAAGGTCCAATGAATTAAACCCAAAGACTCTTATATGACTTTGGATCATCTCATAATGATAATATAATAACATTTGGATAATCTCATAGAAAATGATAATATAACATTTGACCCTCCATATTTATATGCAAAAAAGTGAACTGAAATAGCTCATTAACATGGAAATGTTAGGTTGTTCATAATTGTTGTTGCTAATGAGGATAAGTATTTCGTCGTGACACGATATGCTTTAGAAATAAAAAATAATTTAAACAAATCATCTAAATCTTTTTCATTATAATTGCAAATTCCATTAAGTAGTGTTTCATAGATACACTGCAGATCTGCAAGTATATACCAACAACTTATCAAAAAAAATTACAAACTTATAGCAAGTGCTAAACAATCAATGCTCTAGAATATTAATATTAAGAACAACATGCTTTTAGTTGTTTAGAACAATACAATCTCATACTCTATACAAGATCCTCAATAAAAAAATCCTTTAAAGATTGTAGAACCTCCCGTTTTCCTGCATTTAACGACCTCACTCTTTCAGCTTTCCACATTATTTGACTTTTATAAATTTGTGTTTTTTGCTTTTAACTTTTTTCCCAGTACAAGAAACAGTAACAATTTAGACTCTATAGAATAAAATGAAAAAAGTTGAGAGTTGTGATCTAGTGCTATCTCCCGAAAGATGATGTTCAATTTATACTGGAAAGCTGAACTACAGAGCCCCACTTGAAAGCAAATACAGAGGGTTGAGTAAAGAAGATAGTAGGTGCCTTTTACAAAATGGATGAAGAAAAGTAAATCTACTATAAAATCAACTTAATAAAAGTAAAACGTGCTAAGCGAAATTTGAAATGATGAACTACTTATGTAAATTATTTCAAATATTTATGCATTGATAGCCATTTATGATCCAAATAAATACCCTTCGAAAGATAACTATAAATTAAGTGGGACTTCATTTTTAAAAATAAAATGAAAAACAATAAACTAGCTTTTTCGAATAACTGAGAGATAATATTGGGAATGTATTTCAGGGAAATAACATACATGATCTTACACAACAATATTAGGTGCCTTTGCAACTTTTTGAGATATCTCAGATTAGAGGAAATTACAACTAAAAATGGGCCTCCTAACGAAAATTAATAAATTAATAGTTAAAATAATAAAATAATATTTATTAATTTTGGATGAAGAAAAAAAAAATCTACTTTTTTGTTTGTATTTTCGACATATCTCCCTGTGTTTTTACTCAAATTTCGATCAGAAAAGCTTGTTGGATGCAGAATTAAATTACGCATCCAACGAGTACCGACTCGGCATTCTTTTGACGGACCCCGCTACCCTAAAAACAAGAAATACCTGAAAAATGTGATGATGACATCATCATCACGTGTTTTAGGTATTTCTTGTTTTTGGAGTAGCAGGGTCCATCAAATGTATGTCGAGTGGGTACTCGTTGGATATGGAATTTAATTCTACATCCAACGAGCTCTCTCGATCGAAATTTGAGTAAAAATACAGAGAGATATGTCGAAAATACGAACAAAAAAAGTAGTTTTTTATGATACCTATCCCCAAATTTATATTAAAAATTTGTTAAAGACCTATACGGTATTTCAAATTTAAAGAAATTTCATTGGCTAAAAAATTATGACATGAAATTTGAATTAGAGTTAAAAGGCCCATTTTGAGTTGAAATTTCCTCTAATTCGGAACTTTGAAGCATAGAAGACATTTTTCAGATATTACAAACATAAAAGACATTTAATTTTTGAAAAAATAGAAAAACAATTCCCCATATCCATAGTCAGAATAAGGATAGAAAAAAGAGAAAGCATACTAAGGATACCATTTACAAAATTCTCCTTGGATATGTTTATTGCATATATGAATAGATATTGTTGAAACTCTTCCAATGGAGATGATTTCCCCATTGGACCAACAAGGTTCAAGGGATTTGCAAAAATATCAGAAAAAAATAAAAATAAAAAATTAAACAACTTGATGTCTATTGAATTGTAAACTGGAAGTTACGTTTGAGGACTGCCATAACCTCTTTTTGATTGGCTGGAAATTGATACATAATGGTGGTTATGCATTGACAGTGAGTTATTGAAAACATTGTATTTTGCAATCAATGCATAAATTCCATTTGATCTGCTCGAGGCATACACTCTATACACATTTGGAATTTAGATCCGATTTAACACTTGATTGCATGGAGCTCAAGAAAGTGTTTTTTTCCTCTTAACAGTGTTATCAATTTATACACATTTTCTAAAATTGTCTTGTCCAAAACAACTTGTGTAAGAAGTGACGTTCTCTTATATTTGGTAAACTACAACTCATTTTCAATGCTACAACGTATTCCTTTAGTCATGCCAATTCTCTTCATGCTCTGATATCCAAGCTTCAAAGCCACCTGAAAAAGATGCAAGAAAATATGGAAATGAGCATAACTTTTATTCATTTTATCTAGAATTACAAACCATAAAAGCATTAAAGTCTTTGCACAGTGATGGAATTCTAAATCATGCATGTTTCAAGCTTAAACATTTTAGAATAACCAAATTTTCATATTTGTAATTCTCACCTTCATTTATTTGGATTTCTTTCAGTGTCTTGTATGGTAGCTCTATCCGAGGACATCATCAAATGTTTGTCTCATTTTAGTCTCATGTGTTGGGGGAGGAACGTATGCAGAACTAGATGATGTGTAAGAGTGCTTATGAGTGACCATCCTTTCCAAGAAATCTTTTTGACGTTGTAGGGTATGCCCAAATCCATCTTCCACTTGTCGAAAATATGGAGCAGTAGGATGGTCCAACCCTAAACTACTTGATACCAATGTTGCTTTGAACTCATTGGCAACATCTTCCATGTGTTTCTCTAGGAAGCGGAGATATGATTCTTCACTAGGAAACTGCATAATCGACTCAAAAATATCTCGAATACATTGCGATACACTTCCTTGATCATGAATTTGATTTACATAGTTAGAAGTAGCCATCGAACCATTAACGTGATTATATACTTGAAAACAAATAAAGAAAAATTCACATCAATAGTAAAAGAGTAATAGAAAACTATAAAATGAACCAAGTTATTAAATGACTACCATGACAGGAATATCCAAGTCATTTGCAATTCCAAAACCATCATTTTCAGCGATCTGGTAACAAAACATTGCAACATATTAGTCCACAACAACCACTATTTAAGACCTAAAACATTGCTAATAATCTAAATACGCATTATGAAATACTCAAATAACCTAATATGAAGTTGTTTCATCAATTCTTATTTCTAGCTTTTCTTGTTCCAACCTATTTTTGTCCCTCATCACGGTAACCTTAATGGCATGTTTGCACAAATATCCATTTTTTGCCTAGTTTCATTCGCACATAGCAAAGTTTGGACCTGATTACCATTCCATATCTTTTCATCTCATCATATTGGCTTTGCACCCATGCCATCGAAGGATATGAGTGGTGCAGTGTAACGTTATCATCTGGAATAGATTGTGCTCTTATCCAGGACTGAGCTTTTGTTTTCTCCACTCTATAATTTTTGTGGAAACCATGTTCCTTTCCGCATTCACACCACCAATAAAAAATGTGGACCACTGTTATCAATTGATGCACCAAACAATCTACTCGACGATGGGAAGCTGATCGTATTGACCTTAAAAATACCCTTTTCAAATGTGAATGGTATGACTCGATGGCCCCATTTGTTTCTTGTCCAGCATGATTTAAAATACGACAACATTTTTCCCACATTCTTGATAAACATCAAAGAACATAAGATAATAAATATAGAACATGCTAGTAGGCTAAACACATAGGATAAGAGTGAAAGAAATAGCTAGGAAAATTTGAATTTATTGTGAAAACATGAAATTTGAAATCTAAAAGTATGTGAAATATAAAACTATAGAAAATATTCCATAGCAGTTGAGGATTATCCATAGGCTATTCATTAAATAAAAATCTCTAAATATTATAGTATGAACCCAAACCTATTATGTCCAACCATTGTGCTCAAAAGTACTCAACAAAGGCATTTTCTTCCTTTAATTCATTCAGAAACCTATTGGCCACCTCAAGAGCAGAATCTTCATTTTTGTGGTTGTGCATAATGTCGCCTAAACGCTTAAACATCGAACGCCTTGTAGTTTCATCCATAACTTTCATGACAAGATTTTTTAGTCATGCCCTTCTGACATGCCAATTGCATAAGTAGACTTCACATTGAAATGTCGCCATATTGGATAAATATGTAACACAATGTTAAAAATATATTCCTATTTGTATAATGTGTCTTTAATATTGTATGAAACATTTTATTTCTAGAAAAGGGAAAAAAACATCCTACTAGCTATATGTACCTAATTGCACCAATCTCCGTCATTGCATCGTCTACCATGAATGTATTCAATTTCCATTCCAACGTACACATGCGTACTTTAAGAAGTAGTTTTTTCATCCATTTGGCAATATCCGAAGTCATAGATCTTGACATCATGACCCATGCCATAGGAACACCATTATGTTGGGAATCAAATGCCAATAATGTATTATAAATTTGGAACTGTACACAAAAAAATATGACATCACTACATGATTGAATCATATTATAAATAACAAATGACAGAAGAAAAAGTACATACATGATATATAAACATACCTTAAAACAATTTGTTCCAAATGTAGAGTCCATTGCTAATATACTATCATGACCATACTTCCTCATCCATTCCAGTTGTAATGGTAGTTTGATGCCTACAATGAATGGTGTGTGACTCTCATCATATGCGGTTTTGTCAAACTCAGAGTAGGAGAACACTTTATCATGGTTTGTAGTTTGCCATATACACACACTTTGGGCATCATTCTTGTCAAACGTATATTGTGAATGTTTCAATTTTCTCTCTATATTGTCAATGTCATCACGTGAAAGAAAATCATTTCGATCAAAATTTATTTCAAAAGAGGATACTTTATGATGCACTAATTCACGATGTTTTTGATGTACACATTCAGTAGACATCCCCAAAAGCAAACATCTTTCTACCCATTGACATAGTTCTTTGCTAATATAAGGTGCATGGTATGCCCTTGTGCCTACAAAATCAACAACCTCTAGTCCATGGCAAGGTTTACCTGGATTATCTATATGATTCATCTCACTATAAGTTATTAGGCGGCGTTTCGGGGCCTTCTTGAGTATGCGGATGCTAAAATGACAAGACAACCACATCTTAGATGCTTACTACGACCTGGACGACTTCCCTTACCATGTGTAGGAACTTTGGATATATCAACATGTTGTTTGTTAATCTCTCGGTGGTCATCTGGCCCATGCATACACCAAAAGCGTCAAGCAAGAACAAAATATTAACACTTCAAAATTCACAATGGGTTAAAGCATCAATTGTTCTTGCTGCAACTAATTCTTTTATCTGAACCAGTTTCCAAGAACCGAGAACAACAAAGAAAAACCCACATTGTATATTCTAAGGTGCTGTCAATTCTACACATTTGATTTCCATCATTTTTTTTCTTTTTTTGTTTTACTGCTATAATTTTTTAAAAAGCTTGTTGGATACAATGGATTTTTGCACTCCCCGGTAACTAGCTCTTTAACTCTTTCTCATTTGATCCATGCAACATAATTACCTCCAACCATATTCCATTTCAAAGCAGAAGAAGAAAAGTTTTTTTTCAGGATCCTGCACCTCAAGAGCTAGAAGTTGGTGCCATTTCGGACCCATCTGAAAGGTGAAAACAAGGATCTGGAATCAATGAAAGAGAAAATTTAGATCAATTCAGTTAAAAGTTGTTACAAGATTTTAGATAATATAAGGATTACTTCACTTATAAATACAGAATGGGTTCAAGGCTCAAAGTCTCTTCAGATGGGTTTCAAAGCCTCTTCTATAGAATGGGTTTGTTCATGAGGCCATGGAACTCTTTAATGGCATGATTCGAAGAACTGTGGTGTCATGGAATGCCATTATTTCAGGATTTACACAGAATGGACATTGCAAAGAGGTGTTGAATATTTTTCAAGAAATGCAATTGGCAGGTGCAATGCCAAATTCAAAAACTTTTGCTAGTGTTCTTTCAACATCTACAAACTTGGCAGATTTGAAAGTTGGCATGGGGATCCTTATGCGAAGAAAGGATGGAAAGGCCTTAATTTTCAGTCCCTCATTACCCTTCCCTTGGTCAGGATTGAAGGCTCCTTTATTTTGCTAAAAGCAATTGGAAGTCATTGGAAGCTATCAAACACTTCCTCTGTTAGAAGGGAGAGCGCTTTAGAAATGGCCCTTTTGTCAATGTTTACTACCTCTAGTAACCTTGAATGGCATTCTTGATGCAGGAAAGCTTATTGTTGAGAGAAGTTGGTTCTCTGGTACACATTTCTTCTGCAATGGAATTAGAACACTCAAAGATATTTTCTTGTAGGACTGTAGATACTGAATTCCATGGACCCATCTGAAATTGACTTTCCAGCTTAAAATTTCTTATAAGTTCATTTTTTAGAAGATTTAGAATCTAGTTCTTGATTGAATTTGAACAAGCTTGTTAATTTTGCACAAGGTTATACACTATTTTTCCCTAGATCTGTAGCAAATTTGGATCAATAGATAGTTTCCTGACTTTGATTGCGACCACCGGCTTGCCTCCTGGAGGCAATTCTGGCAATTCTGGGACTAATTTCAGGACAAAACGTAAAATTTATTAGTTTCAGTGAGTATTCAATGTTCCCTGTCAGGAACCACCAAATTTGTGCAATATGCAACTCGCTACTCGAATTAATTATATTTTTTTTCTTTCCATGAACAATAATTATTATAATTCATTTATACTATAATAGTTGGATAAGTTTGGGCCTTTCCATACGGAATGCAACCCTAAAAACATACATTTTACTATAAGAGATGAATCTTTACTCTGTTCTCAGAAGACCTAAAATCCCATACCAGATACATTTCAGCGATCACATTTGATGTTGTTCATTTCTAGAGCGCTGCAAATGACGACTCTATTTTGTTTTGATCTGAGATTTCCAAGAAATATTTCTTTGTTTTGTTTTGATCTGAGATTTTGATGTATTTGCAGAGACTCCCTGTGTGTTGAATCTGAGGTTAGTACTATTTTGTTACTTAGCTTTGCAACACACACAGAGAAATGTTTTCTCAATATCACAAGCATCAATTATAGGTAATTTTTATTTGCAAAATATATTTAGCTTCAGTCATTTCTATTAGTTTCATACAACATTCAACCCTAGTCCTTCCTTAAGTTCCAGTCATTTCTACTATTTTCATTAGCCTTGCAATGAGTGTTGGTTAGGTTTTGTTCTTTCTAGAGCTTCCAATGTTCCAAATGATGGAATTAAAAAGTGATTTCAATAGATTTCAAACCCTCCTCCCTTTAAGAAAGTGATTTCACTATATTTCAAACCCTCTTCCTTAAGAAAAATAATTTGAATGGATTTATGTCACTCATCTCTGCAACACCTAGAGAAATGTTCGCTCTCAATAACATAAACTTCAATTATAGGTATTTTAGCCCTTAGTTTAAAATTTAAAATTGAAATCGGGGAAATGAAATGAATTACTATAGATTTGTTGGTCATGGGTATGATTCTTGCTGTTAGTCGCAGGTAACCGCTTTCATGATGGTTGTAATGCTCAAGGTTCAAGCGTCCAAATCTTAAGAGTACATCAATATCTTAATAGTACATGAATCGAACTCTTAAAATGAAGATGTACTGAAATAAATGATTGGAAATGGATTGAAGCTTTAGTTATAAAAATTCCCTACGTAAGCTATAGATTGTAATGCACGACATCTTGCAGGAAATCACTCAACTTATAAAGAACATAACCTTAGCGCTACATTTAACTTAGTATTCACGAAAACATAACTAAACTTATAAGCTTAGTTTGTTGTTTTTGAAATGGTACCTTACCGATTGTAGCGTTTGATCTTCAATGTCTGGGATTCGTCACCAGCATATGCAACCCAGACTAGCTTATGGGCATCAACAACTTTCAACAACAGGGATCCAGGAACAGGTGCAACCCACACCAGCTTATGCGATTTGAAGCTTTCCACACCAGGGATCGAAACAGGGAAGCCGGATTGATGGTGGTTTGAAAACTGATCCAGGAACGAGGAAGCGAGATATGTTGTGGTTTGAAAAGGCTTAGGTTGGAGGACAAACATTAATGCAGGACTTTACATCGTGGACGGCGGTGGCAGCCAGATGACGGATGATGGGTGACGGAGGTTAAACGGAACGGACAGGACAGCTGGAAGCCAAAAAGTTTAAAAAAAATCCGTCAATAGACGACTCCTTGGACCTGAAGGGACCCGAACTTATCCAGCACCGCGCTATGACGGGGTATAAAGCACTGATTTATGGTTTAAAGGGTTCTTTTAATAATCACGAGACATCGATTACAAATTATTCCGGCGATCATTTCACTGCACTATAGATGGAAACACTACCTACTTCACCTTAATCTATCAGTCTATCCCCACAAAGAGCCGTTGATCTCGTAGAGACATCCATTACCAATTATTCCTGCGCCCATTCCACTCCACTATAGATGGAAGCACTATCTACTTCACCTCAAATTATCGGCTTATCCCCACATAGAAGCGCTGACCACAAGATCGAGCTTGTGCTAGGGAAAACCAGGGTTCTGAGCATATTAGAAAGACGGTTGAAACTAGTGAAAGCCAGCTGCTTATGAAAGAGCCTACGAGCACATACACCCCATGCTACCCGTGATAAACCAACGAATATGTGGCACAGGCGTGGCTGAGGTTCAGTTTGGACAAACTAGTCTGGACGGTCGATAAGAGTTCAACGTAATGCCAAAAAAAAAAAAAACTGGGGATCTCTCCTTAAAATAATGCAAGAAAAGAAACTTCAAAAAATGATGTAAAAAATAGTGATAATACAAGGACAAGTGTGTTTGGGTTGAATTCCAATTGGCGGCGTCGACATGTGTGAAAGATGAGCTAAGGTTTTGACTTATTATAATTACAGAAATCAAATTTATGTAGGGATGCTTATACTGTACATTTTGAATTGGAGCTCAATATCTTTATCTTGGTCCTGTTTGTCTTAAAGTTTGTATGGATTGCTAAGCACAAAGTTTAGATATCTCTAAGTTGGATATACCTGGATTTTAGGATTGGTTTAGTAGGAGTTAAGAGATTAATGCAACAGAGAAAATGAGACTACTGAAAACTTCGGACTCTGAAAATAACATAGATCATTAGATTGAAGCAACAATGATATCAGTGATGACTAGGGTTCAAAACTGATTAATAACACAAGGAACAAAGAGTTCAATCATATGCTAAGATGAAAAACTATGTTCACAAAAACTTTCCAAACATAGATGAATAAACATTCAACCACAGTACTGAATTGAGCATTCATAAAGAAAACATCGATACGAAGGAATTCATTACGGTGATAGTTTTAACAAAGCCACTGAATATTCAAACTCAATGATGACTAAACCTAGTTCATAAAAGACAAGATCTCATATTCAGATTAACATGATTTCATACGAAATAACAGAGCATGGTCTAAGACATTCCATAACACCATTCTTGATCTCTATACAAACTTCTCAGCCTCTCGGCTGGAACCCCAATGATTCTTGATCTCTTTACAAACTTCTCAGCCTCTCGGCTGGAACCCAAATGATAGAATTTATAGAGAAAATACAAAGAACAAGCTATTTCCAGCGTTTGGAAATCGAATCTATCTAAACATAAATGACAACCAAGTTTAATCAACAAAAATATGGAAAAACTCTATTCAACTGTCAGCTAATCCTTCGACTCCTAGTTCAATGCCTGATAATATGGGATTGCCATATCAAAATATGATCCTTAAAACGCTCTGCCACTTGTAGAAATAACCATATTTCATAAATGCTTTAATTGCTACCTGCAGCCAGAAGAGTTCCGTTTTCTAATTCCTTCGTGGGCGACCTACTTCATTCTTTGAACTTTGACATATCCACAAAAAGTGAAGCTACAGGAATTAATGTCATAGTCTCAGATGCAAGTCTGTTCAACATTTTTGCACAATGCACCCTTAAAGGAAATATCGGGCGGTAGGCACCAAACGAGCATCTCCACTAATGGTTTGAACTAATGGCTATGCCAATGGTTGCAAATCATCTGTCCCTTTATGTGTACAAAGAACTTTAACCCAAGCATCTAGATAATTCATGAACTTCCAGATGTAAACATGTTTGAAGGTTTCCTTGGTCGGGAATTTCGTAGAATCATCACTATTTGTTGTATGAAGACAAAGACACGCCGATATGCATTGTTCAAGTCCACTCCATAGAACTCAACAACATGGTTGCTAAGGAGCTTAATATGTTGCAATTTTGAAAATCCATACTCTGTTTTTATAACAACAGAGACATTTTGGTGGCGTTTTAGGTGAAGTGATCATGAAGACTCTTCTCTTACATTGCCATGCAACATCTCTAGATTTAAAATATTCCACTCAAGTCAATTTCTATAAGAATTGAAACTGCAAGTGTTGAAAGTGATCTATTTTGGCCATGATTTAGTACATTTGCAGCTGCCAACTACTGAACAATTAGCATTTGAACAATCTGAAACCCTTAATACGGAATTTACATATATATTCTGACAGTTCATTGATGCCATTTAACTAGTTTCTTCAATACATGGGCGCTGATGTGATTACTATCGTACTTGGGCACTTGGATAATGTGCAGTTCATTGGTCGTGTGAGGACGGAGAGCAATAAGCAACCCGTAGCGCATAGCGCAGCAATTAATGCTGCGGCTGGGTTGCAACCCGTAGCGCAGCATTAAATATAATATAATGCTGGGTTGAGCGCAGCATTAAATATAATGCTGCGCTACGGGTTGAGCGCATTGCAACCGGGTTGAGCGCATTGCAACCAGCCACAGCATTAATGCTGCGCTACGGGTTGCTTGTTGCTCTCAGTCTGAGGACTTGCTTTGATATCTTTCTTTGGCATTTGACACCTATAAATTTTACATTGGGCACGCCTTCATTTTACCTAAAAACCTTTAATAATTGTGACTTGGTGTTATAGATCAAAAGCTTAAAAAATATTCCCTTCTGCATATCTCATATTCAAGAGAAGAAATCATTTCTATTTGTTAATATGCATGGAATGAGGCTCCCATGGTCGACGCCTAGTGCATTCTTTATGAACTTGTAAACTTAATGCTTATCCTCGTACTTGGGCTCAATGATAGTTGAATGCCCCTTTTAAATTAGCACCGAGGCAAAATGAGAATGGTAAATTAGATCTCAAAGATGCAAAAATATGTACAATAGTCATGTGGTTCTCCCTGGCAAAATTTGAGTGATGACAATGACACCTGGTTACTTAAGCTTGATCTTCCATTTTTGAGTAATCTCCACTGGCGCAACTATGGTGTTGGTATGTAAATCCCGCATGCATTACATACAAAGAAATTTATTTCTTTATATTGGTAGGTATAAGCAATGTAATCCGATGTGTTAGGCACTATTGTGACTTGGTAACTCAACTTTTGGTTGGCTTTCACGCTCAAATGCTTTGGTTATACTTCTGCTGGGAAAGACACTTAATGGCTTAAAGGGTTAAGGAGAGTATTTTCATGCACTTAATGGTTTAGAGGGTGAAGGAGAGTATTTTCATGAATGTATTTGTTTTAATCTTTTAATAAAGATTATTACTTTAAAATAAAGACATTTTTTTAATTTTAAAATAATATTAGAAGAAAAATAAATTAATAATACCTAGGATAATTTATGGATGGATAACAATTTTAGAAAATGAATGGATTTTTGAGCAAACAAAGAGAATAAGGATATACATACAGGTCAAGATGACCAAGATCAAAGTTTGTGGCGATAAGAAACTCATGTGGTTGACACCAAAACTCAAGGCTTTAGTGAATATATGTTATGAGTTTTCGGCAGTGAAAATCGAGGTCCTTCTTTACATGCACTCTATCGGAATCTTTAATTTTTGATGGGGCAGAATCTAGTACCAACAGGTCCTTTAAATCCCTTGGTAATATCTCTCATATATTAGTTATACCATAGACAAGTTGTCTACGTTCAGAAAATAATACAAATATTGAAAATAAAGGATTTAAGTCAACGATATAGAGAATTCATGAAACAATAAATTCATAAAGATGCAGTGTCAAATTCCATAAACTAGTATAATGTTTCCCATTGAGTTGTAGTGTCACCATACACAAGAGAAATGTTGATTGTGAACTATGCTCTAGATTGATCCTTGGGAACTATTTCTTGTTGTCAAGAAACTGAACAATGCAAAACATGTTTTCTTCATACAAAAGTAGTCATTGAAATGTTATTGAGCAACAATCAAATTGACCAGTTGTATTGGATCGACTGAAATGATATCTCAAACTCAATGTACTCTATTTTATGATAGAATTCTACACTAAAAATCAACATCTTCCATTTATCTTCCTTTGAAGATAAATGTAGATATTCCTTCATAATAAAGAGTTTAAAAAACTTCATCTCAGAATTTACCATCATAAATAAATAAAAAGGATTGAATGAGAGTGATAAATGTATAACTAAATATAAAAATTGTACTACCAGCTAAAGAAACTAGAGGTTTCACCAAATAGACTCTATGCAAAATGACCAACCAACCATGAAGCTGAGACTTACCCATCATGCATATTGGAGCATAAAAAAAATAGAAATCTAAAAGCGAGGCGATCTTAAATAAATTAGACCAAAAATACATAAAAACATGTCTCTAAGAGTAGGGAAACTAGTCATCAAGAGTACTCTTCCAAAATAAACGCACCTCGCTAACGATGGCCTTACTATTATGAGGGGAGCAAGGTTGGGATTCATTGGGGACTACTAGGTCCTCTTATACACATGGTTGGGCATGAAGGTGTTAGATTTATCTTATTAATGAGAGGGGGGTTTGAATGAGTAATAACATAGATTTATCTTATTTCACTTCAACATATTTTCACAATTAAATTTTGTCACAATAACAACAATAAATATAACAATGTACAAGATTTGAAGAATATATAAATAAGAGTAATTGCATCAATGGGAGAATGCAATATCCAAACATGAGCACCAATGCATTTTAGGTATCGACCTGATCCTCAAGTACAATATGCTAGTTAGAGGCACCGACCTACAACAACTTTGAACTATGTGAGCACCACTTCACGAAATTCAAGCATTGACCTAAACTGATGTTTGTTTTACTACACAAACTACTACTTGTACCAACAAAGAACCAACCTGTGGATAACTATGAAATCGAATTGTGGAAGCATTGACTTCTGAATTATATTTCCAACTCCGACTGGAAGGAGGCTCCAACCCTCTAATTATATTTACCAACTTCAATCGCAAGGATGCTCCAACCACCTAATTATATTTACTAGCTTCAATTGGAATGAGGCTCCAACCCCTTGATTGTATTTACCAACTTCAACTGGAAGGAATATCCAACCACTTGATTATATTTACCAACTTCAATAGGAAGGAGGCTCCAACCCCCTAAATTTATTTTCCAACACCAACTGAAAGGAGGCTACAACCTCCTATTCCTTGCCCCATCCAACCTCCCTTATATGAAATAAGTGTGTATTAAATAACTGAAAAATACATGATACCTTATCTTCGATGTGTGTATTCACCAAACCGCAACTATTGTGATCCTTCTATCTACACCTTCCTTCTAAATATCTATGTCAAGACATAAAGATACCAAAACCACAATGTGTGATGAATATTATGATCTGCATCTCAAACACAACCACTTCTTCGATTTTGCAATCCGTGTCTTTGTACTTAACAGTGTTCCAAATTCAGCCACTTTTATGGTTCTATGGTTTGCATCTTTCACTAAGTAAGAACTTCGCTCATCTTGAATACGGGTATCCTCCTATATAGAACACTTCTTGATGTTCATTAGCTGTTGATTTGCGCATTTCAACTCCGCTGCATAAAACTCTTTCTGCGATCAACGAGTCATTGATACCCCAAAAACTAAGCCTGTTCAAATCAATTTATCTTCAAGTCTTCATGCTTACAAGATTACTTCAACACAACCATCTCTTTCTTATTTATAATTTTCCTCACTCAAGATATGTGTCACTTTGTTGAAGTTCCTTATCCTTAAGTAACGCTCCCACTTGTTTGTGTCTTCTTCAAGTTATGATCTATGTCATGTTGCCACTTATCACAATTCATGTTTGTGGGGTTTGGCGCACATATGCCAACTTCCTTGTGGGAATTTTCCACATAAGTTCATAACTAATATTCTTCCTTGTAAGTCTTCGTGCCACATACCATTTTCTTTGTAGGAATTTACACAAAAGCTTTTATTCCGTGCTCTTCATTCGTAAGTCTCACATAAATGATATTTGTACATATATTCCATTTCAATGTTCTTCTTTGTGGTTTGTTTTATGCGCACTTATGACTAGTGTCGTGGTGGGATATTTTCCCTTCTTGGACTTCCAAATTCATTTGCATGTACTTATTCAAACTGGATTTGTGTGAGGATGTATTCGTCTCTTTTGGAATCAACATGTTCAACAATCTTCTTATGTTCAACAATCTTCTTTGACATCAATCTCCTTAACAATTTGCTTATGTTCAATCATCCAATCCTTTGAAATCAATGAAAATTCATGTTCAACAACTGCCCCTTTTGAATTGGTGTCAACATCACTTTATCATAATACTTATCGTAAACTCCTCTTGAATATGAGCTTTGCTTCTGTGCGCAAAATGACCCCCCCTATGATTGTGCCCTTCTTTCTTTTATATATTCTCTTGTGCAAATTCATCTTCTAGTTCCTTTCAGAGTCTTTATCTTTTTATTCTTCCTTTTGGATTCTTCCATTCTCCCCCTTTGACATCAATGGAAAATGGAAATTATTCTTTACTTACCCCCTTGGCTTCATCCTCATTTATTTTTGTTTGGCTTGCTTATGGTGTTCCAGGTCGTAGATAATCCATCTATGCGTTAGATACATAGAGCTGAACTATCCTGCCTCATGTCTGTGTCTCAATTAATGTTGTGTGTGAGTGATTTTATCTTGTATTTTTTCCATGAGGGAAATCAATGGTTGCCAATAAATTTTCCCGTGGTCATGCATATTCCCATCCTTTCGTGTGCATGAAAATACCAATGAATTGGTCCACGTGTTGTGTTTGTGGTGAGACTTTATTTCAACATCATTCCTTCAAATCACTTTTTTTCCTTTATCGACCTATGCATTAAATTTTGACACTATCGTGATCTCCCTTAGATTTCCCAATGCATGAATTCATCAATTTTGACGTCCCTTAAATTTATGTTCAAGCACGCGAGACACCATATCCCAATTCTATAAGTTGGAGGTTGATTCATTTGGTTCACCACCTTGGTTCATTCACTGTCGAGATTTCTTTGGTATTTTTGAATTGAGTTATCATTCTTGAACTTTCCTTCCTTTGTCTCTATCACGCCTTCTTTTCTTCAAAGGTTCAACAATTCCCTTGACAACCTTTGTTTAGTGGTCTAGTCTCAACAAACATATTATAAAGATTGAGGGTGGATATGGGAGTCTGAAAATCTCAGGTGCAAGAGTCCAATTTTATGCCTTGGTATAATCAGTCACAATTTAACCAAGATACTTTAGAGACGTTATCTAGTTTGACTAGAAGGTTGACCTTTTTGAGCGGTAACAACAACAAAAATTGGAGCTTCTGAACCAAATTAGGGTGAAGCACAATTGCTTCAATTCATCATCTTTGGCATTGAACCTTCTTCCTTTGCTGCAGTCACCAGAGCTTGATGAGCCAAATCCAATGTATCTGGACCTGCACCTATTACCACTTCATTTCATTCATGATGAAGAAATTGATCTCAAACTACATCTATGAGTCGTGTTCATCATCCACCTACTTCAATTTTTTCCATGACGGGATGGACTCCACTTCAATTTTGTTCGGCTCCACTGTGTTATTTTGTATGCCAATTTGTGGCATGATGTAATACAAGCTATGAAGCTCCATTTTTTAATATAATACAAAACTTCCAATTTTCGCAATCCATGTGTATTACTTATACATGTATATCCTTTCTGTTTTTATGTATGACAATCCCACACTTTTGAAAATAACAACTACATATTTTATACAATAACAATCTTCGAATAAATTCTATATGCAACAATCCACTACTTTGTTCCTTGAATTCCTGATATACCTTTTTGAACCCAAGGATCTTGCATAACCCATTTTAGTTAGCAATGAGGGAGCAATTGCTTGTTGCTTGAACTGAGATGGCATTTTTTACATCTTATGGACACTCCTCGGATACCTTCTTCACCCATGTCTTCTTGTGCACAATTGGGCTCTGTTTCTATGGCATATTCTCTTCCACATGTTGTTTCTAGACATGTATTTTTGGATGTTCTTCTCTCATGGAACAATGTGAATCCTTGTGTCCATATTCATCACACACATAACATCTAATGGTGTGCGAGTATAATTATATATCTCCATCATAGTTACATCTCCAACGATGTATTGGACTAAAGCTATTTTTATATACAAAGAAATTAACATACATGGGCTTCATATGTCTTGTAGGTAGTTCATATCTTCCGCAAGATGTATCCTATTGTTTAGAAAAAGTCCTCCTTTGTCGCATACATCATCACTTGCCTTTATATATCCAATTCCTATCTTGTCCTTTGGATACCTTTGGCTACTCAGGATCTTGTCTAGAATTGTCGAGCTGTTATTGAACTTGGCTTGTGTATCCACGTCCATTCATTTTTTGTTTCTCCCTTGAATTGCACAAAATGCCTCATCTTTCAAGTATCATATTTCTACGTCCTTTTGCGAAAATTATTCTCGTAGTAGCTCATTTAGTGATTCTGATTCCTTCCAATATTTTTCAAGTGCAACCTTATTTTCTTCAAGTTCCTTGATGCTTTCTTTTGCACAAACCAACTCCTTTTCTCTATCACTTATCTATTTTTTCTAATAATTCATGTGTATCCTTGGTATACTTGACTTTTTGTTCTTCCTTTTCAAACTGCTCCATTAGTTCCTTCTTGTTTTTCCTTGGTTTCTTTAATTAATCTAATGTGCTGATTAATTCTCCTTCCCAATCTACGTCAATGCTTTCACCATCTTCGGACTTCGATTTTTCTTCAATGTCATTTGAATTTTCTTTTTATTCATCCTTTGGAGATGGTAAATGAATTTCATTGTAGGGATGCTTTCTTTCAATATTCATTTCTAGTTGGGAGGATTCTTTAGTGCAACTTGACTTTTATTAAGCCTCATATTTTGTAGAAGACATAAATATTCGATTGTAGGTCCACTTCTTCAATGGCTTTGATGTGCTTCCTTGGAATCCTTTGACTTATGATATTCCTCCTTCTACTAAATTTTCATCTTGAATCAATGCCATAAAAAATACGTCTCTTGGATTGTCATTGTTATCTTCTTTTTTTGATGAATTGTTGTCCTCATTAGTGTACAAGATCTTCTTCTGCCTTGGAAATTTATTTATGTCCCCAACTCTATTTTATTGGTACTTACTTCTTAGTTCTTGGTAATTTGATTCTTCTTCATTCTCACTTTATTCATTTTCTCCATATGTACACTTTGAAGAAAAGTGTCCATTCCTTCCACATTTAAAACACTTGAAGGGAAACTTCCCTTTGTACTTTCCTTGTCCCCTTTTTAACTTTCTTTCAAAATTAGCCTCTTCTTCATCAGACGTATCAACTATGTTCTTGCACTCATTATTGCTAGTTTCTTGCTTCCTTGAGGATTTAAATGAAACTTCCTTTCTAGAGACATTCTCTTGTTCAATCCTCATTTCATAAATATTAACAATTCCATACAAATCATCTTTTTCCAGATTGTCCAGGTTAGATCTATCCTCCAAGACTGGTACTTTTGAATTGAACCATGAGGGTAGGGTTCTTAATATATTTTGTACAATTGAGTCTTCTTCAATTGTTTCTCCAAGTCCCTGTATGGAATTTACCATCTCATCTACCATGAGAAATAATGTTGCAATATCTTCCTCCTCCTTCATCTTCAATGCTTCAAACTATGTAGAGAAGGTTTGCATTTTGGCCTTCTTAAATTTTTCATCTCCTGTGTAAATGCTCTTTAATTTGTCCCATATTTATTTTGTTGTCGTACATTGCATAACTTCGGTGAATTCAACATCAACTAGTCCACATAGTATTGCATTCTTTGCTCTTGCATTCCATTCATACGGTCTTCTATTTTTTGGGTCAATTGGTGCAATTCTAGGAGCTGTGTGCTTATCAATTCCTTATTATTCGTCTATGGTTGCATTAGGAAACTTGTATCCATCCTCCACTTATTTCCAAATATCCATGCTGAAATACTGCAAATAAACCTCCATTCGAATTTTCTAGAATGTATAATTGGAGTCATCAAACCTCAGTGCTCAGTTGGTAGACATGCCTTCTTATTTTTCCATATCTATGTTGGACCTTCCTTCTAGATGTTAATTTGTTACTAAAGACACCCACTCTGATACCGATTGTTGTATTTATCTTATTACTGAGAAGGGGGGGATAAGTAATAGCGTAGATTTATCTTACTTCACTTCAATAGATTTTCACAATTAAAACTTTGTCATAATAACAACAACAAATATAACATCGTACAAGATTTGAGGAGTATGTATATATGTGTGTGTGTGTGTGTGTGTGTAATTGCATCAATGGGAGAACAAAATATCCAAACATGAGCACCAACTCATTTTAGGTATCAACCTGATCCAAAAGTATAGTTGTTGGTTATAGGAATTGACATGCAACAACTTCTATCTGCACAAGCACTAGCTCGCGAAAATTAAGCACCAAACTAAACAAATGTATGTCTAAATGTGCAAACTACGACCTATAACAACCAAGAACCAACCTGTGGATAACTGTGACCTTCGACTGTGGAAGCACCAACTTTCAAATTATATTTTCTAGTTCCGATGATAAGGAGGCTCCAACCCCCTAATTATATTTACCAGCTTTAAATGGAAGGAGGATCCAACCCCCTATTTACAATTACCAACTTCAGCTGGAAGGAGGCACCAACCCCCTTATTATATTTACCAACTTCAACTAGAAGGAGGATCCAAAACCTTGAATTTATTTTCCAACACCAATGGGAAGGAGGATATAACCTCCTATTCCTTGCCCGGTCCAACCTCCCTTATATGAAATAAGTGTGTATTGAATAACTAGAAAATAAAATGTACCTTATATTAGATGTGTGTATTCACCAAACCACAACTTCTATGATCCTTCTATCTGCATCTTCCTTCTGAATACTTATGTTAATACAAATAGTTTCCAAAATTGAGATTTTTTATGAATACTACGATTTGTGTCTCAAACTCAGACACTTCTTTAGTTATGCAATCTACATCTTTGTACTGAATAGTGTTCCAAAATGAGTCACCTTTGCATTTTTGCGGTCTGTGTCTTTCACTGAGTAAGAACTCTGCACATCCAGATATGGGTATCCTCCTATCTAACACACTTATTGTTGTTCATCATCTACTAATTTGCACACATCGGCTCCGCTACATAAACATCTTTCTGTGATCAACGAGCCATTGATACCCCAAAAACGAAGCTTTTTCATATCAGTTTATCTTTAAGTATTCATGTTTACAATATTTCTTGAACACATCCATCTCTTGCTTATTTATGGTTTTACTCACTCAATAGATGTGTCCCATTATTTAAGTTCCTTATCCTTGAATAAGGCTCCCACTTGTTTGTGTCTTCTTTAAGTTACGATCCGTGTCATCCTGCCACTTATCGCAATTCATCTTTGTGGGGTTTGGCGCACATATGCCAACTTCCTTGTGGGACTTTTGCACATAAGTTCATAACTGATATTCTTCCTCATAACTCTTCGTGCCACATACCATTTTCTTTTTGGTACTTTTACACACAAGTTTGTGTTTTGTGCTCTTCATTCGTAAGTCTCACACAAATGATATTTGTGCATATCTTCCATTTCAATGTTCTTCTTTGCGGTTTTTTATATGTGCACTTATGACTAGTGTGGTGGTGGGATCTTTTCCCTTCTTGGACTTCCACATTCTTTTGCATATACTTCTTCAAACAGGCTTTGTGTGAGGAAGTCTTCAACTCTTTTGGCATCAACATGTTCAACAATCTCCTTTGACATCAATCTCCTTAACAATTTTCTTATGTTCAATCATTCGATCCTTTGACATCAATGACAATTCATGTTCAGCAGAAGATCCTTGTTTTCTTGTTATAGATCTTCACCAATGAGCTAGGATTTCCACCACCTTGTCCAAGAACGATAAAGTGATACTTTTCAATCTCTTCGTTCATTGTTTAATGTGTTCTCTCAATATGGGCCTCCCCTTTCTTTTGTTAATTTCACACACAAATATACCTTTACTTTATTTTATTTTTATTTCACACACAATCTCTTATTTACAATTCAAAAATAGGTAAAACACCTTTTAACCCATAAAAAAAATGAATGACCCTTGCGAATTGGTGATATATGTTTTAAAGAATTGATGATAAGCTAGAAGCATTTAATTGCAATTACATGTTTAATTTATACTTGGAGCACTCATTGATGTATTTGTTGTTTGACATTGTATATCAATAAAAACAATGAACACATCATCGGGCCTTTTTGGCCTTGATACAGTTGCAATGACCACATCATCGTGATTTTCAGGCCTTGATCTAGTTGCGATTGAAATAGGAGGAATAATATGGGCCGATACATGTGGAACCAAGATGATATACTTTTTTTTACCTACTTTGCAGCTAACACTTCTTTCCCTATTAAACTTTCCCTTACAAGCTAATCCGAAAGGTAGGTGCTTTCTGCTCTACAGCTTCTCTTGTTATAATAAAGTATTTATTTCAAATGGTAAAGCAAACTTTTAGTCCCCACAACATTGGAAAATAAAAATATTCATCATATCATATTGGGACCATCAAAAGAACAAAACCAAAAAAATCTAGAATAAACTTTATTAAAAAAACATGAATGTATATAAAGTGTGATTTTTTCGGTGGCTAGATTTTTTCAGGAAAATATAATGGGTTGTAAATACACCCCTTCACAATGATTCTAGCATCCACTTGAAAATCATGTGAATTAACTACATCATAAATTAGCCATAAAAGCATATCTAAACTTTACTCGTGGTCAAGGGTGTTCATAGTTGGAATTAATTCCAACACTCTACATTAATTTCAACTAAAAACCAGGGCTGCGAGAGGCAAATTATTTTCTTTAAAATATAATTTGAAATGAGATTTATTCCAAACATTGGAAGCTCTTGTAAGAACATATGTTGTATTTTCTGAATCATTTTAGATTAGTGTATTTTTTAATTGTTCTAAGTTTTCTTACGTAGGTTGTCTCTGAAATAGTAGAGGTATTAAAGTGACAGAAATACTATGAGAAACATATAGAATAGATTTGGAAATGGCACAACTCCAATGCAAACATTGCAGAAAAAACATTCCTACTAGCTACATAATTGATAAGAAATACTTACTCACGAAAGCAAATGTAAAAATTGGCTTAAGTAGTACAAAAGGTATGTTCAAATTCAGATGAGGTATAATTGTTCCTCCACTATGTCTGCCATTACTATGAAATATGAAAGAAACATATAGAGCTTGGTTGGCTACTAACGATGATTCGATTGAATGACAAATAATATGTGAATAACCCTCATTGTATACCAAATTCGAATAACTTTTAAACTATTTTTAATAAACTAAATAATAAACTAAGAATCATATTTTGGAGTGCCAAATATCTTGTGATACATTTTATGCCACAAATGACAAATCACAATTTAGAATATATTTTACATATTCATGATCATCCCATATAAATCTGGTCATATTCGAGAATGACAATTACAGTTAAATGTGTATATTCATTCCTCAACAATAGAAACTGTTAAATTAAACTTCAATCAAATGCCCAGGATGTACAAATAGGGTCGAGATGACGAGGACATATTTTGGGTCTTGTACTGGAGTAAAATTCTAATGAACATTAGTTGTGGTGGATTATATAGATGAAATTTTGTAAAATTTGGAATTCGCAACATCACAACAAAAGTTATGAGTCATGTGCATATCCAATCCTAGATCTAGATTCAATAGAGCATGCTTCACTTAGAATTTACCAAAGAGAAAGTCAGGAAAACAAAAGAAATATGAAGTAAATATTAAGTAGAACACAAGAGTAAAACACTCAAGTGGATTGATCTTCCATTTTGTTTATTTAGCAAAAAACCAATACAATATATAGGCATTATTACATGAAATACCTTGGGCAAATACCATGGGATACTAAATACCAAGTTCTAACAAACCATATGGGTAGCTCACATTAATGTTGGATTATCTTGACTAATTCCCCCATTATATGACATTGTGCCAAGTGTAACTCCAAGTAGTGGCCATAATGGGATGAAATGAACCTAGATGGACCATGAATGGCTTAGGCTAGTCAACAAGTGTGAAAGGAACCATCATGAGGGTGCTAGAGGTGGTTTAGTGGCTTGGTTTTGGATCATTGAGCAAATTTACCAAATCCTCAAGAGGGCACACCCAATCTTCTTAAAACAGGGAAATGCAATAAATTCCCCATAAATGTAGCATAGAGGGGCACATTGACTCCACAGAATAAGGAAAAGAGTGGGGTGAGAGTGGGTAAGTGGAAAAACAAGCTTTTATGGCATAACCACTAGTCTAAGTGGCTCAAATGTGGACAAACTAGGATCCAAGACACTAGACTAGGAAATAGAACCATTTTCACATGGAACAACTTACACTAAACACTTGGAACCTTATGCAAGATTATTAACCAAGGCCTATATGAGAGATATGTTACAACACCACCCCTTAATCCAAAATGTTTGTGAGCAATTATAAAGGGTCCAAGAAATAAGGCTCATGGTCACCCGTTACATTATTGATCCATATGAACTGTGGAAAGAGGAAAAAACACACGGGGAAAATCCTCCCTAAAAAATGGACATGAAAGAGAAACCAAAAAATGTATACACTCCAAACTAAATGACTAGATGTGATTATCCAAATCAGGAATATGTACAACTACATGATGAATCCTAGGACCACGTAGAGAAACTGAAATGCATTGATAGGAGAGTGAAGGACGCTTTTCAGAATTGAACTTCAAACCAACCAGGGTGCTATGTCCAAAAGATACTTAAAGTGATTGAGAATAAGTGGCCCCAAGTGAATCATAAGTCTCTTGAAGCATCAATTTAAAAAGAATATTATAATCATCTCCAAGAAGGTGGAACAAGAGTCCCAAATGCGCCATTGTGATGGCTAAGGCTTCATCATTGAATTCAAATGAACTTGAAGCAATTCTACTACTCATGGTGTAGGAATAAATAGGAAGCAAACAAGTGTGAAGTAGTGAGAGAATTCACTTGAATTCCAAACTTCCCCTTGACCATGTTTCGAACCAATACTCTCATGTGAAGAAAACCCATCTTCTAGAGAAGGCTCACTATGATCACCAACTAGCAACCCATCTTTAACATTCATAATACAAGACATAGAGGAGAAATACATGGAATGGATAAATAACTCTTCAACAATATTGATGGAAGCAACTCGTATGTTATCTTTATGAAAAATAGCTTCTTGGAAAAGAGAGGAAGCCATGTAAGAAGAAACTTGAGTTGGATCATTTGTTGAATCACTATCTACTTCTTCTTCTTCATTTTGAACAAATTCATGAGAAATCAAATCCATGAATCTATTGTAGGCACCTACAAACAAAACTTGGAAATCTATTTTGGAAGCAAGACTAGAACCCCATAGGCTATGTAAATTTTGGATTGCACAACATCACAAATTTTTTTATGTTTTATGTGCATATCCAATCATAGATCTAGATTCAATAGATCATGCTTCAGTTAGAATTTATCAAAGGGAAAGACAAGAAAATAGAAGAAATATGAAGCAAATATTAAGTAGAACACAAGAGTAAAACACTCAAGTGATTTGATCTTCCATTATGTTTATTGAGAAAAAACCGGTACAATATATAAGCATTATTACATGCAATACATTGGGAAAATACCATGGGCTACCAAATACCATGGGTCCAACAAACCATATGAGTAGCTCACATTAATGTTGGCTTATCTTAACTAATTCCCTCCATCTATGACATTGTGCCAAGTGTAACTCGAAGTAGTGGACATAATGAGGTGAAATGAACCTATATGGACCATGAAGTGGTTAGGCTAGTCAACAAGTGTGAAAGGAACCATCATGAGGGCACTAGAGTTGGTTTAGTGGCTTGGTTTTGGACTATTAATGAGCAAATTGACCAAATCCTCAAGAGGGAGCACCCAGTCTCCTTAAAATAGGGAATTGTAATAAATAGCCCATAAATGTATCCTAGAGGGGCACATTGACTCCATAGAACAAGGAAAAAAATGGGTAAGTGGAAAAACAAGATTTTATGGAATAATAGCTACTCTAATTGGGTCAAATATGGACAAACTAGGATCCAAGACACTAGACTAGCAACTAGAACCATTTTCACATGGAACAACTTACAATAAACACTTGGAAACTTATGCAATATTATTAACCAAGGTCTAGATGGGAAATATGTTCCAACAAATTTATTATTAAGTCCAAATTAAACCTAAACCAAATGCCTGGGCTGTAAAAATAAGACATACACAATGAGGAAATACTCTACCTATTGGAATAAAATTCTAATGAACCGTAGTTGTGATGGATTATATAGATGAACTTTATTCATCACAATAACTATAGGATGATGTGCTCCTCTCCCAGTTGTGCAACTAATATCAGGTGGAATCTATTGCTTTTAATATGTTTGAAATTTTGTAGAGTCTATAGTGGGTTTTTGATATCCATCCTCTACATGCAACTCGCACACAATTGTTCTTAGATTTTATAATAAAAATAACCATTACTAAATTTGAGATACTATCTATTCACCATGGAGGTTGGCGCTTGTGCTTATGCCATTGATCGACCCTACCCTCAATCGATGGTTGATTTTCCATGTTACGTTAGGCCTTCATTGTAACCTGCATACACCCATGATTTAACACAGGTCAACATATAGATAATATAAGATAAAAAAGAATAAACATAATCCAATGAAGGTCAATTCTAAGGAGGAAAATGATATCTAGTAGTAAGAGACACCTTGCGACTTGCATAAGTAAGGCTCTTTTAGATCAAGTCGATTTACTATTCAGGTAATATGGTAGTACAAAGTTTTCTAAGTTCCTTCCCTTTTGCAAAACTATCCATTTTTGGTGAATAGAGTCACCGTAGTTGTAAATTTACCAATATATCCTAAAAAAAGTACTAGATTCAAATTTAATAGTTAATATATGAATATATTTTAAAACTCAAATTCTAAAATCCATAGTCCTTTCATTATTATGAATGAGATAACCCTTGAACCATCATAATCATAAGCAACGTCATTGTTGAATATTAGGATTATTGTTAGTCTTTCAAAACAAACCAAAGAATTGAGATAAAGGTATATCATATTTTATTTGGATGAAATGAATTTAGAGTTATATGAAAAGTTTTTTACTAACCATATAAGAAATAAAATATTAAGGTCATTGTTTAGGTCCTTCCTTTGGAGGATAAACTACCCAACTTAATGCAAGAATGGGAGAGAAACACCAAAATTAATACATATACTAGTGAACAGTAAGGCCTCCAAGTACAACATAACAATTCACTAATGAAACAAAAATTAATACATATACTCGTGAATAGTCAAGCCTCCAAGTACACCATAACAATTGACTCATGAAATTATTTTAGATAAACTAAATATACGGATAATCCAATTAAATGAAAAGTTAAACAACAAAGTTTCTCCTTTCGAGACTAATAAGATTAGTTTACACCGGAAAGAGTCCAAGAAGTCCATGCATTCATAGAGAATTAGTCTCTTATTCACGTGATATGGGTGGTCGTTTCTATTAAATTTTTTGTTTAAGAGACTATAAAAATCCATGGGAACAATACCATATTTAAAGGGGAAATATGGGTTAAAGATTTATGATAAACAAACTACCCATATCGTGGTCTACCCACTCATCTCGATCATTATATCCAATCAAGGGGATATCTCGTTGAACTAGAGGATGAACCGACACGGAAGCTTGGGTATGGTGAATATACAATAAATATATTAACCAAAACCACTTTGATATGGATCCATATGGATACCTTACCAGAGAGGCCTTGGATTGGGGAATTTCCCACTCGAATAAACAACGGTACATCCAATCCTTGTGAAGGCAGATAATGTGAAGGCAGATAAAGGGACTCTCATTGGGGGAATTCTTCCTCCAAAATTCATTAGGGATGTCCCCACAAATGAAATGAGCCAAAACTATGGTAGAGGAAAGGAAATGGAGTATTCTCTCACTTGACCTTTTGAGGGTAGGAAAGTAAAAGGGACGTTTATTGAATTCCTATTGAATTGCTTTACTTGATTAGGATTTTTCTATATATCTGGAGGCAATATAAGATTTGTCAGCTAAAAAAATTCCAATGTCTCTATTGTTGGGTCAAATGCCCATGGTCCTTGCTCTCTGAAGAGGATCATACAGGTCGTACATCCTTTGAGTAGTAATACTTAGTGAGGGTGTTGGGTTTGATGAGCCTTCAAAAGAATATTATAAGGTCCCCAACTGTTTAATCAAACCTAGGAAAATTAAGAGAAACAGGCTTCAAACATTTCTATATGAAACACTTTCCTCCACTTTAATGGAAACTATCTCACTATTTCCAATCTTGGACGAGAATGAAGGAACAAGTGGTAACTACTATTAACATGCAATAAGCCATAAAAACATAATGAAATCAAGAAAAGTAGGAAATATTTCCTTCTCACACCCAAAGACGTTTCCTTGCATTAATAATAGGAAACCTTTTTTATTTTTTGTTGAAGTTTTTTTTTCTTATTTTTTATGCTATAGCACCTATCATAGTTGAAATAAATTCTTATGGAAATAAAAAATAAAAAAAAATGAACCAAAACTTTAACTACACTTTAGAAATGTTGAAATATTAAATGTACTTCTATGAAATAAAGTTAAAATTTTGAAAACAATAATCTCTTTCTACAACAAGGAATAACAACTATATCATTTATATTCTTTTACAAAAACTAAAACTTACATCATAAAACACTCCATCCTCCAACATGTGCAATATTCACAACTAACAAACTAATATTTACATAAGCTAATACATTTACATAACAAATTTTGATTTGCAAAGACAATTTTGATCACATAAAGATAAACGTATTGTTAATTGATCTTTGGATCTGCAAAATTGTTCATTTGGATGAAAATTGTGCGGTTTCTCCAAAGGTTCTCAAAGCTTCCTTTTCTTTTTCTTTCTCAAACTCCATACCTGTTACTTGACAATATTTCTCGTTGTCTTCAACAACTTTAAGTTTGCTTTATTTTCTGTTCTCAATATTGATTTTTCCTCCTTATACTTGTTTCTATCATGGTAAATTGCATAATTCATTCCTTTCACTTCACCATATTTATTAAAAAAAATATTCCCATAAGCTCATCGGTTACTATATTGTATTCGATTTCATGTTGATTCGTTGTAATGTGGACATATAAAGGTCCCACTTATCATATTCGTAATTTTTATAGTCGTCATTACATTTAGTGTTTAATTTACACTAAACAACACAATCATGAATGAAATAATTCCATTTATTAATAGGGTTTTGTTCAAAAATCTTTATCTATTTTTGTAATTCCTAAGAATTTCATGTCTTTACATCTTCAACTATTTATCTTCTCTCACTTTTGTTGTTTTAGAATCCTTGTATTTCCACTAGACTTCTTTCATTAATGTTTTCTATTTCCGTAGCTTTAGTTTTTCCATTCACATCATCAACAAAATTCATGGCTACCTTTATCTCTTCTACTATGCTCACCACTATTAAACCGATGTTTTCTTCATTTGACTTCTTTGCTTCTCCATTCAACATTCTTTCTATTGATTTCAATTTTGTATAAATTCTTAACATCTTTCCAAGAATTTACTTAAGAAATTCATCAAGGTCACAACATTCTTTATCATCTTCAGTTGTTTCTAAAATTCTATTTATGAATTCTCCTTAGTTGTATCTCTTATTTCTTCTTCGATGTCTTCTATATATGTACACTCAAACAAAACATTAGTACAAACATAAATCTCTTCACTATCAATTTCATATTTATGTATATGTTGTTTCATGTTCTATCTCTACAACTATTTCATGTTTTCTTTCCACTTATGTGGAAACCAAAGGTAGGGTTTCTTCACGGGGACTTCACTTAGTGAACCTTTCACATAGCACGTGCGATCGTGGGATAATAAAGAATACCCTTAATTTCCAGAGATATTGACCCAAACTCTTTTTGTTGAAACCCCCTCCCAATACTTAAAACCTCCTCCCCACCCCTTTTTATACCTNTCGTCCACAAGTGAAGCCCCCGTGGGTTTCTTTATTCAAAACAATCTCACCTACAACAATTAACTATGTTATTGCTTCTTGTTCAACATATTTTTCATCATCAACTGCAGTAGAAATTGGTATGTCATCCACTTGGTTCACAAATCCAAGTAGGTTATCTATATGGTTTAGGATATCATCGATCAACTTCATTTCCTTCTTAATTTCAATATGTTCTTACTCCCCAAAACATTCTTAATCATATTTCACCTTAGTTTCAACTTCATATTCTAACACCTTGAGCAATTAAATATTCTATAAAATTTTCTTCATCTTCATGTGCTTTATCACCAATTACAACATCTTCAAAGTCATCTACATTTTCAAAGTATTCATGAGGTTCATATAAATCCACCTCATTTCCAACAATAATGTTCTCTTCATCTTTATCTACAACAAAAACGTAGTTGTTTTTGTCATATACAACTTTTACATTATTATTTTCCTCTTCATGTACAACTAGGACATGGCTACAATAAACTGTTCATCCTTTACTTTGTCTTCAATTTCAATTTTATATTGTGTTGTGGAATCTACAAAGCTACTCTCATCTTTTATTCCACTTGCACATTGAGAGACATAACATTCATCAAGTAAAAAAATTAGTCTTAAGGACTTGCTCATCAAGCAATCTTCTTCATTGATGTCCTCCATTTCTTCATGTGCATGTCCTCTTCCTTGAAATATTCACCATATTCAATAGAAATATTTTTGTCGTCCGCTTCTTCATTTGAAATAACATCAAGATTGCATTCCATTGTTTCTCTTGAAGTATCAACACAACTAGTATGGGATCTTCTTGCTCCCCCCTTGTTATTCTCCATCTTCAAAATTTGTAAACCCAGACATATTGTCTATTTTTTCAGCTGCATGCTCATCATGTTCACAAGCTATCACCATATGTTCATTGAATTCTTGCAAATAATGTGTGAGCTATCGCTTATTACATTTTCCAACTTCTTATTTTGGATTACAAGCCAAAGAATTATGGAGTTCATCTTACAATATGGAATTTTTTTTTTTATAAAATTCTTCCTTATATTTTATGAGGTCTTTAACATTAATATGCTTCAATTTTTTTTACCTCTCATGTGAATCTCCTTCTATCATAGAGTTCCTCATGCACAACCTTAACTTCATCTTCTGTAAGTGGCCTTTATATTTTCATCATAATTTTTAGAAGGCCTTTACAGCTACCCTTGGTCTGAAATTTCACTATATGACTTCATTCTCTGTTCATCATTGCTTCATAAAATTCTATATTCTCCAGAAGATTCCTTAATCCTTCACAATTGTCTTGTAAATTTTCATTTCTGAGAGTCTTTCTTCTTCCATATTTCATTTTCTTTTTGAAACCCATTTTTTTCTCCCCGCTAGTTTGTGTGTTAGAACCCAAATCTCGATGTGCATAGAGTATTCACGGGCGAGGTGGTGTCACTAAGTGAGTAGTTAGTTGTTCTAGCTTGAAGGAAGCCAGTATGAGCCATAGTTCTATGTCAAGATTCAAAATTGATGAGGAGGATTGGCATAGTGATTGCATTGGAGGTTAGGTACACTGAGATGTATTATTCATTTGTGACTTGCCTCATGGTAGCATAATTTATCCTTTCCTAAGCTTGATATGATCATGACTAATGTGTATTCATGAGATCTTTCATCTCTAAGTACTTTATATCATAGATAACCCATTTCATATCCAATATTCCTAAGATGAAAGGGAACATAGATTTTGTTCTATTTTCTTCGATCCATAAGCTTGTTGTGTTTGGGTTATGGAAATATATGTGGTGAAAAAGGACTTGTAGAGCATGATTTGGGTATTTATAAAGTCACATGGAGATCATCCTAGATGCAATTTTAGTGAGCTATCAATTTTCATAAATAGAAAGAAAGAAGCACTCATAGCTCCAACCAGATGTTAGAGTTGTCTCAAGAAGAGTAGTGGTCTTGACCACATTCTTGGAGAAAGAAGGGAAGGAGAAATGATATGCGAGGAATCACCTCCTACGTGAACCAAAAGGTAAGTTTCCCTAAGTCTATAAACATGAGAATGAGTCCACATTGAGTGGAAATTGAAGCCTAGAGAAAAATAACAAGTTTGAAGGAAACCTTGTTAGAAGTAGAAGCTCAACAAGAAGGTTTTGACCACAATAGTTTCTTTTGAAGGAAACATAGGTAAAGTCTATTTGTTATAAAGTATTTTTGTGAATATTTCACTACAAGGAAAAGACCCTTTAGTGGATTTATAGAATATGTTTTTAGTGTTACAAAATTGGTGAAAATTCTCAAAGAAACCTTCACTACAACCTCCACAAATGGTAATGGATATTTTAGTGAAGGTTTTTACAGAAATGTATTTTAACTAAAAAAAACTCGGTGGATGGATGGTTTTGCATATGTTTTTCTTTTCTGGTGTGATTTATTAGATGAAAGGCATCAATTCTATGAAAAATAAATGCACCAAAATGTTCCTAAGAAACATAAGCACCAATGCACTTAAACATAACCACAAATTTTTTTTAACAGGAACCAATGCTTTATCATGATATATGCACTGGTGCTATATAAAAACACAAGCACCAATGTGTTACATTAAAGTAAGACTAGTGCTTAAGAATTGTTAAAAAGGATTGGTGCAATAATGGAAGAAAAATGCAGTGGTGCGGTAACAGTAGAAACAAACCAGGGCAATCAGGTAAGTAAAACACATTGATACGGTAAGAGAAGAAACACACTGGTATGATAAAGAAATTAAAATTCACAGGCGAGATACCTAAAGCAAAATGCACTGGTAACGTTTACTGGGACGATAAATCTCGAAATATTTTAAAAAAAGATAACAGTGTGGTCATTTTACACTAGTACGTAATATACACCAGTAGCAAACATGTGTGCACATTATTAAAAGACATTGGGGAATCATTATATTAAATCCCATGGTGTGAATATATTGAGCAAATGCATTGCTGATTTTTTTCAGTTTGGCTAATAATGACTATTGGCATAACACTGGAATATTTATATTTTGTTTATATGTTGTTTAATTCCATTATTCATCAGAAGTAAAAATATTTTTTATCGTAATGTTCATTTGAATTTTTATTTTTGCGTTTGGATGTGATGATTGGATTAATTTGTTATATCATAAATTTTTGTATTTATTGTAATATTTGATCATCTATATATTTAATTAATTATGTAACATTTCACATGTACCATTTCAATTCATTAGAGGACACAATAGAATAGAAAAAATCATTTTATTATATATCAAAGAGAGGCCCTTTCTCATACAAAACATGACAACATAAAGTCGACAATAATGATCAAATTTCAACATGCACATAATCTATTGTTTCAATTGGGACATTATGTACAATACATTATACCTTAAAATGTCTAATTTTAACATACAATTATTTCAACATATACAACAACTTGAATTAATATCTAACATATATGCACCATCATTGTTCATTGGAACTACTATCAGTTCTCTAGCCACTTCCTTGACAGGGGTTATTTTGCTGAATGTTTTGTTCATTACCTATATTGTTTTCCTCTTCTTTAGCTTCCATCTACAAACATACAAACAAAGTGTAATGAGTATATCTACATTGTTGGGAATATTGAAAAATAAAATAGATAATATACATCAATGCATATTGAAAAGTGATGTACCATAGAAAGAATTGAGTCATGAATGATACACATATTGTCAAAACCAAATCTCATGTATTCTTTGAACAAATCTTATGTTGGCTCTACTCCATAATTTGTTTCTCACAAGTTTTATGCCATGTAAGAGATCATATATTTATTATAAAGGATTTTTTTGTTATATTAACTATAAAATGAGTTAATTAAAACAACATAGATACTTATTAATTCCACAATTTGTTTTTCATACGCCAACATATACTCACAACCCTGACTTAACCCAATGATAATCATTTCTTTCAATGGCTCTTTTTTGTGTGATAACACCTGTTTCAAGACATCCAAGGATGGCCAATGAAAAAATAAAATAAGATATAATGATCACAACCAATATGAAATCGTAAGTTTTTATAAGGAAATGATCACAACAACTTACAAACTTTGCTATCAATCTTTTTCTTCCTTCTTACTTGTGTCTTATGTGCTGAATAGGTCCATTTTTTTTCCTTTCTGCAACAAAACAATTGAAAATTAATATTTTATGCTAAATCAAGCAATGTGATCTACATAATAGAAAAATCCCATGAGTTCATATATTTGAAGCATGTAGTTATTGATATGGCTCCTCCTACGTTGTAATTATGTCTATTTCCTTGACCATCTCCTTCCAGTACACTTTTTTGGACATCCATACTTGCGAATTTCGGATATCACCTTGTTCATCATTTGGGATTTCATAATATTCTCAAAAATGTTTAATTACCTAAGGTATTTTTATGCTAATATGAAAATAAATATAATAGAATCATAATAATAATAATAATATCAATATTTATTTCTTTCTTATTCACCAGATTCATCCCTCCTCAAATTTTCCATCAAGGTTTTATCCTCTTATACACTTAGATTGCAAAGAATCTTATCGAAATTCCTCATTTTTTGTCTCTGCATGTGACACATTAAACAATATATATTAATTAAATTTACAAATAATTGAAACATATTAATTTAATATAGAAATTACAAAGAACTTGTCTTCTCTGGAATTTCGAATGTGTTCCCATCATGTCGACAACAATTGTTGTTCATTAATCTATTATCATGCATTTTCTATAAATAACCAACTTGGACCATTATATAAAGAAGCTATTAAGCATATAATACAAATAAATTACATAACTTTAAATTTAAAATAGGTTTGTAATTCCAGAGCATTTCTTTAAAAGAAATGCTTTGGTGCATTTAGTACGTTAACGCATCAGGGCACCAAAATTAAACACGTTGTTAAGTAGAAAAAAATCAAATACGCATGTTGGTTCAATAAATTTATTTTAGTGCACCAAATATTGAGATGATGCACTTGTATTACAAAGGAACCAATGCTTTATAATAACTAGATTGCATAAAAAATGCATAAGCTATTTAAAAAAAAATTAAACCTGAAATGAAAATGTCATGGAGGATGTTAACGGTGCTCTTCTGTTCAAAATGCATCAGTGTGTTTTAACAATTATAATACACTGTAAAGCCAATAAGCATATTTTTTAATGAAAAATAAAAAACAAAAAACGATATGGATTCGTATTCAACCCAAGAATTGGTCACATTGCACCCAAATATTTATATATAAAAGCACAAACTCATTAAATCTAAAATACCTAAAATAAAAATCAATCTGCAAAACAATAAAGGGATTTAAGCCCTAATGTAGAATTTTGTTGCAACAGGAGAAGAAGCATTCCAACATTGATGATACCTATGATTTTTTTTGCATCTAATTAAAATTTAATAGGAAAATAAATTAATCATGCATTGTGATTAATAGTAATAATTTACATACATCAAAATTCTACTTTGTAGGGTTTGCTTGATTCATCGTACCTTACAAATTTTGACCTTTAGAATAACCTGTATGCGCCAAAATCCCCCCCAGTAAGTCTCTCTTCCAAAACTCTCCCATCAAAATTTTGACGAAATAATGAAATAGTGATTAGGTTTTTTTTTTTTATAACACTTTTTAGATTAGGCATTTTGAAATCCTTCCCCTTTTTCAATTTATGGAAAATTACTTCGTCTTGTTTTTTAATTTTTTATTCTTGGGAATTTGATGCACGTCTTGAATAGATGCACCAGCGTGTCAGTTCCTTGACTACATCGTTAAGTATTTTTTAAATCTTACAAAATAATGGTGCACCAAAATTATATGCATGCACTGGTTTCGTGGTGTGTCTATGAAATATAGACGCTATAGTGTGCACATGCTGGTAACTGTACTGCTATAAACACTATTGAATATCACATCGATAACTATTAACTATTGAATATAGTGGATAATTTATTTTTCGGGGGATTGTGCAAATGTTTGAGTGTGGTGCGTATGTGGGTTGGACACACCACTGCACTCTTCTAGTAGAGACGCACCTTTGCAATTTAAAATATTATGGCTCACCGTTATCAACAGAAAGCTCTAAGAATTTCTGTTTCGATTGAAAACGATATATTCATCTCAAAAATTTCAACTTAAACTCATATTATTCTTACAAAATAGTTATGAAACTATATTGGAATTAAAATTGTGATATTGTTCTAAAAACACTTATGCATGCCTATTGATTGTATATTTTGGTCAAATGTAGGTAGAAAATG
The DNA here is from genome assembly GCA_001517045.1 of Pseudotsuga menziesii. NCBI lineage: Eukaryota > Viridiplantae > Streptophyta > Pinopsida > Pinales > Pinaceae > Pseudotsuga > Pseudotsuga menziesii. Next base: position 950,265 of record LPNX010585658.1, read on the forward strand.
TTATAATATCGAATGTGCAATTCTTCAAATTCTAGCTCATTTTATCTTGTACAAAGTTCAAGGAGTTATCCCTTTCCATCTGCATTATGTTTATATTTTATTTATAATTTAATAATTTAATTGAATTTATGTTACTTATCCATGTGAATCTGAATAAGGACATATTAATGTATGTTAAAAGGAATGGAAACGTGTTACCGAAAATTATCAATCAATGCAGACAAAGATTGTTTCTCTAATCTAAATGGTTTAGATCCATAACAAAAAAGTACAAGAATGTAAACTTTCCCTAAATTAATCAAATCACTTGATTGAAATGAATCCTTACCTCTAACTAAAGCATGTCCTCATTTATTTGGAGCCTATAAAATATTATGGATGAAGAGATAACCTGCAAATAATTAGGAAACAATAGCAACTGGAAACTTACAAGATGATATGATATATTTAAATAATTGGTCGAGGAGAGTTATTCTAAATGAAATGGCAACTCATTTTTCCTAAATGAAATCAAAAATAATTTATGGGAAAGGAAAACATTGATTTTGTTAGAGAAATAATCCACCTTAGTATTATGATCACACACCTATGTACATTTCCTTAGCTTCTATGCTATGTTCTATGGTCCAGACTTACGATATATTGATCATTTACTGATATTTGAGGTGCTCCTGGTTGATTATTCTGACAGTTGAGGTGCTCTTGGTTGATCATTCTGACAGAATGGTGTTTTCATTGATGACAAAACAACCTTGGTGCGCTTCCCCATCCCTAGATCCAGGGAATATGTTTGATCTCACGCGCCTGTGCATGTTTGTGGTGATTTTTGGCCTTCCTTAAGCATTTATTGCCTCCTAGAGCCACTCCCACTCACCCATGTGCTCACCCATACCTATTGTTCCTCCATTTATGATCAAGCATTCCTCACCGAGGTTCACACTAGCATTTGTGATCATTTGGGACGATTAGGAAGTTAATTGGTCAAATCATGGTCTAACACTTACATGCATCCAGATGGCCTCCAAGGCCTCACAATTTTTACCTATTGTAATATAAAAATGATCCAAATATTTTTGCATTTTGGACATACGTAATAATAGCAGTTATTGACTACATTTGTGTATGTTATTTTTACTCTTTCTATTTTGTGCATAATTTGTGTGTAATATATAATTGTGAGAATATCCTTGGCTCCTAGATCCTACTATGAATCAATTCTCACATGGTATCATATCTCTTTGGAGCTGAAAATCAAATCCATAGTGTTTGAGTTGTTGTTTGAGGGATTTTCCAGATAGATTTGAGTGTTTGCATTACAGGTACAATCGGTAGTTTGTCACCCAGTGCGCAAGAAGAAATGGAGGAGACTCATGTATTTCTGAACCCATTGAACTATTTAGAATGTAAGTTTGAAATCGTTCCCTTGCTGTAGGAGTTTCAAATCTATCCAAAGGCAAGAAGAAAACCAGAGATTCGAAGCAGCAAGAGAAGAAGAAGTTGGATAAACCCAATTCTCCATATGGGGGTTTGAATCCTTGCAAGGAAAAGGAAAAGAAGAAGTAATAAAATACCAAATGCACCTACTTTCACAAGGGGTGGCATCCAAATAGTGCACGTATGAATAAGAACATATACATGATGGAAGATTGAGAAGAACAACATCCCACTGCATGAGGGCACAAGGAAGAAAGATGATGGTTCAGGCTTAGACAAAAAAGAAAGAGGCCATGCTTTAGTTTCTAGTTCTTCAAACTCTTCTTCCTTCATAATAGATTCAAGAGCTTCTAGGAATATGGCCTCCATAGAAGACTAATTCTTGTCCATGTATTCTCATAGTTGTCCATCTATTCGTATTTCTGATGATTCAGAGATCCAAGCCAAAGGGATTGGAAGGATCGATCTTGAAGATGGATACTTCAATATTTTTTTGTTTGTACTTGATCTAGCAATGAACCTACTATTAGTGTATCAAATGACTCACACCGGTGAATCCAAGAGAGTAAAATTTACTCCAGACATATTGGAGATGGAAAAAATATCTATAAACAAAGTGGTGGCATTGGATTTTTCTGATCATAATGCAAGAATGTACAAATTCTCCCATTTCCTCCCCTACTCCCAAGGGAATGCAATTCTTTCACATGTCATTGAGACAAGCAGGTTGTGGCATGAGAGGTATGGTCATCTCAACTACAGGTACTTCTAGGAATTGAACAAATAAGGCATGGTGGAAGGGCTTCCTTCTATCAAGTCTTCAAATGGCACATGCAAAGGATGTGCAGTGGGAAAGCATTCAGAGCGCAACTATGAGAAAGGGAAGGAAAGGATAGCTGTTCAACTGCTTGATTTGGTTCATTCAAATCTTATTGGGCCTCTTCCCACACCTTATTATGGGGGATCAAGGTATGTATTGACTTCCATATATGAATTCTCAAGGTATTGCTGGGTATAATTCCTCTAACTAAAATATGAAGTCTTTGAGACTCTCAAAGTTTGGAAAGCCCTGGTTGAGAATGCACGTGGGAATAAGATCAAGGTCCTTAGGACTGAAAAATGGAAAGGAGTATGTGAACAAGATTTTGTAGTATCTTTGTGAAGAATGTGGAATCCAAATGCAGCATTTGGTTCCCTACACACCACAACAAAATGGTGTTGCAGAGCACACGAACATGGCTCTCAAGGAGATGATAACCTGTATGATTGAAGCAAAGGATTTGAATCCTAATATTTGGGCTGAAGCCATTAAATCTGCTTCATATGTTCAAAACAGATCTCCTCACAAATATTTGGATGGAAAAACACCATATGATGGTTGGTTTGGTAACAACCCAAGTGTTTCACATTACAGGGTTGTTGGCTCAAAGGCTTGGGCTAGGATTCCTCCAGAGAAGAGAAAGGCCTTGCAACCTCAAAGAGAGGAGTCCACCATGGTTAGATATGTTGAATATGAAAAGGGTTACAAGCTCTTTGATTACTCATCTGAGAATAAATTCATAGAAAGGAGTGTACAACTCGAAGAGGAGCTCATGCAAGAGGTCGAACTAGCTCATGGGGAATGGTCACATCCTCAACTCCATGATGATGTAAGTGATGAATCTCTTTCTCATTTTTCTGATTCTGATATTGATGAATATTATGATGACATGCATTCATATCATGAGTCACCCATTTGTCCCAAGTGGTTTGAGAAAACTATTGACGCAGTTGAAAATCTAGTTGGTAATCCACTAGATCATAGGAAGACTAGATCTCAATTTCACAATGCTTTCTCTGTATGTGAATTAAATATTTATAATATATTCTTCATGGTGTTTGGATATGATATCAAAGCATATCAGGAAGCATCACTTGACACAATATGGAAAACAACCATGCAAGAAGAGTTCAACTCATTGCAAGACAACGAGACTTGGGAATTGGTTCCCTTTCCCTCCAAGAGGAAACTAGTGCAATGCAAGTTGGAATATAGGAACAAAGTGGTTATTGATGGTTCATTTATCAATTATAAGGCTAGGTTTGTTTCCAAATGCTTCTCTAAAGTCCAAGGATTTCACTATACAGAGACATTTGCATCGGTTGCAAATATGGACTCTATCAGGCTAGTTTTAGTCATTAATGCATCTAAGCGCTAGTAGGTTCACCACATGGATGTGAAGAGTGCATTTATTCATGGTGAAATTAAAGAGGATATATATATGCAGAAAACTAAAGGTTTCATTGAGGATAATTCACTTGTATGCATATTAAAAAAGTCTCTCTATGGACTCAAGCAAGTCCTCAAGGCTTGGTATGCTAAGATGGACAATTTTCTACTTTCGCTTGGCTTTGAAAGATGTAAATATGATTATAATGTGTATTTGCAGAATGTTGGTTACTTATTTCAAGTCATAGTTCTGTATTCTGATTATATTTTGATTACATGTAGTTGCACTAAAGAAATTGGATCGGTTAAGTCTTCCTTGCACAGTGAATTCTCCATGACTGGTCATGGATTGTTGAAGCATTTTCTTGGATTGGAAATTGAGCAATATGAAGCAGGGATTAAGGTAATCCAAAAAAAAATATGCTGCATGCCTGTTATTGAATTTTAAAATGGCTAAATTTAAGGTAGCCAAGTGCCCATTCCTTTCAAGTATAAAACTAGGTGAATTTGGTGCATCTCCATTGGTGCACAACTCGTTGTACAAACAACTAGTTAGGAGTCTACTGTATCTTACACACTCCCAACAAGATTTGGCATATACTATAGGTGATGTAGATAGATATATGCAATAGCCCCATGAGATCCATTGGAAGGAAGACAAGAATATTCTACACTATGTGCAAGGAACCAAACACTTCGGGGTACACTATGTTGTTGGTTCTCCACTAGAACTAGTTGGATTTAATGATTCTGATTGGGTTGGTCATCCCATTGACAATAAATACACTTCAGGTTATGTATGCAATATTGAACATGGTCCCATATTCTAGTTGTTATATTTTTATCAATTAGACAGTATTATCTTAGGATCTTATCTGATAGAATAACATGCACATCAATCAATCACATGAGACAATAGACACAAAGATTTTCCTCGGGGAAACCATAAAGGATAAAACCCCACAACTTCCTCAGATATATAATGAGCACCAATGGTAGCAATAAAACCCAAATACATAAATGTGATCTCCAACAGCTGTTCTCTCTCTCACTTGAGCGAGCTTCTTCTCTCTCACCTATGCGCTATAGCTAGGTGAGTGTGTGTCTCAAATAGAGAGGCTCACTCTCTATTTATAATAGCTTTTTACTTGACAATAAATTACCAGGGCCAACTTCTCTAGGAGAGTCTAATAACCCTATTTCCCCACAACTATGGGGACTTTTCCCTCTGATCAACAAGGAGGGTTAATCACTATGACTTTACATGACTTGATTACATTAATGATTCTCTCGATGGGAAAATCAGGGACCAATGAAATACAATATATGAGATATACAAGTGAATACATTTCAAAGTTACAAATACATCAACACTCCCTCTTAACTAGGAAGGTATTCTCTTGACACAATTCATCAACACAAGTCTTCTTCTCTGGATCATCATCAAAGTTGGATCATCAATGGATCATCATTGGATCATCATCAAAGTTGGATCATCATTGGATCATCATCAAAGCTGGATCATTACTGGATTATCATCAAAGCTGGATCACCACTGGATCATCATCATCATCACTACTTCCTCTATCTTGATCAAATGTTACTATTTCTCAATTCTACTCGTCACAGGAAGTTCTATAGAGCCAGCCCTTTTTCATGCTAGTTGTAGGCATATCCTCCACGTAGGTATTCATTTTATTCAACACTTATATCTGACCATGTGGGGAACACATCTCGCAACCATGTCAGAATGGCTCTACACTTACATATGACCATGTGGGGAACACATCCCGCATCCATGTCAGAAGGGATATGCACTTACATCTGACCATGTGGGGAACACATCCTGCATCCATGTCAGAAGGGATATGCACTTACATCTGACCATGCGGGGAGCACATCCTGCATCCATGTCAGAAGGGCTCCGCACTTACATCTGACCATGTGGGGAACACATCTCGCATCCATGTCAGAAGGGCTCTGCACTTACATTTGGCCATGTGGGGAACACATCCCGCATCCATGTCAGAAGGGCTTTGCACTTACATCTGACCATGTGGGGAGCACATCATACATCCATGTCAAAAGGGCTCTACACTTACATCTGACCATGTGGGGAACACATTCTGCATCAATGTTAGAAGGGATCTGCACTTACATCTGACTATGTGGGGAACACATCCCGCATCCATGTCAGAAGGGATCTGCACTTACATCTGACCATGCGGGGAAAACATCCTACATCCATGTCAAAAGGGCTCTGCACTTATATCTTACCTTGTAGGGAATACATCCTGCATCCATGTCAGAAGGGCTCTACACTTACATATGACCATGTTGGGAACGCATCCTACATCCATGTCAAAAGGGCTCTACACTTACATCTGACCCTGTGGGGAACACATCCCTCATCCATGTCAGAAGGGCTCCAAACTTATATTTGACCATGTGGAGAACACATCCCACATCCATGTCAGAAGGGCTCTGCACTTACATCTGACCATGTGGGGAACAAATACCACATTCATGTCATAAGGGATCTACACTTACATTTGACCATGGGAGGAACCAATCCTACCACCATTTTAAAAGGGCACATGGAATCATCACCTCCCCTTGGAAGGAACCTTGATCTAGAGAACACCAATCTTCTCTTCTGAAGTAATCGAATTTCACTTTGGACATTTCTAGCATAGAATCACATCAGGGCTGATTACGTCCAAGGATAACCTGCGAGCTTCGCCATGACTGATTACATCTGAGGAAAACCTACAGGACCTTTTACGTCTGAGCAACCTATGAGCTTCACCCAGATTTTTTGCATAGATAACCTCTCTCATCGGCTATGCTAGAACTCCCTCTTTTGAGAGATCTCAATCTGGATCACATACTGGAGCTTCATTGCTCCTCTCTCGGCTATTCTTAGTGCCATGCAGGACTCCTTCTTGCTAAACCAAGAGATAACACCTGATCCCATGCTGAAGTAGCACCCCGAAGTGCTCTTCCTATCAATGGCACTTCCTACCCAATTCAAATCCACATAACCTTCCAGGTTAATATTTTGATTCGCCCCATACTTGAGCCCATAATCAACTGTACCCTTCAGGTACCTCAGAATGTGCTTTGTAGCAATCAAGTGAACATGTCTCGGATATGTCAAGAACTGGCTCAATGTGATCACAACAAAGCAAATATATGGTCTTTTGTTCATCAGGTACATCAAGGACCCAATCATCTGACGATACATCGTAGAATCAACCAACTCTAATGAAGCATCACTCAATAGCTTCAGGTTCAATGCCATAGGTGTGGTCATGGCCTTGCAGTCCATCATCAAGAACCTCTTCGAGATCTATACTGCATACTCCCCTTGTCCCAGAGAGATTTCATCTGCATTCTTCCACACCTCCATGCCTAGAAAGTAGTGCATCATACCCAAGTCCTTCATCTTGAACTCGACAGCAAGCTTCCTCTTCGTATCAGCAATCAACCCATCCTCACCTATTACAAACAGGTCATCTACATACAGTAGGAGTATCACTGGGTTCCCTTGTTCAATATTGTAGTAAAGGTTGGAATCCGCTTTACTCTTGGTAAAGCCCAAACTAGTCAAGAAGCTGTCAATCCTGTTGTACCATGTCTTGGGTTCCTGTTTCAAACCGTACAGGGATTTCTTCAATTTACACACATTAGTTTCCCTATCTTGTGTCTCAAAATTGAGTGGCTGTTCCACATACACTTCCTCTTCCACTACACCATTTAAGAAAGTAGTCTTGACATCCATCTGGTGTATTTGCCATTTCATCACTATAGCCAAAGCAAGTATTGATCCGATGGAAGTGTATCTAGCTATAGGTGCAAAATTGTCTTCATAATCTATTCCTTCTTTCTAGGAGAAGCCATGAGCAACAAATATTTCTTTATATTTCTCTATGCTGCCATCTGCAGCATGTTTGATCTTGTATATCCACTTGGAAGTCACAACAGAATTCCCCTCTGGTATTGGGGACAACATCCCAGACATCATTCTTCATGATCGAATGATACTCCTCGATCATAGCATCCTTCCATTCTTTCTTCTCTACCACTTCTTCATAATTGGAAGGCTTTTTATCAATGATGTCACATAATAGGGCTACATAACCAGAGTAGGACCTAGTTCTTTTCCTCTCTCTGTACATTTATTCTGGAGCCCCATATCTTTCTGCACCTTGGATTTCCTCTTGTACCCATATAGGTTTCATCTTGTGAGGATTCTTCTCTTGGGGTGGATCTACAGGTTCTTTGGGTTCTTCTATTTCTCAATATTCTTCTTGAGTTTCATTGTTCATAGTTGTATCTTGAATCCTGGGTACTTCTGTTTCTTCATGGTCTTCAACAGGTCTCTTTCTAGATTTGTTGTAAGTGGAGTCTTCATCAAATTTTACATCTCTATTGATGTTGATATTCTTGAATCCTAGGAAGTATATTCTATAAGCCTTTGAGCTTTCACTACATCTCACAAATATTCCCTTCTTTTCTGAAGGATCTAAATTCATCCTCTTTTCTTTTGGATTGTGTATGTATAATGGACAACCAAATATTTTGAGATGTCTGACTTCTAGTTTCTTTCCAGAAAATACTTCTTCAGGTGTCTTGTTCCTGAGTACTCTGTGTGGAGTACTATTCTATATATACACAACTATCCTGGTAGCTTCTGCCCATATATGTATGGGAAGATCTTGATCATGAAGCATTGCCCTTGTAGCTTCCATTATCGTTCTATTCTTCCTTTCTGCAACTCCATTCTGTTATGTATTATATGGAGTGGTCAACTCCCTCTTAATCCTTGAATCTTTGCATAATTCTTTGAATTCATTTGATGTGAATTCTCTACCATTGTCTAATTGGAAGGTCTTGATTTTCTTTTCTGTGTGGTTCTCGATCAAGGCTTTGAATTCTTTGAACTTGATGAATACTTCATCTTTGTTATTCAAGAAGTATATCCATGTCTTCCTAGAAAAATCATCAATGAAATAAAGATAGTATACATACCCACTCAATGAACTAGATGACATCGGAACACATACATCAGAGTGGATGATTTGCAAGATTCCTTTTGCCTTTCTCTCGCTACTTGGAAATGTATTGTTTGTGTCCTTTCTTTTTGTACATCCTTTGCAAACATATTCACGCTTTGCCTTTATTTCTGGAAGACCTTCAACAACTTTCCTTGCAAGTGGTGGTGCTCTATAGGGCACATGTGCAATCCTTCTATGCCAAAGCTCATTTGGATATATGGAGTCATGGACCAAGGCTTGTTCTGGTTGGCCCTTTATCTTGTATAATCCTCCCTCTTGCTCTCCAATCAAAACTGCATCATCTATAGTCTTTCCCTTTGGCCACATAAGGACTTGGCCATCTACAAATGCAACCCTCATGCCTTTTGCATCTAATGCAGAGATGGAGAGGAGGTTATTCTTTAGTCTTGGTACAAAAAATACATCCTTCATCTTCATAGACTTGCTAGAGTCTAGCTTATAGGAGGATTCACCACTACCTTTTATTGGATATTGGTAGTCATCCCCAAGTTTCACCTTGTGAGGTGACTCATGTTTGGACAGTTTCACAAAGGATTCTTTGAATCCTGTCATATGATTGGAAGCCCCACTATCTATAAGCCAATCATTGCTTCTATGTGTGACATTTCCTGTGAGGGAAGAAATCAAAACATATTCTTCATCCCTTGAAGAATCTTCACTTTCTTGTTTGACTCTCTTCTTGGAAGGTTCATCATCCTCTGCAGCATGAGCATGATGTCTTCTTTTGTTGTCCTTCTTCTTGTGAGAGCCACCCTTATTTCTAAGACAATATTTGACGAAGTGTCCTCTTTCATCGCATGTATATCACTTGTATTTAGATAGATCTCTATTATATCTTCTAGTTTTATCTTTCTGGTGGGAATGATTACCTTTGGGATGATGATAGTCTCTTCAGATTTTCTTGGAGTGTACTGTGAGAACTTGATATTCACTTCCTATATTTTCTTCTCGGGCTACTATTCGAGCTTCTTCTTGTGAGCATTCCTCCCATAGTCTACTGAAGGTTACTGGATTTCTTTTAGAACAAATCCCTTGATTGAAAGAGTCCCATGACCTAGGGAGACCATTCAAGGTGGTCATCACAATTTCTGCATTCTCCACTTCTTCATCCATTGCTTCAAGTTGTTCTTTGATCTAGGAGACCCTTGTAAAGTATGATTGTATGGTCCCCGCATTCTGGATCTTCACATTCTTCAATTGGTTCCTTAAAGTCATCTTCCGATTTATGTTCTTTCCTTCAAATAGCTTGGTCAAGGATTCAAGCATCTCTTTAGGTGTCTTTAGGGAGGACACATGTGGTATTAGGTTATCCTTGATTGAATCAACAATAATCCTCTTGGCCTTGATCAAGTTCTTCTTATATAAGGCCTTAGCCTCATATCCCTCTAGAATTAGAACCTCTCCACTGATGTAGGAGACCAATTCATTTTCTTCAAGAACTAGGGAGATCATATACTTCCATGCTCGAAAGTTATCAGATCCCTGAAGATTTTCATCAAGCTTAGTGTGATGAGACATATTAACTGAGAACCTCAAATGGAAATACAAAATATTTATATCTTACCAATTTGAGAAGCTTAAAACTGGATCTGGAGCTGATCTTCTGTAGTGCTGGTTTTCTGGTTCCAGGGAAAATTAGGGTTTGAATTTCCCATAGTTCTACCCAACCAAAAACCTCGATTTTTTTCTCTAAAATTAGATTTTGAGGAGGAGAGTAAACCTATGTTGTGCCCATTAAAAAATTCCTCTTCAGTGAAAATCCCTAATTTCTCGATGCAGTGGTAGGTAAAAAATTGGAAGTTCTCAGAATCAGATTCTGCTTCAACGGAAAGATGCACCCTTTAATGGAGAGTCATCCCAGCATCCTTTTGCTGATGGATTGTGGAGAGAGACCCAAAAAGTAAGAAGCCCTAGCTTAGACATCTACACAGTGTCGTCTTCTCAAGTTAGCTCTGATACCATGTTATATTTTTATCAATTAGACAGTATTATCTTAGGATCTTATCTAAGAGAATAACATGCACATTAATCAATCACAAGAGAAAATAGACACATAGATTTTCCTCGGGGAAACCATAAATGAGAAAACCCTGCAACTTCCTCAAATATAGAATGAGCACCAATGGAAGCAGTAAAACCCAAAGACAAAAACATGATCTCCAACAGTTGTTCTCTCTCTCACTTGAGCGAGATTCTTCTCTCTCACCTATGCGCTATAGCTGGGTGAGTGTGTGTCTCAAATAGAGAGGCTCACTCTCTATTTATACTAGTTTCCAAATTGACAATAACTTACTAGGGCCTAATTCTCTAGGAGAGTCTAATAACCCTAGTGCCCCACAACTTTGGCGACTTTTCCCTCCAATCAACAAGGAGGGTTAATCACTATGACTTTACATGACTTGATTACATTAATGATTCTTTCGATGGGAACATTGGGGACCAATGAAATACAGTATATGAAATATACAAGTGAATACATTTTGAAGTTACAAATACATCAACACTAGTAAAGCAAGAAACAACACACCATATCCCTCTCTTCAGCTGAGGCTGAATACTAAGGAGCAGTGAACGTAGCTACACAATGTGTGTGGTTGCAAGGTATTATTTGGGAACTTGGAGTTGCATTTGATTAACCCACATTCATTTGGTGTGATAATCAAAGTGAAATCAAGATTTACATTGATCCAATGTAGATACAGAGGACCAAACACATTGAGATACACATGCACTACATACAGATCTTGGTGCATGATCACGTTATAGCCTTGCACTATTGCCCATCTGCAGAGAAAAGTGTTTACATATTCACCAAGAGATTCATAGAGAATACATTCACCTATATGAGATCCCTTCTTGGAGTGGGTGAAATATGGTGATGACTGATATTAACTTTCAAATTTTGCTCCATGTCCATTTTAGAGTGGAGGTTTTTTTCCCACATGGTTTTCCTCCTTACCTTGGTTTTTATGGAGAAATAAAATTTATATTGTATGAAGTGACTTGAGCCTTAGTTTCCAAGGCCTTGATAATATTTTGGTTAAGATGTACTAAGTTAGTATTAATTGGGGGTGTAATAGAAATAATCCACCTTAGTACTATGATCATACATCTAGGTACATTTCCTCAGCTTCTATGCTATGTTCTATGGTCTAGACTTCGGATATATTGATCATTTACTGATAGTTGAGGTGCTCCTGGTTGATCATTCTGACAATTGTGGCACTCCTGGTTAATCATTCTAAAATACTAGAGCCCTCACTGATGACATATTAATAGCCTTGTTTCTCTCTTCCATCCTTAGATTCGGGGAATATGTTTGACCTTAGGTGCTAGTGCATGTTTGTGGTGGTTTTTGGCCTTCCTTAGGCATTTATTGCCTCCTAGAGCCACTACCACTCACCCATGTGCTCACCCATGCCTATAATTCCTCCATTTATTATCCAACATGCATTACACATGTTCAAACTAGCATTTGTGACCGTTTGGGACGATTAGGGAGATGATTGGTTCACCTAGGGGGGTTTGAGGGTCAAATCATGGTCTGACACTTGTATGCATCCAGATGGCCTCCAAGGCCTCATGATTTTTCCCTATTATAATATAAATATGATCCATACATATTTACATGTTGACAGTCATAATAATATTATTTATTGAATACATTTGTGTATGCAATTTTTACTCTTTCTGCTATTTTGTGCATAATTTGTGTGTAATATTGAATTGTGAGAATCTTCTTGGCTCCTAGATCCTGCTGTGAATCAATTATCACATATGTATTAATGAAATTGAGTAAATAATACAACTATAATGCCTTGGTGTTTAAAGTATTTTCCAATATATCTTTTCCTCAAAGCTTCACCTAAACTCTAATGGATCCAAAACAACAAAGGTTCAGTTGTATTTGATGAGCATTTGGGCACTCTCGCTCATCTCTCCCAAACATGAAGTGAGAGAAATAATTTATAGGCCAAAAGGCATATAAGTGGTTGATTATTCCAAGGAAAATACTAAGGGATAATCCCCAAGAGGTTAGGAATTCAGCTTCCACTCATGATTATTAGTTGGGATAACCCTCCACGAGAGCTTCCTTCTATAAGTTTATTGAAAACTTCTTCTTTTTTCCTTTAAATGAAGGGTGCCACACTTTGTCAATGATAAAAATGCATTGATAAGAGGTGGCTCATGTTTAAATAAGACAAAAAGGCATCAACGACACATATTGTCAATGTCCAGGGTGTCTTGGAAAGGTTTGACGCTTGTTGTCAATGTGCAAGGTGCGAAATTGTTGCATAAAATGGAAAATGAAAAGGAAAACCTTATTTTCAATCAATCTGGCATTGCATATTTTTATGAATTGAGGAAAACACATAGGTACAAATATCAAGATCATGATGATGACGAGATTTAGGTGTAACAAATTCCCCCCCATAGTATGAGGCTAGAGGGATACGATAGTTGAGATACTTTGATAGAGAAAGATTACAACGTTCAGGAAAATGATCACTAGTTAGAAAATTATCAACAATAAACAAGGAATTTTTTTAGTATACTATACTATGATACATGTGTCCCAAATGACTCATAACATGGTTGTCGACCAATATAGTGCAGATGCATGTGAAGAAACTTCAAGTCATGTCTACTAAAATACAATATATATCCATGCTGAAGGACTCAAATTGGACATAGCTACCAGAAAATACAATTTATATATATATCATAATGATTTGAAACTGAGAATAGCCATACATTGTGGATCTATTGAATGACACATACACAAAATACTCCATTGCAACCTGGGAAAGGCGAATATTATGAATGAAATGCATAAAGAACACCCAAGGTATCCATCCTGATCCCTAATGGTACGATTTTATCCATGTGAATAGATGTTTTTACGTCGAACATGGTAGTAATGAATTGATTACTGGTCATTAAACTATACCATTAACAAGTGTGAGGTAAATCACCATTGATGTCAATGATTCCCAAGGTAGCCTAGTACATTCCTTTGAATGCGAATTAATGAGTTGAAGTCGAACACTCACTAGAATATTTGAATCTGAGTCCAATGATGTAAACCTATTGTTGAAAGTGAGGAAACCTGCCATTAAAGCATATGAGATTCAAGGTACTAACTAGTTTCGAAGTCTAATTCTTGGATGATGTGTTGAAGTTAACAAGAATAGACTTGTCAAAGGAGGGTCATGTTGTTTCCCCCATCATTGACACAAAACAATGATAAAGTTAATGGAAGTCATTTTTGGGTATGGAGTGACTTTGGGACTAACTCAAAGATGACCAACATGAAGGAAGGTAAGTTAACTACAGAGGTTGGTTCCAGTAAAAGACTCCCTTTGAACATTTAATGACATGACAAATGAATTGGAAGCATTGACTCAACAAGGAAGAGACTGAAACATAATGCAAGGAAATAGGATGCATTCTTTGAACAAATCAGAGTAATATGTATCATGAAAGTGGATCAAATCGAAGACAAGTTTATTACCCAACTGTTTGAATGAAATGCAGACAAATTTCGTTTTCAAGGGTGACTGTAAGCTGCCATTAATACAAATGAAAAATGTTTTCCCATTCCCTTAATTTCCCCATCATGATTTATGAGTACCTCTTTTCTTTTTTCACGAGCTAGAAGAGGTTAACAAATACTCACTGTAGCTCATCATAGGACAATTCCAATCTTATATATTTCATGAACCTGATAAAGGAGAGGTTCATTCGTAGAAAGGCTATTTCATTGTGTAATGTTATGAGTCCAGAGAAGTAAAACTCGCTGATTTTTCATGTTTAGAGAGTCTGAAAAGATCTAAAGAAGAATCCGAAAAAATGTCATTTTTATTAGATTTAGTCCCTGAGGTACAAAAAAATATAAAATAATACCCAGGAAAACTCTTCTAGCCAAATATTGACTAGAGTATTCATTTTTTGTAAATAATATAACCGATCCAAAAAAAGGGGTAAACTAACATAAAAAAGACGACCATTCAAATACTCTTATGAGTGTGAAATATACAAGTGCATTGGACAATATTTTCTTAATTAGAGAGTCTAAAAAGAGCTTAAAGATGACTCCAAGGGGTTTCCTTTTTCGTAATGATTTTATGAGCTCAAATAAGTGATAAAGGATACTCGACGCGTTTGTACTTGAATTTTAATGAACACAACTATGGTATTAATAAGCACTCAAAATATTTTTCATGTTTAGCTAGGAGTATGAAAATATCTAAAATAAACTCCCCCATAACCAATGATCATGAAACTTTTCCCTATAATATTCACAATAAATATTAGAAATTTATTTGACCAAAGATATGGGTAAAATATTATGAAAATGGAAAAAATGATTAAAATAATATTAAATTTTTATTCAAAAATGAATAAATATTAGGGAAAAGAGTAAAAATCTTTTACCATTTGATTTTTACCTAAGTTGAGTGGAGAAAACCCCCTCTTGAGGTCAAATTTGTTGTGGAGATTGTGCGGGAATTGGGTGATCATTCTCCATTCTGTCTAATCTAGGTAGCTATCCTCCCCTAACTCTTCATTTTGACAGAAAATTTGTTTATTTTCATGGTAAAGTAATGGATTTTTTGGCCATTTTCTTAAGGTAAAATACGTTCCTCTGCTGTTGCACTATTCCCTTTCAGGAAATGTGGAAGTGAAGAATGACGTACAACTCAAGAAGAAAAAGTGTGGTGCTGCCTATCAATGTGGAAAATAGGGGTGCAGCTGTGGCAGAATGATGCAAAAAACATAAAAGGGGATAAAATTTCTGATTTTTTTCATAAAAGTTTCTAAACTTCTCTTATTTGCTCCTTATGCATATTTTATTTGCCAACATGGTGCAATGGAAATAAAGGGATCATGAACTAGATGATATGCAAGCCACAAATGATCCAAATACTATTCAATATCTAAGGGAATGTGGGCCACTAAAATTCTTCCTCATTCTGGGAATGAGGGCCCAAGTACGCCTATTGGAATATTTGATACAAATGTGGGACCTGAATCAACAAGATTTTTCAGGTTAGGTCCCATATCCTTACTGTGGAAGTGGAATACATCTACTTCCTTATAGGTCTCTCGAGACAGGGATCACCAATTTCACTCTCAAATTGTAGGGCTGGTGAGGCTACAATTGATGACTTGATCATGCAACACTACACTCTAGGGTAAAATATGTCAGGTAGGAAGATTCCCATTACACTTGTATAATAATACTCCCTAGGGACCATCCTTTTTACTATCGAGCGAGTATACAGTAGTAGTTCCCCTCACCATGTGACTAGGGCCCACATGTTATATGCATTAGAGTGTATGGATACCATAGTGTTCAACTGGTTTGATGGTCTCTTTGAAAATTTAAAGGAACAATTGAAAAAATGCTTGAAGAGGGGAATTGAAACAAATTGGTTATGGAGTGATTGTAGTTTCTTTCTTCCTAGAGTAGGTCCTTCTTCTCCGGCCACAAGTAGAGATCAATGATATCGAACTGCTAGATATATGATAGTTGTAATGGGTCTAGTTTATGGCATGCCATGGTGGTAGTGGACCCATCATTACCTACAGATCCACATTCTTCATATGGTTGAGTAGTCAACTACTAATGGTAGAGGACTATGCTTATGTAGGTACGAATTTATGAGGAGATCTGTATTTGGCGCTTCTGGAAGGAGCACAGTGGAGAGACCTGGGTAATAAAGATTTTTTTGGTTTTTAAATTATATTTAATTTTTTTATGTATTTTTACAATATACCAATTTTTTTATTTTGTACCAATATGTTAAATCCTACTGTGCAGATATTGGATCTTCCAAACTTGAAGGGTCATCACCCATCGAGAGGCAGGGAGGAGGAGGCCAAGTCATTTTGGTTGCATACTGAGATGTAGTAGAGGAGCTGCAAGAGGTTGAGGAGAACCTCCATAGGTAGATATCCCAGATATCTTGATATATGGTATATCACATTGCTACTAATGCCATATAGCTAGAGTGTCTAGTTGATTCGGCCGACTGCTTCGCTGGGTGGCTAGAGACATCATGTGCTACCATGAGTATTGTTAGTGCTAGTAGTGATATAGTGTTATACTGAAATCCATGATATTTAGATTTTTGTTTTTATGATGTACTGGAAGATTCAGTCTTTAGATTTTTGGTCTCATTACCCTTTTTGTAAAGCATTTATGCATAGTATAAAAAACTTTGTTTTCGGCTTTATAAAATTTTCGTGATGGAATGTATATACATAGATCTCGCTAAAACTACTTTTTTTTTTAATATCAAGAATGTGTGAAACATACCAATTTAAGACATAATTAGCTAATGAATCAGTAATCATATTCATATATCTTGGAGCATGTCGATATTCAATGAACTCAAATGGCCTTTAAATTAAGCGTACTCTACAAAAGAGATGAAGTATTGGGTTACAAATGGCGTAAACATGATTTAACTAAGAAACCACAAGCTAAGAGTCTAGGTAAACAATTAAGTGATTGCCACCATGAGAGTAAGCATCATTCAATAGTCCAATCACTACATATTCTGCAATAGGGTAAATTTTAGGGGCAAAATTTCGCCAATTGGCTATTTTTTGGGATTTTTTCAAAAAATAAATTCACTATTTGGTCATTTTTAGTGTCTAATATCGCATATATTTACATAAAATATGTTTCTTTTATCACAATATTTACCAAAATTTACACATTTCAGTGTTAATTTTATGTTTCATACTTAATATTTGCCAAATCTACACATTTCAGTGTTAATTTTATGTTTCAAATTTAATATTCGACTACCTATCTATAAACATGTTTTTTTCAATCCAAAACAATTGTTTAGAATACTATACTTAAGCATAATATTAGAATCCTTAAAAAATACCTTGTTCTATAATATTATTACTTTTAGGAACTAAACAAACTCCCCCTGAGATAACTAGTACATCAGTAGGAGAATAAAGTATCTAGGTCATTGAAGCGAGATTTAGGGTATGTCGACCAACACCATCTGCTAATCCATAATACAAATCCATCTATAAATTAAAAGCATCACGTGATATAACCATTCATGGCTAGGATGAGATTCTAAACACGCCAAAACAAAAGAACACACCACACCAAAAATTTCATTATACACAAAATATACAAGGCACAAATGCAGAATTAGTTAAGCATAGTACCCTTTAAGGTAAAGCCCATTTTGGGGATTTCCAAAGGGTATCCCATCGTAATCAAATAACTCATAGGCCCCTTTTTCTAATACTAGACTAATGATATAAGAACCATACCACATAGATTCGAACTTTCCTTTTCCCAATTTGTCGTGTTTCTGATAATATGTCAGAACTAGGTCACCTTCATTAAAAACTTGAGGTTGAATGGATTTATCGTATTGATATATGATGCATTTATTATGTGTCTCATTGAAGAGAGAAGAATCTCGATGAGTTTCATCAAGTTTAGTCAAATAAATAACACATTCTTCCTCGGTAGTTGTGTTGGGTAGAAGTTCAACAAGTAGTTTTAGTGATGGGATTTCACATTCAATGGGAAAAACAATTTATAGTCCATAGAATAATTGGAAGGGTGTGAAACCAATTTATTTTTTACAATGGTTCTATAAGCCCATAGTGATAAAAACAGAGTTAGATGCCAATTGTATTTGTGTGTTCATACCATCTATTGAAGCATAGTTTTTAAAAATTTGTTAATTTCTTCAACCTGGACGTTGGATTGGGGATAGTGGGGGTTGATTTTTTATGACAACAACCTAGTTTGGCACTCAATTCACTCATCAGATGCTTCCAAAAATGAGAACCATGATCAGTAATTATGGCTTGAGGAACCCCAAACCTAGCAATAATGTGATTGAACAAGAAAAGAGCAACAAAATTTTCGTCCTCGGCATAACAATACCCCTCGATTGAGGTAGGATCACAATGCATAAATTCAATACCCCATTTGGATAAAGTTACACCAAATATGAAGGGATGTAAAGGAGCAGGGTGGGTTCTCTTTCTGGGATAAAACAGTTTTCAGGGTGGGCATTTTTTGACAGCCTCATGACAATTTTAAAAATTGAGGGCCAAAAATAGCCAACGCGTAGGATTTTATGGGCTATAACCATCCCATAAATATGACCACCATAGGCTCCAGAGTGATAGTTGTTGAAATATTGTAATTGCAAAGGATATTCGAAATGTATTTTATTGACGTAACCCAAGGGAGATGGTATTATTCCTCCGACGGGGTGTTACTATTGTATTTGGTCATCATAGAATAATGAGGTAAAAAATACACTTGTTTCGGGTCTTTAGTACCCTAATAAATAATATAATATACTGTTTTGAGTATTCCTAGGTGAAGTCGGCCCAAACAGTTTATTGGGGCCGACTTGTCTAGTGTAAAAGTGAGATGATTTATTATGTATAATTTTTTTTTCCAAAGAAAAAAAGCATAATTTTATTTCATCCGTAGAGAGACAAAATTACATTTTGTAGATATGCTTAGCATATTTGTAACCAAAGGTCAGCACCCGACAAAAAGTTCTAAAAACCATCCCAAGTCAAAAAAGATACGTCCATCCATCAATCCACTGATCAAGAAATAGAAATCAGTTTCCGTCAATGAAGATGTTTTGAGAGCATAGAATACATAGTATCCCATATAGTCAGAAAATATATTATCGGTCATTTCAACCAATCAGTCAAATAACAAGATAAAAAATAAACACCCTGTCCTGAAGACAACATAAAACCATCAAACATAAAAAAAATCACACACTGTCTCATATCGCCACCCCTTCTGTGAAGGGACAATGATAGTACTCAAAAACAACATCATCTAGCCGCTCCTTAATCTTCCACACACCTGCATCCATCTGGACCCCCTCCTTGGAAGCTGCATCCGCCTGGCAGTTGTTCTCCCTGTAAACATGTGTGCATATAATCAAATCATAAGAGTCGATGACATCCCATAGAGAAAGTAAAATGTTTTGCAAAACAAGGTCTCTGCATGCTTGAATCCTCTTAACCCAGTTGATCACATTCAGGGAGTCACCAAAAACCTTTAGGTGCCTGCACCCCTTTTCTGCTGCAAATATGAGAAGAATTTTCAGAATTAATAGTTCAGCCTGACTGTTACCTCCCTCTCCCAACCCAACCATCAATTCAAAAGAATGTTTTGCGGCCAAATGAAGGATATCACCCCCTCCACATACAGAATTCTATGAGGCGCCATAAAAAAAACCCTAGGGAGAAGACCTATCGATATCCAGTTCAAGTATTTCCCTCTGTTTTTCAACCCTGATATATTTGGGTAGTGCCAAAGGAATCTTGCAGATCTGCCAAGCCGATATAGTAGGGGTGTAAAATTTCCCATTGAACACCATGTTATTCCTAGCCAACCAAATGCCCCATGTGACCAAAAGCGGGAGTACCTTCATAATATCCGTCTTTTCCATTCTATGCCAATGCTCCCACACATCAAGAATTGAAGCCCCTTCCCACCGACATTCAAGGCCCAACCCCAAAATATTACAACACTCTGACCAAACCTCCACACAGTATGTACATTTTAGAAACAAATGTACCACATATTCCCCCTTAGCCCAACATAATGCACACCACCCTAGGCCGATAAAACCCCATTTATGAATATTTTCCCATACTGGTACCTTGTTCTCCAAAACACACCACCTAAATAATCTGCATTTTGGTGGACAGTGGTATTTCCAGATCTTCTTCCACCACCACTCCATCCTCTGGTCATTTCTCGCTGAAAAGAGATAAGTATACCCCCCCTTTGGGGTGTATCTCCCATTAGGCACCGCATTCCATATTATTTCATCATCCCCTTATCCCAACTGCACCATTGACAATTGAAGCAACCTAATATACTAATTCAGTTCGAATTCTTCCCTCCAAGGTAAATCAAAGAAGGTAGCTAAGCGCCAACCCTGAGTCCACCTATTTTCTTGTACCAGAGAAGCAAGTTGATATAGGTAGTTAACAATGCATTGTCTGAGGGAAACCACCAATAGTTCAAACAATTTGAACCCTTCATTGCATCCCAACCATGGATCCTCCCCCACCCTCACCCTCCTGCCATTACCAACCTTCTAGACAAGGTTTTCTCCGATGACATCAAATGATTTAGTAACTGCTTTCAAAATTACGGATCCTCCCTGGTGACTCTTATTAGGGTTCCTAATCTAGTCCAATATCGAATCAGGACCAATATACTTCTCAGACATCACCCTAGTCCACAAATTTTCAACTTGGATCATTCGCTAGCCCCCCTTTGCCACCAAAGCTTCAGCAAAAAAGAAGATGTTTTTAAGACCCCAACCCCCCAAATATTTGGGCCAAGAAATCCTATCTCATCTGACCCAAGGGGTAACCACAGCCTCCTTGTTCCCACTCCACAAAAAATGAAGACAGATCCTATGTGCTTTCTCCAGGATGCCTTTTGGGATCCATGAGAGAGACATCCAATAAACTGGTATCACTTCCAACATAGCTTTGACCATAACCAATCTCCCAGCCCTAGATAGCCACTGATGACTCCAGGTATGTAATCTTTTCTCCAATTTTTCAATCAGCCACACCTAGTCCTTCTTCAAATAATTGTTGGGTTTCAGATAAAAACCAAGATATTTTAGACCATCTTCCAGTGGAACCCGAATAAAAGGAAAACAGTGAACAGCGCGTCCTACTTCAGCAGCATCCAGACAATGGGTAGTAAACGTAGATTTCCTTTCATTAATCTCCATACCAGTCGCAGAAGAAAATAGGGCCAAAATCTCAGCAAGAGTATTCATATCTTGTATAGTTCCGGAGCAGAAAATAAGTATGTCATCCACAAACAATAGATGAGTGATCTGCTGATTTTGAGAAATATCAATGCCGTTCAATCTACCCCCCCTATGAGCCTCCAGGAGTAAACAGCTCAGTCCTTCCACAACCAATAGAAACAATAGTGGAGACAGAGGACATCCTTGCCTTAGTCCTCTCTCCACATGAAATAAGGATGAAGTGGCCCCATTGATCAGAGCAAAGAAAGACATCGTGGTGACACAGAAACATTTTCCACCTGACAAAAGAAATTCCAAAACCCAAATGGATTAGTAACATATGAATATATGTCCAACTTACCTTGTCATAGGCTTTAGAGAGGTCAATTTTCAAAATTTCCCCCTTCAGATTTCGAGTTTTCATGCTATGTAGGCCTTCCTGAGCCACCCCAATGGCCTCATGTATCATCCATCCTTTGAGAAACCCAAATTGTTCCACCGAAATATGGTTGGACAATATATTCTTCAACCTACGTGCAATAATCTTCGAGATCACCTTATAAATGCAGTTGCAAAGCGAGATAGGTCTAAAATCTTGCAAAGTTTTCGGATTATCCACCTTTGGAATCATAACAATGAAGGTCGAGTTAAAACAAGTCGGGATCCTGCTTGGTAGATGAGAGTGCTCCACCACCTTCAGTATATCATCCCCCAAAAGTTCATACAGTTCTGTAAAAAATTCAATAGTCCGGCCGTTAGGCCCAGGACTCTTGTCTTTCTGAAAACTCTAAAGAGCCATTTTAAGTTCCTCCTCAGTAACCTCTTCCATTAGTGAGATATTTTCTTCCTCCCCCACAAAACAAGGAAATACCTGAGCAATACGCATAATCTCTACAAGTTGTGAACCCTCCGGGGCCTGAAATAGTTGCTGGAAATGTTCAACCCTTAAGGCAGCCATATCCTCAAAGGTTTCATGACCTCTTCCCATACTATCCTCCAGGCTCCAAATAGTATTCAATGCTTTCCTTCCCCTGGTATAAGAGTGAAATTTTTTTGTATTTTCATCTCCACACTCGAGCCAGATAGCCCTGCTTTTCAATCTCCAGGTTTCCTCCTTGTCCAAGAGGATAGTATTCCTTCTACCCTATAAACTGACCAGTGAGTCTTTTTATTCTTGAGTCAAATACCCCCCACCCTCCAAATCCATGATTTTATAGATTTCCTTCTCAATCTGCCTCAATTCGAGATCTTCTCTGTTGCGCTTATCCCCAGCCCATTTCTTAATCAAACCTTTGATCTGGGAAAAATTTCCAGCAAACTATAAAGACGCATTCATACGACTATCAATATTATAAGGAACCCAATTAGTAAGATTCAGTTGTTGAAATGATTCATCCTTTAACCATGTCTTATTGAATTTCAAAGGGCTAGCTGGTTTAATAGGGTCGTTCCTATATTCCAAAAAAATTGGCAAATGGTCAGAACAACACCCAAAACCCACCCATTTCCTTATGTAGTGTTGATGTTCCAACAAAGATTCAGAGATCAAAAAATGGTCATGGTGCCTAGCCACATGCCCATCCCCACACCGATTGTTATTCCAAGTAGGCTTAAGCTTAACAGGTACAATATCCATCCAATTCCTCTCAATCAGCTTCTGTGAAAAGTATTCTGTCAATATGTCAGGATGAGCAAAAGGTCCCCAGACTTCTGCCTATCCCAAAGAAAAGTTTAAGTCACCTCCGATGATAACCATATGACCCCTGAACATATCCAAATTGAAATTATTTTCCCAGAAGGGAATACGGTTTAGATATGGGCCAAACATGTTAAAAACATCCACAGCCCCCCCCCCCCCCCCCCCCCCCCCCCCCCCCCC